>OY755217.1:774417-1374417 GCA_963576765.1 Draba incana | reverse complement strand
TTCAGCAACGGAGAGTCAGTTGCCGTGGGGAGTCGAGCACGCTGTGAAGCCCATGATGAATATTGACTGCTCTTCATTCTCTGTTAGTTCATTACGAGCCATTAAAGAAAAAAATTCAGAAGCATAGTCATCCACGGAGCGACTCCCTTGCCTTAAATTTTGAAGCTTCGTGTACAAGGTACGTGTATAATTGTAAGGAAGGAAAGCCTTTCTCATCAATTTTTTTAATTTTTCCCATGAAGTGATACGATCTTTTCCTGCCCTAACTCAAGAATCTTTCAATTGGTGCCACCAAGCAGAGGCACGTCCACGAAAACGCGTTGCCACCAAAGACACACGCATCGGATCGGGAACTTCTTTAAAATCCAGCAGCTCCTCCGTTGTGTTAATCCAATCGAGGAACTCGTCCGGTTGAAGACTGCCCGTGAATTCAGGTAAGTCGAGCTTGAATCCCGACTCCCATCGCCGATGCTCAACTCGCGGTGCTGCCAGAGCATCACAGGGGTATTGATCTGCGCGTTCGTCACGATGCTGTTCGTCATGCTGGTCATCTTGGTCGGCAAAGATGTTGTTGTCTTCTTCGTCATTATGATCAAAGAGAGGTTCATGATGTTGAGGAAACCTAGGCGCCGCACGGTGCTGAGCTTGAGCAAGGGTGCGAACTGCCGATTCCATGGTATTCCGCAAAGTATTACTTAAGCTCTGTTGAAATTCAGTCATCATATCGCGGAACGCATCGTTGTGTTCTTCGAGTGTCGTTTGAAGACTCTTCTTCGGTGCCATGAGGAGGATCTTTGTCTCTGATACCAACTGTTGCAGCGGGTTACTAGACAAACAAGAGTTCTCGGATCAATGGATCGAGATGTAAATGGAGTTAGCGGCGGGTTACTAGACAAACAAGCGGGTTACCTGATGGTTTCAATATCGAAATGTAGCTACATCAGATCACAAGGATTGTTAAGTTTGTCTCAGAAAGGATACATATATAAAGTTTTGAAGAGATATGGGATGGAAAAGTGCAAGTTAAGCAAAGCTCCAGTTCAGAAAGGGGACAAGTTTAATAAAGGTCAATGTCCAAAGAATGAACTAGAGAGAAAAGAAATGGAGATGATACCTTACTTATCAGTGGTTGGGAGTTTGAATTACATTCAAACATGTACTCGACCAGACATCAGTTTCGCGGTTGGTGTCTTGGGTCGGTATCAAATTAATCCTGGAATGGACCACTGGAAGGCTGCAAAGAAAGTTCTCAGGTACTTGCAAGGCACTAAAGAGTTTATGCTTACGTACAGGAGATCCGATAATCTTGAAGTAATCGGATACTCAGATTCAGACTATACTGGGTGCGTCGATACTCGAAAATCGACGTTTGGCTATCTGTTCCTATTAGCTGGGGGAACAGTATTATGGAAGAGTGGAAAGCAGTCCGTCATTGCTACTTCCACCATGGAGGCAGAATTTGTGGCTTGCTATGAGGCTACAATTCAAGCATTGTGGCTGCGGAACTTTGTCTCAGGACTTGGACCACTACAAGAAAACAGGTGCATTTGCAAGCGAGGTTTTCGTCGCAAATCCGTTGCAAACAGAGATTTGCAACGGTTTTGCGACGTTCCTATTTGCAACGGATGTGCGACGAATATTGGTCATATCAAATCTGCGACGGATTTGCAGCGGTTTTACGACGCAAACATCTGCGTCAACTTCGCGGCGGTTTTGCGGCGAAATTTGCGACGAAATTGCAATTGTTTTTGCTACGATTTTGCGACATTGTTTTGCGATGGGTTTGCATAAAAAAATTTTGCGACGTAATTGCGACTTTTGTTTGCGACGGTTTTCGACGAAGATGTTTTTGATTATTAAAAAAAAAAAATTATTATTTATTAATAAAATTCTAAAATATTTAAAATAAAAAAAATATTCATAAAATAAGGTTTAAAATAAAAAAAACATTCAAAATACAAAAACCAAAAACCAAAAAAAATCTAATCGAAGTTAAAATTATCGAGCGGATCCTGGCTCGATGTGCCTCCTACTTCGTCTTCCCTCCTTAAAATCCCAGCAATGGCGGGGTTCGACTTCGCTAACTCCCGAAACAGATTATCGTAGACGTTCACCGTCCTCTCTAACTTCTTCTCCGTTAGCCCGAACAATTTAGAAAATTACCTTATCAGGTCGAGGGTTCGGATTCGGAAGGTCGAGGGGTCGGGATTCGGAACGTCGAAGAAACGTTTTCTTAGAGAGAGAAAGGTTTTTTGTAGAGAGAGAAGAGAAAGGTGTGAGGAATGAGCGAGGGATTGGAATTGCTTATGTAGGGAAAAAAATCCCTCGCAATTCTGTCGCAAATCCCTTGCAAAGTGGGCCGAATATTTTACCCAGTGCATGTTTGCCGCCACAGCGTTTCGTTTGCCGCCCACAAATCGTCGCAAATGCCTCGCAAATACTAAAAAAACCATCGCAAATGCCTCACAATTATTTTCAAATCGTCGCAAAATCCTCGCAAACTGTAAATCCCAATGCGAATGTTCGATCAGTTAATTGAGTTGACCGTAAGTGAGGTCGCAAAAGCGTAGCAAATTTAGCGTGGCATTTGCGACGAAATCGTCGCAAAGCTGTAGCAATATTTCATTTGCGACGCAGTCGTCGCAAATCCCTCGCTAAAGTGGTTTAGGGTATACTTAGGGTTTTGGATGTTTTAGACTAAAATTACAATTCATATACGTAAATAAACACTTCTTTAGGTCCTTAGTCCATGTATGAAACAAAGTTAGTATACTAATTGAAGCTTTTCGTAAAATCGGCAAAAATGATAGATTGATCACATTCTTAGTATAAGTGCATGTATGTGACACTTTGTTATATATGTTTTCTTGATAAAGTTTTGATAAGTTTTTTATTTCAATAATTATAAAGGGATTGTTATTTATTATACTTCTCATACATTTATATTTGAAGACGAGCCAATTGAAACGGTATAAATAATGTATAGGTTAGAGTTTAGGGTATGGAAGTTTGCTACGATTTTGCGACGACTTCCATACCCTAAACCTTAGTGTTTTGTTCTTATTCTTATTACTTGGACATTGATGGAAAACAATATATATATGAATTAAGGCCTCTATGATATGTTTTTATATTCCACGAAAATGCAATTTAAACGGTATAAATAATGTATCGGTAAGAGTTTTGGGTATGGAAGTTTGCTACGATTTTGCGACGGAATCGTCGCAAAGCCGTCGCAAATATGAACTTTTGCGACGGTTTTGCGACGATTCCGTCGCAAAATCGTAGCAAACTTCCATACCCTAAACCTTAGTGTTTTGTTCTTATTCTTATTACTTGGACATTGATGGAAAACAATATATATATGAATTAAGGCCTCTATGATATGTTTTTATATTCCACGAAAAGGCAATTTAAACGGTATAAATAATGTATTGGTAAGAATTTTGGGTATGGAAGTTTGCTACGATTCCGTCGCAAAATCGTAGCAAACTTCCATACCCTAAACCTTAGTGTTTTGTTCTTATTCTTATTACTTGGACATTGATGAAAAACAATATATATATGAATTAAGGCCTCTATGATATATTTTTATATTCCACGAAAAGGCAATTTAAACGGTATAAATAATGTATTGGTAAGACTTTTGGGTATGGAAGTTTGCTACGATTTGGGTATGGAAGTTCGCAAAAGTTCATATTTGCGACGGCTTTGCGACGATTCCGTCGCAAAATCGTAGCAAACTTCCATACCCTAAACCTTAGTGTTTTGTTCTTATTCTTATTACTTGGACATTGATGGAAAACAATATATATATGAATTAAGGCCTCTATGATATGTTTTTATATTCCACGAAAAGGCATTGATGGAAAACAAATTATCAACACACTCAAAAATACATACTTATAATATACACATAATTATAATAAATTTATTAATCTTCTTCGTCATGATCAGAAACATAACGTTCTACTCCGCCATCTTCGACGTCATCATTGTAGTCCTCTTCTTCCTCTTCGTCTTCATCAAACTCATCTTCGTTTCCTTCTTCCTTCTGAATCCTCGAATATCCTCTTATAACTTATATAAACATGTTACCTTTAGTATGACCATCGCGTCCCCCAATCCATTAGGTTCCATTTTATGAATCACTGCTACCACATATGGTACGTGACGCCATTGTGGTTTTATTTTATGCAACTCTTTTACCAGTGTCCACCCACGTGTATGTCCACCTGTATATATTTTACGTAGAATAAGTAAAATATAATTAAATGTCAATAAAACAATATACAAACTTTGAAATATAATTATTTCTGTTTCTTAATTACTAATATATATTTCAAAGGTTTTATTAATAACATTTCATTGTCGTCTTCCAAAGGACATCGGTGAACGATGGATCTTCTGCCTCAACAACACAGTTAACCATCTGTACATGTCTCTCATAAGAATTGCATTCTTCCAACATCGATTCTTCAAGTTTTTTCCTTGCCCGTTCTTCTGCTTGTCTCACACCAGCCGGACCCGGTATCAAAGATCGATTGTTATCCATATTTGTTGAATCATATAATATTGTGAGATCCATAAGGTGGATTTTATAGAATGTTCATTTCAATTTGCGACTAATTTGCAACTAATGTGCAAGACTTTTGCGACTAATTTGCGGCTAAAATATTACACTCATAAACAAGTAAGAATCAGTTAAAACGTGTTCTACCTATTTTCCTCGCAAATCCCTCGCAAACGTTATATCGTCGCAAACTCGACGCAAAATTGCGACTATTTTGCGTCTAAACATACACCTCGACGCAAATCCGTTGCAAACGTTAAATCGACGCAATATCGCTGCAAATATTGCTACGAATTTGCGTCGAAATGTACAAATCGACGCAAAAGCGTCGCAATTTTGCGACGATTTTGCGTCGGAAACTTCCCACGCAAATTTCGACGGTTTTTTTCCGTTGCAAATTTCCGTCACAAATACACCTGTTTTCTTGTAGTGGACTTATTGACAGCATTTCCAAGCCACTGAGAATGTATTGTGATAATTCCGCAGCAGTCTTCTTCTCAAAGAATGACAAGTATTCGAAAGGTGCTAAGCACATGGAGATAAAATACTTGACTGTAAAGGAAGAAGTGCAGAAACGCAGAGTAGCAATTGAGCATATAAGAACGGATATGATGGTTGCGGATCCGTTAACGAAAAGACTCCCTCCTGGTATATTCGCTAGCCATGTAGAGAGGATGGGAATAATTGATAAGACCTTGCTGTATTGATATTATGCTAATGTAAAGATGCTATCTTAAGTAATTTGAATTCAATAAAGTTTATGTGTTTTCTGCAAATTAATATGTTATCATTATGATATGTACATGTAAGGTTTGGATAACATATGAGTTGAGAATAAAGTTATATCTCAACATAATGGACTTTGAGAATTAGGCAATCTCTCAAATATTAAAGAAGTAATAAATTTGGAATTTGTTTGTGATGATGGAAGGGAACTTATCGTTGTAAAAGATAGGGGACCGCCTCATTCGATGAGTTCTGATTTTATGATACTTAAAAAATAATTAAACTTAATGAAAGGATGCGCATTAAAGGAAGTTGTACCATTAAGTTAATACACGGCCAAGTGGGAGAATGTAAGAATACTTCCATTAGTGTGGCCGGAGTATTAACGGTCCAACTATTATAGTTTAAGTTTAATGTAAGGTTTTAGGTTTCCGGTATGTAACGGGATACAGTGATGGACCGAATCAAATAAAAGATACCAGAATGGGTTTGATGTCAACCCTCTTACTCCACCCAATAAAGAATCTAATCTAAAGGTTCATATACATTTATATATAATGGATTAACTTATATGAATGTATATGTATTAAGGTATAGTTTATATGTTATGTCTTAATGAATGAGTGTCTCATTAGGAGACACATTTCCCTCCCCCTTCTCTCTAATTTCGTGGGCCCTCATATATAAGGGAAGGAGGAAGTTATTGCAGAGACAAGAGGTCTCATTTCCAGATTTGAGACAAAGACATAACATAGAAACACTAAAGGGAGATTAGAGATTGTGATCGGAATCGGAACACCCCGGCTCCGTCGAAGGGGAGATTGCAGTAAGGAAGGGTAGGAGAAGATCAAACAATCATCAAGGAACCATCATCATGCCTAACAATGCAATGGATCAAGGTTAGGCACTCTTCTTTCTCATAACCGAAAACTCCATCAATATGAACTTGTTGATTCATTTGTTCTAGTGACGATTATGGGATGGATTACAAGTTTGTAATCATAAGGTTAAACTTACAGTTATACCTAAAACAGACTTCTTTAACCTAAATTTAAATAATTAATTAATTTATATTTTGCCTTTGTTGAATCATGACTATATTTAGATATAAGTTTTTTCTCGTGATTGGTAATTATTTGGGTCCCAGGTCTTACGTAGTCGGAAAATATCTAGAACATATACTGTTTTTCTTCATGTTTTTTTTTCCTTGTTACTAATAAGTGAAGACTATTTACTGTGAGAACGAGCAATCAATCTATAATGTAAATTTGGTGAGGATGTTATGATACTCAAAATGTGTTTTTGACAACATGATTTACTAATGATTTTAAATTTTGAAAGATTTCTTTTTGGCAGCAAGTTTCTTTAAGGCTTTAGTCACAACAACAGATAAGTTGCTACAAAATATTATAATTCATAAATTTAACTTTCATTAGGATGTATTTGCATTCAAGTTTTTTTTTTCATTTAAATTGGTATAGTAGTCAATATCAATCATTGTAAAAACTAAAAGTGTCAATTTGCGAACTAACCAAAATACATGACATTGACTCTACGTTTGGGTAGAAATATGTCTATTTATCTTTTTGAAGTGTATTGGGAATAAGGGAGTTTCGTGGCCTGGACCTTCTTGGCGGTTGTCAACCCTTTTTCTTGGCTCTTTTTGCATTTACTGAATTGTTTGTATTTTTATGTATAAATTAATTAATATCTTATATATATATATACGCACTTGCATGTCCCATTTCATTTTCATATATTAATTGTTTTGCATATACCACATTTTTTTCCACATCCAAATATTAAATATCCCTTCATATGACGAGTTATGAATAGTTACGTCATATACAAGAATTACCAATTCGTCTAACTGACTTTGCAAGTTTTATAAATGAGGAAATGCTTCCATAAATGCTCGTCATCTTCACAATTGCGAAATAATTCACAAAAATAATATTTTTTTCGTGACAATTTACATGCCACAAGGAAAAATTACACAGATGTATAGACTGTAGTAGATATATACATCCAAACTGACAAAAACAATGAATTTATTATATATGTTTATGAAAATTGAAAAGAGAATAATTTATAAATATGAGCAATTGGTGACGCCAACATCTTATATCATGACGAGCCGGCCTATGAATACAAACGCATGGTACATGATTGATAAGCTTCTTGCAAGTTGTTAGAAAATGATAGGAGGAAAAGTAAAATTTAAGGTACGACTCCACGTTAAAGAGATTGCGATAAAATATCTTATTGATGGCATAAAATGGATAAAAGATTTATAATAAAAATATAATTTAGTAAGAAATAACAGAATTATGGAGGCTATAAAAAGGTAATGGTAAAAGATGACAGTTAATCAAAAGATACTGTTCAATTGTAAATTTATTAATAAAAACGATAATAAATGGTACAATTAAGAATTTGATGACAAACCAAACACAATTAGAATTTGTTCTAATTCCTTAATTATACTTTAATTTTATTTATTAGATATTAAAATAAACTAAAAATAGAATAAAGTAGGTTTTACCATCTCTTTATCGCTTCAAAATAACGGCAATACAACAAATTTAGAGTTTCAATTTCTTACCACTACGTTTATGCCACTCGCATCATTAACTAATGACATGATTAACAGAACAATTTAACTGTGATGATATACTTAACAGTAAATTAAATAATTAATTATTGTTGGAATAATATACTCCATTGCATTTATGAAATGGTAAAAAATGGCATGGCCAAAATTAAATAAATAGCGGTTTTTTGGGGATAGCCACCGAAGAAAACCGACCAAATTGCATAGAAGAATAAGACCGATGTACAGTTTTATGTTTATCTTGAGTGTGTGTTGTAAGGACCGCCCAGCCAGTAATGCAGCCACAAGTTTATCGCAGAATCATTTGTCTTTTATTTACACAAAATTACAAATTCTAACTTTTTTATATTTAATTGTGGGGACAAAACTTAATGCAAGAAAACGACCTATGAACCATCTTGATCGTCTACTACTAGTAGTCCTTCAAAATAAAAATAGTTTTGACAGTATACGATATATTCATGTAGCTTTCAACAATATATATATATATATATATATATACGTGTGTGTATGTGTGCGCTCAAGAATTTGTTTGGACCGACCATGCAGCATATCCTCGTGAAGAGATTCGAGACCTTACATCCATAATGAGAAATTATTGAACGTTAGAGATTGCGATAATCAATGTTCGTATCTACATAAATTCGACAGAATTATTTAATGAATTGATGAAAGATAGTTTTTTTTTTGAAAACAAAAAAGTGTCGAAGATTAAGATGAAAGATAGTTTGTGGTATACTTTTAGATTCATAACGTACGTGTACTTAATTATAATGCTGGAGTCTTGAAAATTTTCATAAATTTGATGGTCAATGATACGATTAAGTTTTAAATTTGTCATCTATTACAAAAGTTTGGTTTATTGCTTCTTTTTCAAGTTGGATGCCCTTGTAAAATGCTTTTGTAACAACAACAAAATTGTTCAGCCTAATGTTGAAGAAAAAAAGGGACAAATCGGATACCTATGTAAATGTAAGTCAATGCCTTATACAAAACAAAAGTCAATACACATTTGGATTTTATCCTTATGTCGCTTTAAAGGCTTTTCTGTCTTCTTCCAACTTTTATTTACGTATAAAATACTAAAAATATTCGAGATTGTAATAGCAATTGTGTAATATATTAATCTTTCATCATGTGTGAGTTTAGTATTTATTTTGTTTGTTACATATTTGGCATTTTGTTTTTGTAAATGCATGGCAAGTTGAAATCAAAATGGTCCATCTTTACTAACTAGAATATAACTCGCGCGATACGCAAGTTTTTGTTATAAAAATTTTATTAGATTTAGAGACAAACAATATGTTGTATCTTATTATTTATATTTGACAAAAACAACCATTTCCTTATAAACGAAAAATAATAATTGACTTGAAATTAAATTAGTTGCTTCTCTTATCTATATTGCATGGACATAGAAATATAAAGTGATTTTCAACTAATTCAATATTGATAAATACTATTTCAAAATAAATATATTTATTTACAATTTTTCAGCTAAATAAATTTGACAACTGGATATGTTATCTAAAGAACTGGTTAAATTTTATATATACAAAGAGTTAGTTTTTCTTTTTTGATACTTTTGTCAGTTATGAATATGTGTTTTAATCGAAAATATTATGTTGGAATACATTAGACCATGATGAGGTATAACAAAAATTTTAATCATCTATTTTATTTTACATATGAATTAATAATCTTCTATATATTGTATAATATTTACATATATTTAGTACTATATAAATGAAAGAGACCGATTATATTAGTAAAAATCATATATAAATTAACATAAATTTATGTGATTTGTATAAAGTATATTAGGTAATACAAATGTAAAGTAACGTATTTAGGAACACTAAACGTAACTTTATATATGTGGTCGTTGAATATATAATTACTACCATTAAATATAATTTTTTTTTAATAATCTTGGAAAGTGTGTAAAAAACATTTGGTAATGAATTATGTGCATTTGACCCCAATTTTCTTTCTAATCCGGGTATAAACAAAGAAATCCAATAATTTAAATAGTCAAGAATTGGATTTCATAAATGTGATGTAAGATTTTTTGATAATCAATAAATCTTAACTCAATAAACTTTAGTTATTCAAATATTTATAATACATTAGTTAAATACATGAAATATCAAAACTATTATTATTGGATTGTTATTTACTTTTATTTAAGATATTGTAGTTAATGTAGTAGTAGTATTAATTTTTAGTAATTAATTACATTTGACAAAAAAGTAATTAATTAATTATACAAATAAAAAATATACATATAAAAAAAATAGATGACATATGTCATTCTCTCAAAGTTTTGATTTTGTGTAAACTTTAAAATATTATATAGATATGCTCTGTTTTATTTACGGAGGCAATAACGTGATTGAATCATCGGACGAACATATATCTATATACTTGAACCCTAATCTGTAAGAGCGTTACGTTTGGAATTATTTTCAAAACTCTTATTTATTTAAAGCTCTCTCAAATACATTGCTTTTTTTCTGTTGGCATTTGTCTCTTAGATTATTATCGGACTTTGTAAAAATATACATGTAAAAATTCAAAAAACTGTAATCGATTGTCCAAAAAAAGTATTCCATATGTAAAGAAGTAAACGAGAATGGTACGTGTGACGTCATGGAAATGGATAAATGGCGTGGTACGATCTTGATCGAACGATTAATAAGACAAGAGGCCCACCACCACCGTCGGATTTATTGATAATGGGTCAGTTATAAACAATGCTTGACTCTCTGACTAGACGGACCCTGAACACGACTCTGACAGTCCGTTGACGCTCTGACTTTTTTTGGGTTAAATTTAATCACACATATCTACTAGAATGTGTTCTTTTCCCATTTTTAATAGCACCAAAACCAACTTCTCGTTGAGTGTTTTCTTTTTGTATTTTATTTATTTGATTTCGATATTTTTCTTCGTCAAAGAGTCACGCGGTAGGGGACCTTATTATTTTTGGTGGATTTCACCAGAATGAATACAAATAAGTGTATGCTATTAATATCTTCAAAAGATTAAAAAAATTGTTGGTGCCGAATTTCGTACTTGAATCTGATCCAAACGAAGCTTCTTACCATTGATTTATGCGGTCTCATTCCCAAGTTCACGCCGAGAGCTCGAGGTGTTAGGTTAAGATTGAAAGTTTTATTATGTCTATCGAAGTATCAATGTATAGCCTATGTAAAATCTAGTTTGCTAATTTTTTCATCATAGGGAAATGAATAAGTCAAGTTGCAAATCCGTCAAATCCAAAAACTTAGCTTGAATTTTCAGTTAAAAAATCGCGGAAAAATTAGGTTGTACATTATATGTTATTCCAAGAAATGATGGGCGGACTGAAGTGGCTTACCTCCTACCAAATCAAAAGAGAAGTGGCTTACCTCCTACCAAATCAAAAGAGAATACGAATAAAGGAATCCAATTTTTTCTTAATAACATACCTAACTTGAACTACAAATTCCTTTGCAATTCATTCCATTTTGTATTTGATCATCAATACAAATAATTTCTTACTCAATTGCAAAGGAAGCTCTGCTTTCAGATGATGTAAACTTGTGAAAGAAATGAATGAGAAATGCTTTGTCCAAAAAAGAAAGAAATATTGATCTACATGGAAACAAAAAAAAATCATCAATATACAATTGGATTCAGTTCACATTTACTTGTTTCTCGATTTCAAATATTGTTTACATTGATGGTAAAATTTATGAAATGTTTTTTTAAATTTTTTTTGAATGAAACATTTAGTTTGTTAGAGACACTAAAGAAAAGTAAATAAAACGGTAGTATTAGGACATAATGGTCGGAGAAGTCGGGCCATGGAAGTGTACTGAAATAAAGAAATGTCTCTTTGTAGGACAAATTTAATTTAATGTGAAGGCGGATATCTCGTGAAACTCTTCGTCTCTTTCTTCCGTTGACTTAATTTGATATCACCAAAATTATTACTCTCTCTCATATTTTTAAAAAGAAAATATAATTTCTCTAATGTTTTCATGTTCTTTTTGGATCTATTATTCTCTGTTTATCGTCACTTCACTCGTACACATGATACATCCATTCTAATCTTCTGCACTGTCATATTTGTATACGTGTGTGTAACTTTGTCTATACACGTGTTTTTATGGAAGTTTCTTATGATAAGTCAACGGGTTCTAAACGACAATTTAAAGTTTTGGCTGTGCTACTTTTTGTAATATATATGGATTAATTTATGTATTTTTTTGCGTTACTAAAAATCTCTCAAGGATTTTATATCTGTTTCTCAAAGGTCAACGAGTCTATATTGGAAATAAAAGAATGGAAGCAAACGAAAACTGGATAAATTACGTTGGATACATTTTTCTTTATTGTTTTAAGACGATAAAACAATGTGTAATCCTTATTTCTTTTAAAGGGCGACTAGTAATTTTGCATGGGCCAGAAGAAACATTTTATTATATTAAAAATTTACAAGGGCTTGATTTGATTTTTAGAACGACCGAACACTTTCTTGATAAAAAAGTTTATATCGATTTGAAATCCAACCTTAAGCAGTTGATATTTAATCGATGATTCTTAATTTGTATTTAAATTTGGTGTTATTAGATATGATATTTATAAATTATGCTTAAGAAAATTTAAAACTTTGTGTTATTAGATATGATAATTGTAAACTATGCTCAATTTTTTTTTTTTTAAAGTTGGTGTCATTCAGTGTTTCATTAAATCCAGTGCTATTTAGCTATAAACGATTTTAAAAATTATTGTATATGGAGTCATCTGAAAAGAATTTTAATGGAGTTTCAAGAGTAAATTATTGGAATCAAAATCTATAAGGTATATTTCAAATATTTTATAACCCACAAATATAAATTCTTTAAAATGATATCAAATTTCAAATCTTAAAAATCATAAGACCTATTCGTTCAAAATTAAATAAATTATAAGACCTATCAAATTAACTTTATATTCATGCTTAAATAACACCCCTTGGATTTTATTTTTTATATTTTACTCTTGAAATACCTCTATAATTCATTTCAAATAACTCAATATACAATTTTTCCCACGTTTTTTTAGTTATAAATAATATTAGATCTGACCTAAGTATTTGAAATTGAATAACACTAAAACTTAAATCTCTTAATTACTTAAATATAATTTACAAATATCAGATCTAAACATATATCATCAAACTTGATTTAGAATATGAAACGTTTTTGGATCTAAAATCCAAGATTTATTGACACCCTAGAACATTTTTTTTTTGGGATGAAATTTAGCATTAACAAAAATAAAATGTACATATGCTTTTAAAGCCCAGTTTCGTACCAGCCCAATTCCAAAAGAGAAATAACAGAACCAACACTTTGTCATGTTAGGCTTGTTAACAAAGTGCAACACATTGTCATTTTTATGAGTAATCGCATGATTATTTCAAAAAGATCGTTTGGTTGTTACTTGTATGAGGTGAGTCAAATAAGCTTTCTTCCGAGTAAACCACCACTCTGGAATTTAAATTTTGCTTTGTTCTCTGTTTATGAAATCTTCGTACACGACTTACCGGAATCGGAAAGACAGAAGAAAAGTAAAATCTAAATTGCAAATTTGAAACAATGTTTAGAAGACATAAACTTGACATTACTGAGAGAAGAGCCATCTCATTTTTTTTTTTTTTATCACCAATGAGTCTCCAAGCCTTAAACATCTAATATATGTTAACAAATGGAGTATCGCTACCATTATACCGAGTACCGACCCTCTTATACATTAGAAGGTTTCAGCTATTTTTATAGTGAACCGAATCTAAATTACTTGGTCTAAACCGGATCTCCAACTTACTCTATATCGATTTGATTTTGCTCTGAAGAAGTTAATCACAAAATTCAAAACCAACTCAAAATTATGTTTTCTGAAAATTGAATGATAGTTTTTTTTGTATCATAGTTCGTATGTCATATTATTGAATTTTTTTAAATAAGAATAGAATAATTAATAATAAAAAGCAAAACATAACTAAAATATGAGCGACATATGAGCAAAAATTAGAAATATAGTTTCATTAAAAAGACGCCGATGATACTCATAATTACTAACTACATCAAATAATGAAATTACGCGGTATTTTTTTAGTTTTCATGATCTATTTTCATCTTTCCATTATTATTGAATCTGTTTTGCGATTTTTATGGCTGAATTTTGTCGAAAAAGTTATGAATTGCTATCTTTCTTCTACTTCGTTATAGTCTGTCGTGTTTCAAAACTTCTTCATCCCCAAGATGACGAGTTCCTTGATCTTGCGGTCTACTATGTCATTTCTACCCTATATTTTGTCATTCAAGATGAGAGCTTTGAGGGTTATACTGGTTTTTGGCATCATTAAATTAAATGAAAAGACTCGTGTATGTATATTTTTGTTTCTCGTAGGTTGTCTTAAAATATCAACGTGTAGTTATACTCTTTAGCATTTTTTTGTTTGTTTTGTCGTACACAATTTGGCATTTACTGATATATAGAAAGGGATACATGTGTTTTTCGTTTGGTCAAGAATGCAGTAGAATGGTTCATATGGTTTATCGACGGAAATGAATGCGGAAACAGAGCAACCGGTGGCTCCTTTTTGCAGCTGGATTACCTTCCACGCAATCCAGTTATACTACGCGGTGGTAGGTTCATTTCTTCTTGCGTTTATCCTCCTTCCTCATTTCGCAAACTTAATTCTCGCGCTTCTCTATGCGGTTTTCGTGGAGAGACGGTTCGATGTCTTTGTGTTTCTAGTGTGCTTTGGTGGAGTTATCTCTTACCTCTTCAGGATTAACGACGAAGAATACACGGATGATTTCGCTGATGTCCAATCTCCTCCTCATCCACTGTTGTTTCCTCCTTACAATTCACCGCTTTATCCTCCTTCATCGGATCCACCATTGTATTCTCCTTACGATTCTCCACCTTATAATCCTCCTTCACCATGGTTTCAGGCTTCTGAGCCATCTTTCCATCCATCAAACGTCTAATGATATATCATGGTTTTTACGGTTTTTAAGCCATGATATAAGTATGTTTTCTAGAGTCTTTCTGGTGTTTTTCGAGTCTTTGGTGTTTTAGTAGGTACTTAGACATTTGGAGCATTGCTGGTGTTTACTAGAACATTTTGGAGCATTTTGGAACGAGGAGTCAAAGACACAAGTTCGGAATTGGAGATCAGGAAGTACGTCGAGCGACACAGATTTCGAGTCGATCGACGTGAAGAAAATTGGCCTGTCGAGCGACTCATTCACCTATGTCGCTCGACGCGACCAATATTCGGACCAGAACAATAATTCAAGGAAACTTCCAATTTCTGCCCCAAAACTTCCAGATGTTTGCAGTTCTGCCCCATATCGTTTTTGTACCTTATATATACTTATTCTAAGCCATTGTTTTAGGCTAAGCTTTATTTTATTCAGAGATTTTAGCAAGAGATACTTCAGAGATCTGTTCCTCGTCTCCAATCGGTTTCGATCTTTGTATCATTCTCTTTCTTTTTAATAAACTATTATTCAGAAATCATGTTTGCATCTTTCATCATGTCTGAGTAATCCATTAGTTAGGTTTTAGGGTTTTCAAAGGATTGATGAAAAGCTGTTAGGATTTATTTACTATTGGGATTGCATCATATAGGATTCTTCACCTTGATTGCATTAACTCTGATTTAAGATTGATCACCTTAGGTTAGATATTTTAGGTTGTTTAATAGATACGACATTATTATTGAATAACTAGACTGAATCATAGGTGAGCAAAGATCTGATTCGCAACGACAGTTGGCTTTAGATCTTTGTGAACAATCAAACCTGTTTCTAATGCTTGTTTAAATTAATCTGATTTCGCAACGACAGTTGGTCTTCTAGGGTTTAAACATAGATAATAATTGCAACGACAATTGATTTATTTTACATTCGTTTGAGTTCTAGAATTGCACTTCATAAATATCCCGATAGTACGTTTATCCTTTAGTTTGGAATCATTCCTGAGAATTTTCTAAGGCCTAGCGTTTGTCTCTTATTGAATTAAAGTTAAATTGTGTTGTCCTGGGCTATCCGATTGGGCCAGGATTTGGATCAATCATCACCATTTACTGTTTTTGTACCTGTTTTATTTATCATCTTTATCACTTAGCTTAATCTGAACATTGAAATCTATTGTGTTAATTTGATTCTCTGTGGAATTCGACCCCTAAGTATTACACGATCTCTTAATTTGAGAGAGTTTCTCTAGGGTTAATTTGAGCATATCATCTAAGAGACAATAATGTAGAAACTAGTTGGTTTGCAACAAGGGATAATATGTAGACAATTCGATTTAATCATTGTATAAAAAAGTAACATTTATTTTCACAAATTATATAAACTATTTTTGGACCAAAGAAAATGAGTATAGAATATTTTTTTTACAAAATCAGATACAAGCACAACAACATAGCATTTTAGCTCCCTCTATTTTCTCCTGCTTCATAAGTCAAACTTAGGACAGAATTTCAATGGATCTTGATCTTCGTCATCTTTTCTTTCGTTTTCTAATAACTTGTCTCTTAAATCTTTAAGGGCATCGACGAATTCAGAATCAAGATTGTGTTTCAGCAATCTCCCTTGGAAAGATGTTGACCTGTGTAACCAAAAATAATCTTGACTTTTGAAGAGTTTTTTTCGATTATTTCCATTTGCGGAACTAAAAAACACAAAAAAATCAATGTAACCTTGTTTCTTGCATCATTTTTTCAACCTCCTTATGCATTGATTTGATCTACACATAATGTTTTCACAAAATCAAATGAAAATTGAATTAAAAAACTAGGAAAAATGGAATTCTTTTATAGATCATACCTCATAAACCAATGCCTTGCTACTCCAAACATAAGCTCCCTGATCAAGTTTGAGGTACAAATCAAGAACAAGATAATGAGCATTAGAGTTCATAAGATCGATAAGATGTGTAATACCGCTCCATGTGCTGCTTGTTGTTGTTTCATTTGTTGTTTAATACATGTTTTGTTGTTTAGATACATGTGTTGTTTACTGTGCTTTTTCTGTCCATTTTGTTTTGTTGAAGAAGATAAACAATTGAAGCGTGACGAAGCCTGAACAGAATGAACTTTGTGCTTCTCTGAAGAATGGGCACCTTAACACAATATGCTTGTTTACGAAAGAAGAAGTGCATTGGGTTAAACTCTTTACCATGGATTTGCAGCATGACTCTTTGCGTTATGCATATCTCCCTACGGGCGACTTCCCTATCACGCCCCTGGTTTTGTTGAACGGAGACAAGAACCTGTGTATTATAATCCGCATTTCCAAACCCGCAACTTGCTGAGATATAGTGAATATCGAGGTGAAGAAATCTCAAGAGGAAGAAGGTGGAGGTGAGCTAGTGAATATCGAGGTGAAGAAATCTCAAAAGGAAGAAGGTGTAGGTGAGGCTATCTCTGCAAATAAAGATGATAAACTAGTTAATATTGAGCTCCATGCCAAGGAACAAAAAATCAGAAGGTTGAATGACTTGGTAGCAAAGAAAGATGTGATCATAGCAGATTTAAGAGGCCAAGCTACTGTTGATAAGAATACCATTTGGAAGCTCGATAAGAAGCTTAAGGAAGCTGAAACGCAAATAAGGCGGCTAAATAGGCTTTAAGCGAAGGTATAATCACAAACTTAGCTCTAGTCATTTCGGTTTTTGTTAGACTTATATGTTTATGTTTTAAACAGTCACTCAACTTCTTATGCTTGATCAATATTTTGTGAACTTGTTAAATTGTGTCTCAGTTATCATGGCTAGGAATTAGCACAATCACTTGTTAATTGTCTTAAATATCATCATGGCTAGGAATTGGTAAAGTCCTTTAGAAGTATTGTAAAAAAATTATAGCTTGCTCTACCGACTTAGCTCTGTGTCTGAACATCTTCTGCTTTAAAGATACACTTGTTGATCTGGTGGATTATAAATATGTCACAACATCTACAGAAAGACTCTCTTGATGTCTTTCTTCATCTTCTTCTCACTTTCCATTGTGTACTCTTATTGACATATTTTTGTGACTTTCCTTTTTTTTTTCTCATATTGATCATTTTCTTTGCACACTTTGATTTGACATTATTACATCAGCTTTCTTAATCACAATTCCAAAATGTCTAAGAGACGGTATTGTAGAAACTAGTTGGTTTGCAACGAATGAGTAAAATTTATTTAACAAATTCTATGTACACCTGATAAACAATTTTTGGACCAAAGAAAACGAATCTATAGAATAAATTTTAATAAAATCAGACACAACAACACAGCCTTTGAGCTCTCTCTATTCGCCCCTGCTTCTTCATAAGTCAGATTAGCTTACTTGGGACAGAAGTTTAACGGATTGATCATTGTCATCTCTTTGTTTCGTTTTCTGATAATTTGTCTCTTAGATCTTTAAGAGCATCGACGACTTCAGAATCAAGATTGTGTTTCAGCAATCTCCCTTGGAAAGATGTTGACCTATGTAACCAAAATAACAATTCCAAATTTTCAGAGTTTTTTTTGGTTACTTCCATTCGCAGAATTAAAAAAAAAACGCGAAAAAACAAAATGTAACCTTGTTTCTTGCATCATTTTTTCAACCTCCTTATGCATTGATTTGATCTGCACATAATGTTTCATAAAATTCAAATGAAAAGTGAATAAAAACCCCATAAAAATGCACTTCTCATATAGACCATACCTCAGAAACCAATGCCTTGCTACTCCAAATATAAGCTCCCTGAACAAGTTTGAATGATAAATCAAGAACAAGATAGAGTATTACGAGTTTATAAGATCGATAAGATGTGTAATACCGCCCCATGTGCTGCTTGTTGTTGACATACATCGGATGTTACAACCCAAACCTTTGGGCATCCATCTACTCTCAATGCAGCCACCTATCAATATAAGGAATCTTATCACAAGCAAAGAAACATCGGCGATAATTAATTTGAACTGTCTTTGGGGTTTTCTTGCCTCTTTTTCAATCCAAGCGTCGGCGCAAGTTTCTCCTGAGAATATCACATCAACACTGCCCAAAAGGAGAAACCTTTTAAAGAGTTTTCAAGTAAAGGAAATACATAGAAGAACAAAAATTACAATTTTACTTTGCCCAACAAAGTCTTCCTTGTGAGTAGGGAGGCCAGACATGAGAGCATCAAACACAACCACTACTTTAACCTCTACACCGAAAAATTTCAAATCAAACTTTCGCGCATAGCGTAATGAAGCCATATATGAAATCAAATTCTTTGAAAGCTTGTACCTTTAACCATACTAAAGGACACAAGTTCATCAACTAACTTTTGACGAGCAACGTCAAGCCTTCCTTTCATAAAATGTTTCTTTAGCTTCATCCAATATCCGCACACATTATAACCATCAACTAGCAAAACGGGAACTGCATCGTCTAACAGACCCTGACTCGTGCTGTAAAACCGCTTTCACGATAAACACAAACATTTTTAAACTTTCACACTCAAAAGCCGTTAACATGAAAAACAAGAAAAAAGCTTTCAAAACAGAGTAATTACTAGTAAAGTGTAGTTGTAGGATCACGGTAGAGCTCGCTATCGTCCGGTAACTCGTCTTTTTCTACTTTCTTTTTCCTGTAACTAGTTGCTGGCTTAGATGTGCCAGATCCTCTGTTCTGAAACTCCTACACAAAAACACAAACATTCCAAGGATTAGGCCCATTCAATTAACAATTGGTAAGGTATACATTTAGTAAAACAAAAATATCACACTAGTACTAGTACATGCCTTCCATAACTTTAGAAGCTGCAAGTTATGCTTCACATTCGATTTGATTCTCGGTGGTTCTGGCTCTGAATCCTGCTATGAAAAAAAAAATCAGATTAGTAGTTACAAAATTCATATAATTTAAATTGGCATACTAAGATCAAATCAATGGTTGCAAAATGCTATATCCATAACTCCAACAAAAGAGATCTAAAGGAACCAAATTGATCATAAAGAAAAATTATTAAGAAAATGAGAATTTCAGATTCATCCAAACTCTAATTTTAATACCTACTAAAGTTGTTCATGCAAAATTCTCAATTTTATTGGTTTTGAAAGAGACGAAACCTTTACATAAATTTGTATCATCATTTCACGAGTAGACCTTAAAAGATGAAGATTGAGGCTTCTTGCTTTTTCCACCACCTATCTTCACAACAAGAACTCTACAGCTATCGGAAGAAGATGAAGATGATGACCGGTAAAAGTATGTGGTGGAGGAAGAGGAGCCACAACTATGCGGCGGCGCTCCGGCGGATTTCATTTAGTATTTGAATTCGTAGCAAAATAACGAATTTTGAAAAGTCTATATAACTAGTGGATAATAACATGTCAACGATTCAACGCATTATCCTTAAGAAAAATCGATTTTTTTTTTCTCTTTTTTAAGTAAGATAAAAATGATTTTTTTTTTACTGGAAAAGTGTTTTTTTTCTTATCTTCGGAAAAATAAAACCAAATTTAATCAAAGCTTGAGTCATTTATATAAAAACTTGAATAATCAATGGTGAAGGAGACAGTATGTGTAACCGGAGCGAACGGTTTCATCGGATCTTGGATAATCCGAACGTTACTCGAGACGGGTTATACCAAAATCCACGCTTCGATTTACCCAGGATCCGACCCGACCCATCTCTTGAAACTACCAAGATCCGACAAAAGCGAGATCAGCAAGATCTTCGAAGCCGATCTCTTAGACTCCGACGCAATCTCCAGAGCAATAGATGGATACTCAGGAGTGTTCCACGTGGCGTCACCTTGTACGTTAGATCCACCGGTTAATCCAGAGAAATACACTCATATTTTTCGGAATTACGTTCGAATCTCATATTTATTAAAAGCTCGCTCATCCCAATATTATACTTGGATTATACAAATCAAATACATGGAGTTTCTTTGTTGGTGTTCATCTCCTAGATTAAAATCGGACATTGTAAAAAGCATACATTTAAAAATTCTAGAAACTGTAACCGATTTTCAAAAGTACAGGGAAAGAGAAAACGAGAATGTGTATGTGTGAAGTCATGGAAATGGATAAATGACGTGGTACGTTCTTCATCGGACGATAGATAAGACAAGAGGCCCACCACCACCGTTGGATTTAATGACGATGGGGTCAATTATAAAAAATGCTTGACTTTCTGACTAGAAGACCCAAGACACTTTTGTTTTTGTCAACATAAAGTCTTTTGTTTCTCTTTTTACAAAAAAACTATCTCAGAAATATGTTTCTCCACTAGATATTTTGGCGTGAATGCGAAACATGGAGTCCCACTAGGCACGAGCTGCAGTTTTGTTAGCATTTAGCAAATTTTAACTAGCTGACTATTGGGAAGAAATTACAAGGAAATGATACTACAACATATAGATTAAAAAGCGTCCTAGTTAGACTTACAATGGCAATGAGGCTGCCATTTAGCAACAGACGATCGATTTTCTTGATCTCAAGGGTTCCATATTCTGTTATCTCACTGCAAGATAGAGATAGAGACACGTTTGTTATACTTAAAACAAGAATCTGATATCTTGACCAAAAGCAAAACAAAAAACTAGGAATCTGTGGTACTGAGAAAAACAAAATCCAAAGCCGAGAAAAGATTTCTCCAATTAAACTTTATCACCAGTCGTATATTTCCCACTGCAATTCACCAACAATTTCTCCAAAACTAATAAACAAAATGAGACATATGTTCAGCCAAGAAAGACTAAATCTTAGTGTTCGTTTTTAAGCATTGACATCTTACGGAACTGAAGCAAAACTCAAGCGATGAAAATTTAAGCGATGTTGATCATGTTTTCCGATATCCAACATATGTTCTTCGATTGAATTCTCACATTATTCACAATTTTTTTTGTTCATCATGTTTTGTTGTTTCATTTGTTGTTTAATACATGTTTTGTTGTTTAGATACATGTGTTGTTTACCGTGCTTTTTTTGCACATTTTGTATTGTTGAGGAAGATAAACCCAATCAGTTTTCTGAGGCACCGTGCTGAGTTGGGGAAGCAGAAGAGTGAGGAGGCAAACAAGAGGAAGAAGAGTGAGGAGGAGAGAAAATTGAAGGAAGCTGAGGTTTCAGAATTAGAGGAGGTCCTAAGGTTTTTAAGAAGCCAAAATGAAGTAGATAAGAAAGAGAGATGGGAGATTAGAGAGGGAAGCAAAATCTCAATGTAACAAGGTTTCAGAATTAGAGGAGGTCATAAGGTCTTTAAGAAACCAGGCTGAAGTAGATAAGAATGAGAGATGGAAGCTTAAGGAGGCTGAAGCGCAAATAAGGATTGTAAATGGACCTTAAGCGAAGGTATAATCCCAAACTTTGCTCTAGTTTTACCCATGTTGTTTGGTAGACTATATCTTCTATGCTTGATTTATGTTCTCACACTTCTAGTTCTAGGCTTGGAATTTGATGCTTTTTCATCTCTTAAGTTCAGAATGGTAGACATGTACCGCCACTTTTAAAATTGTACAGCTTAAGTCACTACCAATCAATAAAGTGGGAGACAAAAGTGTAAGAAACAAAACACTTTTTGTCAAAGCTGTACACCATGTAGGAAAAAATCAAAGTTGTACAATCTGTTAGTAGTTGTACTGTTAAAAGAGATAGTGGATATGAATATAGAGGATCTACAAACGTGAAAAAATCTTTCATTAGGATGTATTTGCATTCAAGTTTTTTTTTTTCATTTAAATTGGTATAGTCAATAACAATCATAGTTAAAACTAAAAGTGTGAATTTGCGAACTAACCAAAATACATGACATTGACTCTACGTCAGGGTAGAAATATGTCTATTTAATCTTTTTTGAAGTGTATTGGGAATAAGGGAGCCACATGTAGTTCGTGGCCTGGGCCTTCTTGGCAGTTGTCAACCCTTTAGTTTTTCTTGTCGCTAACTCTTTCAGGCAGCTTGGATTACTTAGTGTTTTTAAAAAAAAAATTCAATTTGATACTGTTGACGAAAGCTGATTTATAATGTATATAAATGAAATAAAATTTTATAATCTTTGGGTGAGCATGATTAACAATAGATTTTAGGGGGAGTGTTGGATTAAAAACAATATAAGAGGAGTGCTTATTTTAGCCTCTTAAGCCTCTTAATATTATTATACAACTGATGTTTTCTAAGTCTACCACATTCTTTTTCACTTTTCCCATCAAAACATTTTTATACCCCTTCATCTTTTTTATCTGGGCAATCAATCGTGAGTACTAAGTAATACCCAAACAAAAAACATAAACTTCCGACCAAAAAAAAAAAAAAAACATAAACTAGAAACTAACAATTGACCTAGATTTAAAGGGGGTTTTTTTTTTTGCCACATATTTTTTTTTGTTACTTTCTTATTAGTAATTATTTTTTAGTTATCTAGCAAATTAACTTTTTTATATTTTTTTCTCTTTTTATTTCTATCTGTCTTTTCTTTTCTTTTTCTTTTTCTTATTTTCTTTTCAAACCAACCATTGAAAATTTAGACCGAATTATATGGGTTTGATCTAAGAATTATTTATTTATCTACGATGATAATGAGATTTCGTTTCCCTTTAAACTAAGAAAAAAAAGCGGATTTCCTTTTCTTACAAGAAGTATCGCATATACTATATCGTAAAAAAGAAAGCTAAATTAGTTGTGTCTATGAATAATAAGCTAAATTCCTCCTAGCCCTAATCCTAATTCCTATGCAAAATAAAAACTAATTAGCGATGGCCACAACTAGTGCTCCTGTGGATTGGTCGGAACTTGTTCAAGACGTCTTGTCTTTGGTTTTGAAACGCTTGAGCGTTACAGATTTTGCTCGAGCTAAGACGGTTTGTTTCATCATGGTACGCTGCATCAAGATCAACCTTACCTAGAAAAAATCAAACACCATGGTTGATTTTCAACGATGACATGAATTGGCAATGGCAGTTGTTCAATCCGGAAGAAGGAAAGTTTTACAGAATGCAAAACCTAAGTCGTTTTGCGGAATGTCGTTGCATGGCGACTTGTGGGACCTGGGTCTTAGTCTTGGACAAGCAAGCATATTTCTACATCTTTAACCCCTTCACGCTAGAGATCATTAACCTCCCACCTCTAGAATCAAACTGCACCACGAAATTCAAGAGACGCGGCAACTATAACTTTGACATAAACTACGGTTATGGCAAGGGATGGTCTCAACCAGTGGAGAGTGCGGTTTTGTGGGTAGACGGAAGAAGCAAAGACTACTTAGTTGCATGGGCGTGTCTGATGGGTGACTACGTGTGCTTTTCGAGAAAAGGAGATAAAGCGTGGACTCAAATTATGTATCAACGACAATACTGGTTTGTGGATATGGCCTACAAAGACAAGAAGCTTTACATACTTACTTGCGATGGTAGCATCAGAATCTTGGACTTTTCCGGAGACTACTTGCCAAGTGACGTCCCCACTAACCCATACGCGGGTGTACCGTTCAGGGCCGTGCCTGGTTTGAACAGTAGGAAGAAAATAAGAGTGACCACGTTGGGAGATGTTTTGATAATTCTACGCTTGATGGGCGGTGGTGGTCAGAGTACCGGGATCTTGTTGACGGTGGTCAGAGTACCGGGTTCCACGTCTACAAGATGAATAGCACTCATGTGGATTGGAAGAGAGTGGATTCTTTGGAGGAGGAGGTGCTGGTTTTAGATTTGAGCGTCACTTTGCCCTCCAAAGGTGTATCGGGAATCAAGAAAAACTCCATATATTTTCGTCACACTCCTAATCAGTCTATTCGGGAAGTTGCAACCTATGACATTCCTACGCACAAGATTGAACATTTTCGACAATGTAGCCTTGTTTTGGATTTCGATGCTCGCTGGTTTGTTCCTTGTTTTGGTGTTGGGGAATGAATACATATTTCAGTTCTTAGTTTCAACAATATTTTCTTTTTATATGTTTGTGGACTTGGAGGAAATTTTGTATTCTGTTTAATAATTGCATTCTTTGTTGAGAAAACCGAGAATCCAAATCCTTGGTGCTTTTTAAATCACTAAATAATAATAACATGGAAGAACAAATATGATACTCGGAAGAACCAAAGCCATCTTCTTTACAAACCCTTTGCAAGTTTTCCATGAACAAATATGATTCGATCTGGTTCAAAGGTGGGACTCCTAAACATGCTTTCTTGATGTGGATTGCTCAGCTGAACAGATCTTGCTTCTTGGGGAATATGCTTGTGTTCTGTTTTTGGTGATCAAGAGATCATCTCTTGCTCTGCTGTAAGTCTAGCCAGCTGGATACATGGGACAAGATTCCACTTGCATCTTGTACACTTGGACAGCCTTTTCAGCTTGGAACTCTCTTCAGACAGACACGTCCCCGAGACTGCTCAGGAGAATTGCTTCCTAATCTTTGCAATATATCATATATGGAAACAGAGAAACAACATATTGCAACAACCAACTCATCCCATCTTCAACCGTTTTCAGAGAAACACGATATAGAGAAGTCCGCAACACGACAAGGATAAGCGCTTGGAGGCATAGACGACACTTCCGTACGTGATCTTATGATCCTTGTTTTTTTACCTTGTTTGGGCAAGACTTCATTGCATTGGTTAAGGTACTTTTGTAAATCTCACTTTCATTCCTTAATGATTTTTGTCAAAAAAACAGATATTATCTTTCTCATATAATGTTATTTTCTTTATTCGTGCAAGATTTCACAAGTTTGTTTTCCTAACTTTAAATCTCTATATATTCAAAATTTCCATGCTTTTTGCATAATCCAAACCTAGAGCACAATTGCATATGAAATTTTTGGCATGTGGCTCTGGAAAAGGGACAAAGCTTATAGGACTTGTGCTCAACTTGAAGAAATTAAAAGATGGGGAAATAAAATAATATATGAGTAATTAAAAGCATCAAAAAGGTAAGTCTCCATCTTCACTCTCTTTTCGCCAGTGTCTAGCAGTTATTCTCTTTCGACTTTGAAACTTTTACTTTTTTTTGTGATCCTTCTTCGAACATGAGTTACATTCTCCACCTCCTCCGCCCTTCAAAATGAGGCCATGGAGGTTCCTAAGGCATGGAGACTTCGTTAGGATGGCCAGTGAAGTCAGCCTAAGCAGCTCGGATGCTTCTGATGATACCGACATTGATACGAAAGCTGGACGATTCATCGCCAGATTCAGAGATCAACTCAAGGCTGAAACAAAACGCTAAAAAGTGTTTCAGATTCATGGGTTTGTGTTAGACTATGTAGTCAGTCTAATTCATTAATTTCTCATGTACTAAGAAAAAGTAGTCAGTCTAATTCATATAATGTCCTAAGATTATGTACTAAGAGTAAGTAGTTAGTCTAATTCCTATATTGAGTGATGAGTGATGTCAGCTTATTACAACTAGTGTTCATGTTTCCTCCGCCATAATTTTCATCAGTTGATCCAATTTTCAGGCTAATCATTCTCAATCGAAATCATTGAGCAGTACTCTATACCATAACAAATACGTAAGAACACAGATCACTTTAACAAACAATTAGTCATAGAATACACACGCATCCAGTAAAAACAAAGTGTGAAATGATATCAAAAGTTTCAGTTTCCAGTGGTTATCCATAGCCTGAAAACATATTAAAAAAGCCAATACAAGCGAAAACAACAGAAGATGAATGAATGATCTCAATCAAAGGCAAAACCAAAACCATTCGCTAGAGAGAAGACTAAATCCCAAAATGACGAGCAACAAGCACGCAGAGAATCAAGAAACAAACAAACAAGAAAATTGGTGTGGATGATACCTGGCTCAGAAAACCAAATTATGGATTTCCAATTCAGTGGCGGTCAAGTGAAGCTTAGCTCACTCGCAGTGATGTTAGATCCCCTTTGAGCAAATTTACTGGTATATATACTCATATTCAAGCCCTGAAAACAATCAAAGAAAATCCAATGGATCACAGAAAAAACACTAGTGCTCACCAAATACCACAAGAGAACAAAAAAACACAAAATCATATGCTGATAAGCTAGAGGCAAGAATATTACAGATTCTGCTGCAATTTGTTTATGAAATTCTATAAGAGCATGTTTCAATACCTGTTTAAATGAGGGTTTTGTTGGAGGTATTGATGGTCCTCCCAAGGCCCTTTAGCTCATGATCTTGTTATTCGTACAAAATTCTCTTGACCATTTGAAGTAGAGATGTTTTCTTTGTTTGCATTTGAATGTGCATAGAAGACGAGCAAAACATAATTTAGTCAAGCCTGCACGGCAAACAATTTCTAGTCGTCATTGTCTATATTATACTTGCTCTTCCCCTCCGTCAAAGAGATTAATCAGTGTTCGAATGCAGCATAAATTTGAGTAAGAAACAAGCAATATAATGGAAAGTAAAAAGATTTCTTCATATTCAAATTGTTCCACAGATACTCAACTTCACTCTATTCTGACTACTGAGTGATGCCAGCTTAAGCAAGCAACGCAGCTTATTACAACTAGTTTCATGTTTCCTCCACCTTAATTTCCATCAGTGGATCCAATGTTCAACCTAATCATTCTCAGTCGAAATGATCTCAACAGTTTCAATTTCCAGTGGTTAGCCATAGCCAGAAGAAGAGATATGCAGAAGCCAATAGAAGCAGAAACAGTAGAGATGAATGAACGATTTCAATCAAAGGAAAAAAAACATTTGCTAGAAAGAAAGAAGACTAAAGTCCAAATTATGATCAAAACGAGCTAAAATTTCCTTACGCAAACAGAGAATCAAGAAACAAAGAATAAAAAACGAATGGTTTTTGAAGCTGATTTGGTTACTTTTCTTCAGGATAGAGTCAATATAGGTGGCATGGATACATCAAAAGGTATGTTATTATGAGTTAATTTGTTGTCTAACACAAAAAAAAAATTATATTTGACAATCTAACCAAAACCCCTAAATCTAATGGGTGAGATTTAGCCACATAAGGGGATTTTGGTTAGTTTTTTAAATATAATTTTTTTTGGTGTTATTCAACTAATTTTCCAAAAGATAATTGCTTTTGGGATATATCAGACAATCACACACTCAAACATGGACCTTGAAGCATTTGCTTTAGGCTAAGGGTAATTGCATCTCAATGGTTCCGTATAATACCTAAAATGCAGTTGGATCCTTTGGACAGCTTCTACCAGAAGTAGTTGTACAGAAAAGAGAATAATACACACATACCATACTATCTTCATCAATTTCAATCAAATGTATTTACTAAAGTAATAAACAGGTTTAGTACAATTCATATAGCTAAAGGAAATTGTTTCTCAAGCTTAACTATATAGCCATGGATCAATACATGTACCAATGTTTTAGATACCTCCTAACATTGAACTGGTTATAAGGATCCTAAAGCAAAACGTTTTTTGATCAAGGAGCAATAGAGGAAAGCAGAAAGTTAAAAAGAAAGAAAAAAAAAAAACAGTGTAGAGAGCAAATGACACACCTGAAGATCATTCTGTTTAATGATTCATCGCAATTTCATTTGTTCTCCTTTATGTATTTTTTCACAACCTGAAACCATTCACCAAACAAAACAAATGTAATTCGCTTTCACATCAAAAATCTCAAAAAATAGATGTTATCAAATCCCTACTTTCGCAAATCGATTAACAAAGAAATTAAAAATGCTAAAATCGTTTACCTGATGTTCTTTCATTCTCCGATTTGGATACATATCCGACTGTTGCGCTCTTGATTTTACGAGTTTGAACGGAGAAATCGGCTGCTTTGGGTCGGAGAATTGGATCGGGGAGGTGGAGCATCTTTGCCTTGTTCATGTCGGTGAGAGAGAAAGAGAAAGACAGAAAACAATTTCATTCCCTTTTTTTTTTAGACAAAATTAGATCTACCAAGTTGCTTAAAGAGTTGCTAATATTAAAAAAATTTAAAAATTTAAAAAAAATAAAGAAGGGAGATTAGAAGAGTTGCTAATTATATAATTATAGAGACTTAGCAACTCATTTAGCAACTATTCTTTAAAATGTTATTTTCTTATTGGTCCACATATATTATTTAATTAGCAATTCATTTAGTAAAATGATTTAGTAACTCATTTTATAACACCCATCAATAAACATGTTTTTAGATTCCTTCATGCCACTTGTATAACTTTGATTGGTACAAATTTTTTAATTAATTATATAATTCAATTTTATTAAAAAATATAGTAAAATATCCGCAAGAAGCTCTCCTATAAAAACTAAAAAGAGTGTGAAAATACATCACCAGAATTTATAGACTAATTTTAACACCAATTAATCTAAATTTATCGACCTAACTAATTGGACCCTTAAACATAAAGACTTCATTTCATATACACAATCATTTTTTTATTTGGGTCAACTCACATACATATATATTAACATATACACGAATCACAATCCAGCATATAATACATATAGTTTTGTCATTTATCAATCAAAGTGTAACCAGCTTGAATCAAATAATAAAGCGAAATCTACTAACCTGGATCAAATTGATTTCCCTTCAGCAAATTCACTGGTATATACTCATGTTCAATCCCTAGAAATAGTAGAAGAAAATAGATCAATCAAAAAGTAGATCTAAGTAAAAAACTCAGAAGAAGCAAAAAAATAATAACATTGTAAGACCTTTTAAACTAAGCAAGTGCTAGTCGCACTCGATGACATAATAAAATGGTAAAGATATAATAAAAAAGTTTTGCAATAACCTGTGCAGTATACTGTGAGATTTGAACTTATCCTCTAAAACTTAATATTACTCAGACCAAACCACTAAACTATAACAAATTTTTAGGAAATTGATGTCCCAAAAATTAATAAGTTATCTTGATGCCTAAAGCTCAAGCTTTACCAGCTTTAGGTCAGGGCTGCCCCTGAGCTTCACCGTCATATCTTCACTGGAATATGCCTCAAGATAAACAGAGTCAAATATCCGAAAAAATCGCAACTTTGAGGAATAATGAAGATCATGAAAATGTTAAAGATATAAAAGTCTTCACAAGAAAAAAGAAGAAGAGACATGTTTTTTTTTGGTAACCAAGAAGAAGAGACATGTTACCATAAAGAACTGATATTTTCTTTCGTAGATTTCTGTACTTGCTGTGTGTTTGCTTATTGGATCGACAATGCTGTGGCAAATAGCAATACTTAATAATTCTTCTTCTTTTTCGGGGAATCTTTTTTGTTTGCGTCAAAAAAATCTAAAAGCAAATCTAACAACGTTCGTGAAGACGATGTCGTTTCTTGTGAAGATGTAGCTACTTGCATCAGATTTCGAATATTATAGTTTTTTTGGGTCTTTGAATATATATTATTTTTACGACTAGGTCTTTGAATATGTTTGAACACTAGAGCACTCATGTTATGGTGTATATATAATTCCCTGTTGACAAATAGAAAATATATTGAACGCTATTTACCTTAGTTTTAAACAAAACTAAAGTATAGGTCACTAAATTTAAGAGGGTTATTGGGGAATGAATTTGTATAGATTTTAAAAATTTTGAAAATTCATTGTTATTGGTTTATGAATTCTTAAAGTCTAAATGAAATCTATTGTTATTGGTTTGATGATTTTTAAAATCCATTTGAAATCCCTTGTTATTGGAAAAGTCTAGTTATCATTGATTTTGTAATTCTACTAAAATCTCATCTTATTGGGACATAGATTCTACATAATTTTACTCATTGAACCCAATTTTCAAAATACCATGTATTTCTGTGAGATTCTTCAAATCTCATAAACAAAAAATACACACACACAAATAACAAAAAATCCGACTTACACACAAACACACACACAACATGCATATTTTTCAAACTTTATAAATTGAGCAAGACACTACCCAGTATTGAATAAATAAAAATTTGTACGCAAACACACAAATAATTATGGGTACGTTTACACACACACAGATAATTTTGGATACGAAATAAAAAACAAAAGAATTTATGATTTGTTCCATAATTACACACACAAAGTGAAAGATACCGAAATTTACACACACGCAAAGTGAAAAATACAGAATTACACACACACAACCAGAATTACAAGATAGCTGAAGAAGAAGATGATGAGAATAAAAATTGTCAACCTTAGAGTTTGATATATATGCTACAACCAACATATTTTTTTGGAAATTTTCAATGATAGCATATATATAATATTACCTTATATAAATATATGTTTAGAAGAAAAAAACAAATACAAAATCGATGATAATCCATTAGATCATCCATAACAATTCCTAAGGATCCATAACAAATATTTGATAAGAATCTTTGAAATTTCACAAATCTACACAAATCTCTCAACTTTAAAATCTACACAAATCCATTCTCCAATAACACCCTAGTAACAAATATATAGGATTACATCATAATTAATAGGATTATGAAGTAAATAAGATTTTGAATACTGGCACGATTATGGGTTGAAGCAAAATGGTGAAAGACGGAGAGCGATTTTGAATATGAAGAAGAAAAAGGCGTAGAGTGATTTTGCATTCGGGGGTTTGACATTTCACTCTGTTCGCGTTTTGCGGCTACACTTGTAGATAACATTCACAATTCTATTGAGGTTTTTAATTTTATCGTATGTACAACTTTGGAGATCAAAGTATATATTTTTTCTGGATATATTTAAAACTAAAAAACACAACTTTTTCATGATATACTAAAACAAGAAAATATTCTCTCTTTTTTTTTTTGATAATTCAAGGTAAATCCCAAAACTATGGAAGGTTCAGAATAATCACTTTTGGCAAACGTGACCATGTCCTTGTGGTAAGAACACTATACATTTGAAACCTCAAGGTCTTGGCTTCGAACGTTTGTCATGACCCAACCTCTCTCTTTCTATCAATATTTTCCTTTTGTTTCTCATATGTTTCTTTATCTGCGGCCTTTTTAAAAGACAAACAACCGATGAGATCATTCCTATAAATTATGAATCCAAAGCAATTAAACTAACAGAACTATATTAACTTAACAATTTTCTTCTTCGAAGATAAAAATATAATTAAAAAAAAACGATCGGCTTAGCAATATCCACGAAACTAAACTAAATAACTACCATCTTCTTGGTTTTCTTCTTCACACACTATCCTTGAACACTTCTTTATAGAGATAGCCTTCGTCTACTTATAAGATTTAGGATTCTTGTATCGATACAATAGTAATATCCAGCAAGCAATGCAAGGAGAGCGTAAGAGTTTTTCTATAATTTACTATAACCCATTCGTTGTCTATATGCTAGCTAAATCCATCGTATCCTAAAATTGAAGGGTACAGATATTCACGATCATCGTCGTTGTACATGTACGTTGTTAAGAGAAAGTCTTTATCGTGACGCTTAAATGCAAATGAAGGGAAGTAAATGCATATATCTATTATACAAATAAAATAAAAAAATTCACTACAAACAAATCGAACTATTCACAAATGAAAAAAAAAATTATATAACTCGTAATATGTGAAATCACGACATTATTTCAACTTTTCAACATATATATACGAAAAATTCAATTATAGCATCTCTATCAATCTTGAGCAACGGAAGAAGCTAAATCTTTCGTAATCTACAAAATAATCAATCTTTATATCTACATATCAGTAGGTATTGACTACAATCATAATTGAATTGATTAAAATGTGTTTGTTCTGAAAGTTGTCATCAAGATGTGTACGTGTGTTCCATGTTCTGTGTCTCTCTTTCTTGAGCCAAGTAGGTTCATAAATACAATCTATAGAGCTCGTTTAGTTGTTTATGTGTTGAACTATCGCCGAGTTAGTTTGTGTCTCAAGTAATGGTTGTGCATACTGAGACACGTAGGTCCCATGTGACTTTCATTGGCTTGACTGCCACGTAGGTCCCATGTGACTTTCATTGGCTTTCATCTTTATCGAACTATCAAACTGTGAACCGCTAAAATACTTTCCTATGTCATAATGCTCATTGATCAGCTTAAACGATGGTTGAATTACTTGCGTCACGATTAACTGATTTGCAACGTTAATATGGAGATTATCTCTAACAAATGAGCACATTTGTACCATCTTAAAGTTTGATTCTCGCTCCTACTCCCATATGACCAAATCCTATTAAAATATTGATTTCTCTCTTAATACATACAACATATAGACATATTCTAAATCCTACTCTAAAAGGATGTTTAGAGTAAAATCTTCCCTATCCCTACTCTGAATCCTACACCAAAATAGAACAACCACTTTTTTTACTCTACATTTAGAGTAACTCTAAATCCTACTCTATTCTAAAATTGAATATTTTATTTATATAAATGTCTTTTATGTTTTTACCTATCTTATTTTTATACATAGAATATATTATTAAAAATATTTTTTTTGGTATTGCCTTTTTAATTTTTGACTACATGATTAATAGCCCTTTAACAAAATTATAGAATGATAATTACAATTCATATTAAAATAATCTTTCACAGATAATGCAACAAAAAATTGCAAAAAAAAATTTATTAATAGAAACTAATGAAATTAAGTTTAATACTTAGATTATATGATTTTGGCTTTTTTCTATTGTGTAATGTTATTTTAATTTTTTTGTATGATAAATTTTCTATTAAAATATTATTGTTTTAAGTGAATTATTACAAATTAAAAAGAAATTGGTAAATTATATAAAGTTAAAGACTAAATTAAAAAATAATATATTTAGAATGTTATTTTTAGAGTGAAAAATAGAGTAATGGGTTGGAAAAAATCCCTACTTTAAAATAGAGTTTTAGAGTGAAATATAGAGTTGTAGGTTGGAGATAGTCTAATAGGGTAAAACAATTGCCTAGGGCCCCACTTCAATAAACTAATTTTAGGACCCCCTTTTTAAAATATTTACTAATTAAAATAGGTAAAAAAAACTTCATTTCACCTATATTTGGGCTAATACATTACCTTAATTTTCACATGTGTTTTTAATGGGCTGTGCATACATAGCACGTAATAGCCCCCAACTATTTTTCTTTGAAATGTTTTACGTTTACATTTCTATTTTTTCAAATTATTTTATAGCATGGTTTTATTAACCCATTTGATTTTTTTTTTCTGCATTACTAGATAAATTTCTAACTTCAAACTTACATTTCATCCATTCAATTAACAAAAGCGATGAAGATATGGGTACAATAATTTTATAAATAGTGTATTACTATGAAATATTTATTATTAACTTTTGATATAATAAACCACTTATTAGATTACAAAACAATAATGAATATATTTTATTTGCTATATATGATAATACTTAATGATATTCTTAAATATTTAATTTTTAATTTAAACTAAATTGCATTATTGAATTGTCTTAGATCCCCAAAATGCTAAGCACGGCATTGCATATAGATTGATTTGCTTAAGGTTCAAAGTTTGGATAAAAAAGAATTAAACCAAATTCAATCATGAATTGAGTAATGAACATGTGGAAGTGGCAACGAGAAGCATGAAAGAGATGAGAACGGCTGAGACCTCCACATGTTCATTACTCACTCCACAATAGTTTCCAAATTCTATATACATACTGCATAGTTGCATACTATTATATGTAATCATCCACATTTTACTCGAAATAATAGTCAATGACACAACGCATGTTCCTCACTTTGTTTATAACAACATATAATATATGATTTCAATGATAATTTATTGTAATACAGTATATAACATGTCTTGTTACGTTTGGCTATAAAAACATATTTATTCATGTAATTAACAAATGTTTTAGTGACCAAAAAAGGAAATATAACCAAATGTTTTGTTTTCTTCTCGTGGCCACGGAAGCGAGCGTTTCGAAGGGTACGTAAGAGTTCAAACATATGTGCCACCGTCTGCCGCAAATTCGAGCATTTCGAAGGTGATATATGCGGTGTTCATGATCCAATGTTACTGCACCGAACCTTGTCGATGGATCTTAGTTATGATTGTAATCTGAAAAAAATCAATAATTTTCTACCCAGATATCATTTTAAACTGAATTAGACACATTTTGTTAATTTGTGTTTCCTGTCTTCAATTTTCCTATTTAAAATAAGGGTTAATTAGTGAAATAATATGTTTGAGCATGTAAATTAATAAAGTAATATATGTAGTTAGAAAATTAGATAACTAACAAAAAGAAATCAAAATTTGACTAATTTGCCCATAATAAATTCAATCCAAATTGTCAACTTTAGTGCCTAATTAACACACATTTATTTGTAATAAAAAATGTAACATATTTTACAAAAAAATAATTTCGAAATTGATATATATATATATATATAAATTCTTTATTTTTCAGAAAAATTAATTTGAATAGATAAGTTATATAGTGAACTATATCATAATTTAGATACAATTGAAATAATTAGTGACCAATTTCACGGATAATTAACTATATATATATATATAATAATGAATTTATACTATTTAAAAAATTCAAAAAATTCCAAAATACCTTTGACTATTCCAGCACAATATGGTCTAAGTAGTTTATGACTGCTTTGATGGGATTGCATTTTAAAATACACACAGTTTGTTATATGACTCGTAATATTTTGCAGATAATATATTCATACAAAACAAAATTGTTAGAAGTAAGAAACCACGGTTATGTAAAATAGAGTATTATTTTTAGTAACAAAATTTTTTTGAATCTTAGGCCCATAATCCTTATATAACGAAATTGTGGACGAGAATCATGAGGAAAAAGTAAGATTACCACATCAAACTTGAATTTGATAACTGATTTATGTTGCAAAAGATTTCTCCAAGTAAATTTCATCACCAGTCGCATATTTCATACTGCAATTCTCCAACAATTTTTCCAAAGCTAATAAACAAAGTGAGACATTATTCACTGTATTTTTTTTTTGTTCATCATGTTATGTTGTTTAGATACATGTGTTGTTTACCGTGTTTTTCTGTACAATCTGTTTTATTGAGGAAGATGAACAATTGAAGCCTGACGAAGCATTTACTCTACAAAACGGAGAAAAGCTGGATAACCTAACTCAGAGAGAGCGACATAACCTATAGGCAAAGAAGCATGCAAAAAAGAGGTAAAAACATAATTACTATCCAATGTCACCATCGATATTTTGAATTCTTTATATAATAGGTTGTTGTTGTCTAATACATATAGCTTCCACTAACTCATTTTTTTGTAAGGTCACAGAAATAGATCATTTTTAAAGTTCAAAAGAAGCAAGAGGAAGGTGGAGGTGAGCTGAAGAAGAAGCAAGATCGAAGGATGAAGATGAAGTCCAGAAGAATCAAGAGGAAGGTGAAGGCAAACGAGAGGAAGAAGAGTGAGGAGGAGAGGAAATTGAAGGAAGCTGAGGTTTTGGAATTACAGGAGGTCATAAGGTCTTTAAGAGGCCAAGCTGAAGTAGATAAGAATGAGAGATGTAAATTACAAAAAGAGCTTAAGGAAGCAAAATCTGAATGTAAAAATGAGGTTTCAGAATTACAGGAGGTCATAAGGTTTTTAAGAAGCCAAGCTGAAGTAGATAAGAATGAGAGATGGAAGCTCAATAAGAAGCTTAAGGAAGCGGAAACGCAAATAAAGCGTCTAAATAGGCATTAAGCGAGGATAAAATCACAAACTTTGCTCTAGTCATTTCGGTTTTTGTTAGATTTATATGTTTATGTTTTAAACACTCACTCAACTTCTTAAGCTTGATCTATGTTTTGTGAACTTGTTAAATTGTGTCTCAGTTATCATGGCTAGGAATTAGTACAATCACTGTTAATTGTCTTAGATATCATCATGGCTAGGAATTGGTAAAGTTACTTGTAACTCATGTACAATGGGGCATCTTAAGGATGTTGCTTAAGGAAAAACACAATTAAATTAAATTAGAAATGGGTTAATTAAGAAAAAACTTATCTTAAATAAGAATTTTTTCTGATAATTCTTCTGTGCCACGTGTAAGTGTGAGAATGGTTGTGTTTTATTCAGAGAGGCAAAAGAAATAAAAAAAAACACGTAAAAAATCTGCAGCCGACTCTCTCTCTTTTCTCTCGCAATTCGTCTCCCTGAATCAATTCGTGGAGATTTTTTGATGAAATTCGACGATTTTCGTCCGAAATCAGGCCGAAATCGTGTCTACGGTGGTCGGTTGTCCGTGAAACTGAGAATCACCGATTTTTGGGGGTGAGAATCGGCAAATTTGCTCTTGATAATCGGCCAAATTAGATCGATCTTCATGCATGTTAACAACTACTCCTTGTGTTTCTTATTATAAGATGTTTTGGGTTCAAGCACAAAGTTTTTTCTCTTCATCAAAAAAAAATATTAAATATAAACAATTTAACCAATTATGAAAAATACTGCACAATTCTATTGGTTACACAGTTTTCTGTAAAGTAAAAAGTACATAGAAATCTCAAAACATCTTATATTATGAAACAAAAAAAATCTCTAAAACATCCTATAACAAGAAACGGAGGGAGTATAATCTAAAAGTGAAATCCGAAGAAGGAAAATGTAAATTTTGAAACTTGAGAGGGCAAAAATTATTATTATTTATTTTTTTATTTTTTTGTAACTTCTTATTATGAAGATAGAATGGTGAGCGATAAATAAATAAACTTCAATGTTAAAAAAAAAAAAAAACTTCAACGCTATTTATTATTTAATTTTTATTTCAAAATTATTGCATGTTCACGTAAGGCCTAGCTATAAAAATACACAAAGCCACAAACAAAATTTCACCATCATCCCTTACCTTATTTTTTTTTCTCAATGTCTCTCTCAATGGATAGCTTGATAGATAACCCCATAAAATTCATATTTTCTATGATCTGTTTAATTATTTTACTATCCGCCTCTAATTCCACGACCGAGCTACCACGATTGGTCCAACCATCAAAATCCGATGGTTCACTCAGTTTTCTCGTCGTCTGCGACTGGGGAAGAAGAGGCTCTTAAAATCAGTCCCAAGTAGCTCTTCAGGTATATACGTATACATGTGTATGTATCTTTGTGATATGTCTTATGCCAAATCAATACTTATTATGTTTGTAACTAAGCTAATTTCACGTTTTTTTTATATGGTAAGAATAATATATATATGATCAGATGAATTCAACCTAGAAGAAGAAAATGATGAGATAAAAAACAGAGAGAAGCGTGCAATATATATTATGTTTTCTTGACGTTGAATGCATCCTTGAGTATATTACTAGTTAGGCTATTGTATAATAATCGTAATAAGGCACTTACTATTGCATGAAAGAAATAAATAATCTAGAGCTTGTCCAATGTAGTATTGTCCAATCTTGAGCACGTCATCGTAATTTTGGTTGCTTCTTCAATCATCATCTTAAAAGTTATCTGACTTGTATATTATAGAGACTAATCAAGAAAGACTTGTATATTACAGAGGCTGATTTTAGTTTGCTTGTTTAATTATATTTATATTAATGACTAATTTTGTTTACTAATTTCGACTATAATTCTTTGCGTTTAGTTGAAAAAACACTAAAGGATTTAAATATCGATTTCGTCATTTTGACTGGAGAGAATTCTATGTCGATGAGAAAATTAGTCCATTTGATTCTCAATTTCAAGATTCTTTTACCAATATTTACACAGAATCTAGCTTACAAAAACCATGGCATCCAATTATAATCTAATACAGTATAACACAGTGCACGTGAGATACGTCGCGAAATCTCACGTGATGCTATTCGAGAAACCCGAAACTTCTGGTCGGTTTTTGTTGTACTAATGGGGTATATCAGTTCGGTGAGTTAGCTGCTCTTGTGTCGAAACTCTACCCTGAGTTTGATATTCACAAGTTTGGTAAAGAAATTCAACCCGGGCTTACGCCATGTAACGATGCGGCTAAGAGATTGATAAAACTCGGGATGGTTTTCGCTCCGGTTGAAGATGCGGTTAAGGAAACGGTCCAGAGTCTCAAAGAGAAAGGCTTCCTCTGAATGCATAATTCCATGAACTTTATTGTATAATACAAGTAGATGCACTAAGAAGTGAAGTTGTATGTATGATACATCTATATATGAGTAGAATGTATTGTTATTACTATTATTATCATTGTTGTTGTCTTTGAGGTTTTATTGCTTACGGCTCTCGCAGAATCAGACGGTGGAAGGAGCATCTGGCTGTTTCTCCGGGAGTGCATTTTGAAACGCAGGATGATCATTGTATGCCTCGTAACATTTCGCAAGAGTGGGGTATGGTTCCTGTAGAAATCCATACACGAGAAATAAATCTTTTGCCAAATTGTAGAAACCGATCTACAATTCGGTTCATGCAACAAAGAAGAGTAGGTACCATGTTAATCTGGAATATGTAGATTGCTCCATAGATCTGTGGTGCTAGAAAGAGATCAGCCTGCAAAAGAAATGCTTCATGGCTTTAACATTTGTACACTTACCAAGCAAACTTGGCATCATTGAGGGACATAGAGCAAATCCTAAGAGATATAGAGCAAATACCAAGCAAACTTCATCACCAGTCGCGTATTTTCCAGCACAACTCGCCAATAGTTTCTCAAGAGCTGAAAAGAGACAAATAAGAATATGATACACTGTCTTGGTTCTTGATTACATCTCTGCATCATATTACTTATCCCAATGACCCAAGGCAGATTAGAGTAGAGTACAGATTTCATACCTGTAAAGCCTTTTGTGATAGCATTATTAACCCAAGCAGTTTTCTCCTCAGCATTAACCTTTTCCTCAATATACTTCTATAGAAAAATGAAAAATGTAACTTAGGTTTGCTTTATCTTATAAGACACAATGGTATAATCTATAGTGAATCTCATGTACTCACAATAATAGCTAGATTTTGATGAGGCTGTATACCAGACAAGACAATACTCGACGCCTGAAAAAAAAATTACAAAAAAATAAGATCCATTCATACTCACAATACGCGTAAATTCCACAACGCAGGACAACTTAAGCCAGCATTGTTCAATGGCAACACATGTCTCAAAAGAGAAACCAAGAAACAAGCTAACCTGATAATTAATAGCCCGTTTATGGAGGTTTCGAGGTAACAAAGGTGGCTCAGGATACTTCTCATCTAGATACTGACAACACAACCAAAAATCGATGAAATGTTCGGTTTAATCCACAAAACCAAATATTGATGAAATGTAACCATTATAAAGAATCAGAATTGAAATGTTTACTTAACAAATCCACCAAGAAAAAGCTCAATGGATGTTGAACTAACCATTATAATGGCGAAAGAGTCAGAAATGACAACATCTCCATCAACAAGAGCTGGTACAGTACCCATTGGATTGATCTCCTTGAAATCTTCACGATCAAAACGAAACACTTTTTTAACCATAAACTATACAGATTCTGCAAATTTGAATCCGAATGCAAATTCTACGTACCTGGATCGAATCGACCCCCTTTGAGCAAATTCACAGGTATATACTCATATTCAAGCCCTAAAACACAATCGAACAAAATTCCCAATTCAAAACTGTTGTAAAAATAAGTAGAAACGAAAGCAGAGTCACTCGGGAGACTTAAACCTTTCAAAGCGAGAGCGATTCGGACGCGATGAGCGCATGAGCTTCTCCAGTAAGAGTAGAGCTTAAGCTTCTCTTTATTCTCTGAACCAGAATTCGCCATGACCACTAAGAGACTGTTCTTGCGATTCTGATTACTATTACAGAGAAGAAGTGGCGAATTCGGAGACGACAATGTTTTCAATTTTCTTCTTCTTTTGTATTATAGCGTCAAATAATCAACCGCATGCCGAACCGAACTGAACCGAAATTTCCGGTTTTGGGTTTGGTTATTTGGATTGAACCAATTAGCTGAATATGAAGTTTCACTATTTAAAACTTTGAAAATAAATTTGAGAAAAGTCGATGAATGTAACATTTAATTACTAAATTTTTGTGAACATTTGGAAAGTATAAATAAAAAGATTTTTAAAAACTGTGATAATTTTGAAGACATTGTGACATTAGTGAGAAAAGTTTATGCTTCACATGGTTGGAGTTGGAGCATCTGGCTGCTTTGCTGGGATTGAATCTTGAAACACATACAATTCGTTGTATGACGCGTAACATTTTGCAAGAGTCGGGTATGGTTCCTGTAAAAAATCCATACAAAACAAAAATCGTTAGAAATAAGAAACCACGTGAATTCGAAGTAGAGTTTTATTTTTTTGAGCAACCAAAAATTTCCGACACTTAAGTCCATAATCTCTAGTTACCAAAACCGTATATGAGAAAATTGAGGAAAAATTAAGGTTACCACATCAATCTTGAATTTGATCATTGCTCCATGGATTTGTGCTGCTAGGAAAAGATCAGCCTACAAAAAAGAAATTCATTGTTATCATAGACCAAGCAATTTGCTTTTCGAATTTCGGAAAATATTTATCGTAGAGGATTTAGAGCATTTACCAAGTAAAATTCATCACTAGTCGCATATTTTCCAGCGCAATTCACCAGTAATTTCTCCAAAGCTAAGAAATAAAATGAGACATATGTTTAGCAAAGAATGAGTAAAGATTTCACCAAAAAACAATTTTCACAACATATGTTACGGTTCTTGGTTATGTTTTGTATCTTAAAGTATGCTAATCACAAAATGTTTGTTTTCGGTGAAGGGTTTCCTACTAATGACATAATCTTGCATACCAGTGTATCCTTTTTTGATAGCGTTATTAACCCAAACAATTTTCTCTTCAGCATTTGTTTTTTCCTCGACATACTTCTGTAAAAACAAAGATCGAAAAGAACATAACTAGTTTTGTTTGATCTTATAGAAATAAAAATCAATCTTATGTACTTACAATAACAGCTAGATTTTGATGAGGTTGTATGCTAGAAGAGATAATACTCGCAGCCTGAAATACATAATACAAAAAGAATGAACCATTAATTTCTTTCGTAATTTACATACATTCTAGTGATTATCGGATCGAAAAACACCTGGTAATTTAAAGCTCGTTTATGAAGGTCAGGAGGTAACAAAGGTGGCTCTGGATACTTCTCATCAAGATACTATCAATCAAGAAAATCACAAAACCCAAAGTTTGATGAAAAAAGATTCATTAAAATTTTCAACAAAAACCACAAAACATAAAATGCATGCATGATGTCTTACTAACCATTATAATGGCAAAAGAATCAGTGATCACGATATCTCCATCCACAAGCGCAGGTACAGTGCCCATTGGATTTATCTTCATGAACTCTTGAGGATCAAATCAATTTATTTAGTGTTGAGGACTATGAAATTAGCTAAAACATTTTTTTTTCCAAAGCCAAACCTATTAATTGAGGCTTTTGAATGTTTTATGTTATTATTAGTACTAAAAACTAAAAAGAGTGTGAAAATACATCGCTCAATTCTATAGACTAATTTTAACACCAATTAATCTAAATTTATCGACCTAACTAATTGGACCCTTAAACATAAAGACTTCATTTCACATACACAATCATTTTTTATTTTGTTCAACTCACATACACAAATATAAATATACATATATTAAAATATACACGATTCACAATCCAGCCTATAATACATATTCCCTCCGTATGTTTTTAAATAATGTTTTAGGAGTTATTTTTTGTTCACAAATAAGTGATGTTTTCACTTATCAATGCATAATTAATTGATTTTTTATTATTTTTGACTCTTGAAATTCTGCATATTGAATTTTTATTGGTTGAAATGTTTTGGATAAATAAAACATTACGTTTTATTTCAAAAAACAAGATAAATTTAATGATTTCTTAATAAGAGTGTAAAAACCTTAAACATCAGTTAAAAACAAACAGAGGGAGTATAGTTTTGTCATTTATCAATCAAAGTGTAACTAGCTTGAATCAAATAATAAAGCGAAATTTACTAACCTGGATCAAATTGATATCCCTTGAGCAAATTCACTGGTATATACTCATATTCAATCCCTAGAAACAGTAGAAGAAAATAGATCAATCAAAAAGTAGATCTAAGTAAAACACTCACAAGAAGCAAGAAAATAATAACATTATGAGACCTTTTAAACTAAGTGCTAGTCGCACTCGATGACCGCATGAGCTTCTCCAGTAAGAGTAGAGCTTAAGCTTCTCCGTCATATCTTCGCCCGAATACGCTTGAAGATAAACAGAAAGTCAAATATCCGAAAATTTGAAATTTTGAGGAATAATGAAGATCATGAAAATGTTATCACCAATGGAAGATATATATAAAAGTCTTCACAAGAAAAAAGAAGAGGAGATATGTTAAAATAAAGAACTGATATTTTCTTTCGTATATTTCTATACTTGGTGAGTGTTTGCTTAATTGGATCGCAAATGCTGTAGCAATACTATATAATTCTTCTTCTTTTTTTGAGAATCTTTTTTGTTTGCGTCAAAAAATCTAAAAGCAAATCTAACCACGTTCGTGAAGACGATGTCGGTTCTTGTGAAAATGTAGCGACTGACATCAGATTTAGAATATATATTTTTTTTGGTCTTTGAATATATATTATTTTTACGACTAGGTCTTTGAATATGTTTGAACACTAGAGCACTCATGTTATGGTGTATATATAATTTCCTGATGGCAAAAAGAAAATATATTGAACGCTATTTATCTTAGTTTTAAACAAAACTAAAGTATAGATCACTAAACTTAAGTAACAAATATATAGATGGACAAAGACTAAAATAAGGATCCTTTAAACCTAATTTTCCTTGGAGAATTGTAAAAGTCGTCCCTGCCTTGGATAATACCGAAAAAAATTTCATCTTTCATAATCACCCATATCTCCGAGCTTGTCTGCTTGTGCACCAGTTCTTGTCTGCTTGTGCACCAGTTCATTACATCTGAAACAACACACGAATCATCGCGCAAAAAACAAAATATGAAATATCTTTTGATAATTTTCTTTTCTTTAGTTAATTACTGATTTTTTTACTTTGTAGAGAGATTCGTGGCTATCGAGATTGGCTCAAAATGTTTTTGTAAAAAAAAAATTTAGATAGGACACAATGTTGGAGGCCACATGGGAACATTTATATTCCAATGATGTTTTAAGCGTGATCTTGATCAATAGCAGTGTTTTAAATTTTTAATGTTGCCAAGAATATAAACAAGAAGGAGAAAGTGATTCGTAATTTAACTCTCTTTTTTTAAAACAAAACAACACAATTTAAATTGGTACGAGATTTTAAAAGGAAATAATGGATTTTATGTTGTTCTTATACTCGAAATTTTAATGGAATTTGAGACAAGATCGAGAGTTGTTAAAATTTAAGTTAATACGCATCGAGAGAGATATGAGGAAAACCTTGAAAAATCCCATCTCGTGGTCTTGAATCTCGTTGTCGAGAAGACAAGTAGCTCTAGTGGTATCTTCGGTGGACATGGACATTAGCTTATCCTCTTCGAAGCTTGTCTTCAAAGTAGTGGAGAGTTTTAAGGCAAGGGTTTGAGAAGAAAGACGATAAGAGAAATAAATAACCAAACAGAGAAAAGGAATAAGAAAAATTGTCTTCAAAGTAATAATGCAGATGGCAAAAAGCCTCTGAACGAATAAGAGTCTTTCACATGTTATACATATTGCAATTTAAACCCTCAAGTTTTATAAATTCACTTTTAAAGCATGAACTAGTTTCTTTACGACATAAACTCACTTTCACCTAAAAACTCCAAAATTTTAGATGTACGAGATTTTCAAATACGAATGATACTGTTCAGACTATCTCCAATGTACATTTGTTATTTAAAAAAAAAAAAAAAATGGGTCTGAAAAAACCCACAACTTTTAACCATTAGTCTAAAAACATTTAACCACAAAATGTGACTTTTGACTACTTGACTAAAAAACATAATATGTATTGTGTTTTGTATACTTGTAGCTCATATGGTTTGGATCAAGACATAAAGAAGAAATCACAATAACTTTATCAATAATTATCCAAAATATTCAAACTTTCGATATCAAATTACTCGAATTGGATAAAAATAGTAATTTCTTCTTATTTATTTCAATTATTTGGTATCAGCAACACTAATAAAAATTAAAAATCCAACCTTAGACTAATCTTCCTGGTTTACTACATCATCAGAGATATATTAGGATATTAGTACCTTTTGTTATCTACTCTTACCCCTGCTTGAAAAACAAATCAACATTAAAGCTTTATACAAAATCTATTAATCCCATCCCTTCTTAGAGTTATCAGTTAGGAGACAATGCATGAGAAGAACCCAAACGCCTATGATTATCTTCGTGTTCCACAACATTCTTCATCTCGAATCTCGCCTGTTTTCTAACCTGAGCTTCTTCATCTTCGTTAGCTTCCGCGTTTTGAAGCTCTCTCAATGCTCTCTTCGCGTAGACAGTGAACGCTACTGTGGTCACTACCGCAATGATTAAGGAGATTACGTTGTATACAATCTCTACTGTCGTCAAACGTAGATGTCCGTATTGCACATCCGCGAATGTTCTGATTAGCCGACCGCTACACATACAGAATTTTCGTTTTCAGAAATAAGTTTTCGGTTTTTGCGAACTTTTAACTGTTTTAAAGACTGACCTGTAAATATAGATGAAAGCTTCTGGTACCATTCCTGTTATGGAACCGAAGAAGTAAGGCCAGAACCTCATGCTCGTCACAACAATGGCGTAGTTGAAAATCGTGTAAGGAAACGGCGAAACACGAAAGATCGCCACAACTCTGAATTGATGGAACCAGCTTCCTTCTGCAGCTAGTCGTAGAACAGCGGCTTGGCGAGGCCACCTTTTTAACCATTCCTGCATTTCATATATCGACAAGTTAGTAATCTTCTAAGAAATTATCATACAACTTGAAAAGGGGAAGTGAAACGGTTTGTACATGGAGGCGATCACGGAACATTAGCCCGATAAGGTAAGGAAGAACCATGCCTACAGTGGTTCCAACCATGATTATAACGAATCCGAGACCGTAACCAAAAATCATCCCAGCTAACCACATGGAAGGACCAGAAGGTATTAAGAATACAGGAAACAAAGCCAATGAAACAACAAGAACAATCGCTAGCATAGGACGACCAAACACAGTTGCTTCCCATTGCAAAATCGGAATAAGAACCTACAATCGATATATAAACGATTACAATCGCGATCGAAACTCGCTGAAACTTGAGAAATGAGTAAAAGAAACCACCTTTTGGAATACAAACGGAACTCCCCATTTGGCGAAAACAAGCGTAAGCAAGAGCACAAATGCCGATAGTACCAAAACCTTAAACCACCATATCAATCTCTTACTCCGAACCTCCGATTGAGTTACCGTCAACACGGTTTCAGCTTCATGAGCCACGACTAGCCGAACATACTCGTTATCTTCCCTCATGTGACGAACAGAGCCTGAGTTATCGTCTCTTGATTCCTTCAATGGATTTGTCATCTATATTCAGAACCTAAACAAAATCCAAAAATTGATATCAAAAGTACAAAATCCCCATTTCTAGTAACAATCACTCTTCTATAAACACAGAGACGACGACGACGAAGATGCTTACAAGGAAACGATAACGAACAAGTAAAGCTAAGAAAAATCTTCGATTACGGCTAAAATCAAATCGATTCAAAATCAAACAATCACAAAGGAACCCTAGAGTAGTCAAATCACTAAGATCTCTCTCAATTTAACGAAGAAATCATCATAGATTACAAAATTTAGAAAGTAGAGCTAGGGTTTAACCAAATCTCACCTGGAAAAACACACAAAATCACACGACGGTAAGCTAATCGGCGGCGCTAATGGCGAGAACGACGGTGTTTACGGCGGAGGAAGATTGAACACCGCCGGAAAAAGCTGGTTTGTTGCGGAGGATTTACGTCTCTTAGCTTCTTTAGTGTTTGTTTCGTTTGCTTCCAAAAGAAATTAAAAAAGCGTGATTTGTGTTTATTATTTATTTCTGTTTCGGAAATTCAAATGAAAAAGAGAAAGTTGTACTTTTATTTTTTTCATTTTTGTTTGGGTGTGTGAATTGCATTTTTCTGCAATTCTTTTGTGTTAGCTTAAGCTTTACTTTTCTGGAATAATAACTAGTCAGACTGTATTATTTAAATTTTTAAAAATGAGATATTATTTGGTACCGTTGAATCCATTATAATACCTACCTGACTTGACTTTATGGTTTTTTTTTATAATTTGGTTTGGTAGTTTGGAATATTTCCTAACCAAATCCATAACCAACGAATCCTGAGTTCTAGGCCTGGGATTAAAACCCGAACCCGACGTACCCGACCCGACCTGACCCGAAAATACTTTACCCGAACCTGACCCGAAATTTTCAAATACCCTAATGGGTTCTAAACACATATACCCGAAAAACCCGACCCGAACTCGAACCCGAACTTAACCCGAACTTACCCGAAATATAAAAAAAATCAGGTACTTTTATAGAATTTTAGTTATTTTCGGAGTTTTTTTTGGAAAATATTGTATAAAAATAACTAAAACATAGTAAATCCAAAAAAAATTAGGGTAAATCTTAAAAAATAGTATATTTTTTTTAGTATTTAAAGTAAAAATTATCCCTAATGGATCTTATTTTAAAACCCAAACCCGACCCGAACCCGAACTTACCCTACCCGAACCCGACCCGAATTTCCAAATACCCTAATGAGTTCTAAACACCTATACCCGAAATATCCGAAATCCGAAATACCCGACCCGACCCTATCCGCTTACCTGAAATCCTGGGACTACTGAGTTCAATAACCAAAAGACAGGAAGAGTGACTGAGACGTGTGAGGTTTTTAATCCGGAGTTTGGTTTGATTTTGGTTTGCATCTTTTGGATTTTAAAAAAAGTTTGGTTTATGAATAATAATATCTAAAATAAAATTTATTTATTGTGCATTGATATAGATTCATATTCAATGTTTCTTGCTATAAAAAAATTGAATTTATTTAAACTATATGTTAAGTTTTTGGATAGGTTACTTTTAGATCATTCTGATCGGACTAAAGGTTGTTCAGTTATAGGTGGAAAAGAAAACCAAACATGAATTTAAACCAAATCCAAAAAGTTTAAACCTAACTGAATAGAAATAAATTTTGATTGATTATTTAAGTTTAGATAGTTAAACTGTAATAAGATATGATTCGGTTTTTGGATTGATTATTTAAGTTTATCAAAAAATTAATATATCGGTTTGTCTAATTAAAAATGATTAAGTAAACTCAACCTAAACCTAAATCGAACCAAATTTTTCAATATAATGTTTTGTGTTGTTTGATACCTATTTAAAAAAATTTCAAAAAACTGAAAACCCCAAAAACCAAACCAAACCGGAAAAAACCCATGTACCATGTCTATTCCTGCTATGGATTACAAATAAGGGAAACTTTTCGTAAATTTATGAAAATTTAAGAAGAGACAGAGAATCCTCGAAGCTATAATTCTTCATTTCTTCTGATCAGACTCTCAAGTTCTTCAGGAAGAAGACGTTGATACAAAATTCTCCTAAAATCTCTTGTTAGGCATGTAAAATATTTTCATTGACCATAAGCCGAGCAATGTTTTGATCACACTAAGGATTGAGAAATATATTGCATTTGTAGCTGTATTGGCAAATTGTACACAAATCTCAAAGATTGCAATGGAGTTTTTGGACAGAATGTGACTAATGATGATGTTATGGGATAGGGAAAGATTCATAACGATTGGGGCATTGTTACGACAAATATATATATAATGTTTTGTGAAAAAGACGATATGATTATTGTCAAATTAATCAAAAAGAACATACATTGTGTAAAAGACATAGTCAATTGGTTATTTAACTTCAAACCGTTAATTCCTAAAGAATATGCTAGGATCTTATGAATATTAAGTTTTATTAACTTACCTTAAATCAATGATGTCTCATCACAATTTCGATAAGCTGACACTCATTTTCGAAATAATATTTTGATATGGCAATTTCAGATTGAATTTCATTCCATGACGTACAATAAAACTTATTTAAACTATCCTACTTGATCATGGTTCAATAAAATTAAACCATACGTAAGAAACCCCGAACACGCCAGATAGAGTTTTATATCATAATGATGTTATATGCTTATCTGAATTAACTTTATTATATATGGTTTGCTTCGTTAGAATATTTCCAACGATGCAAAAGAAGAGTTTGTTTCGTAAATATTTCTGGACGACTTTTTACAACGAGTCTTTCTTTTTGGTTATTGCGCAGCAGAGACGACTTTCAAAGTCTTAACCTTTCAAACTAAGAAACAGAGAAAGTGATGGGGCAAAACAACGTCGTTGAATCAAGAGGTAAAGGCAAAGAAGTTTCCGGTTTGTCGACGGGACCAAAATTAAGTGGAGGAGAGATAGTTATTACCGGGCCATCGCCTTTCGATGACTTGCCAGAGGATTGCATTTCCAACATAATCTCTTTTACAAGTCCTCGGGATGCTTGTGTCTCTAGTTCTGTTTCCAAAACGTTTGAATCCGCGGTCCAATCCGATAGTGTGTGGGAGAAGTTTCTTCCCTCGGATTATGCATCTTTGGTTCTTGGATCGCGAGTTTTTTCATCGAAGAAAGATCTTTATTTCGCTCTTTGCAATCATTTTCTAATCGAAGATGGCAAAAAGGTATGTATGCACTTTGTTTTATACGACTTAAGAATGATGATCTAGTTCTCGCTTTCAAATTGTTCATTTCGTGTTGTGTTAGAGAATTATGTGAGCTAGGGGTTTGATTTTTTTTCTGATTTTAGAAAATTCTTGATGCTATAGAGTAAATTGGTGTTATGTGAAGTTTAAATTCGTACATGTATTCAATATTGCTGATTGTATTAAGTTTTTTTTTTACTCGAAAACCAAAGAGCTTTTGGTTAGAGAAAGCGAGTGGGGGAAGAAGTGTGTAATGCTAGGTCCAAGGCAACTTTGGATCACATGGGGAAAAAGTCCTCAGTATTGGCAATGGATTTTCAATTCCTGAATCTAGGTAACTCATTTTTTTTCTTCCTTAAAACATGTTACGAATTTATACATTTTGATTATTATAGGTGGTGAAAAAATTACGGAATAAATGAAAAATTTGAAATTATTTGTTAGTTAAAATTAGCCAACTCCTCTTAATGATGACGATGATAAAAAAGCATATGTTGCAACAGATTGTGTTAAGCAGGTTTAAAGAAATACCGGAGCTTCTTAATGTATGTGCTTTCGAGATAGGTGGTAATATGAATACTCAAATCTTGTCTCGGTGAACTCATTACTTAGCTTACGTTGTGTACAAGATAAGAAATCGGCGTCACGGCTTAAGGGATTTGCCCATTCAAGTTGGAGTTGGGTTTAAGGGAAGAAAAGCCTAAAAAAATCATATGTTTTAATGAGTCAACGAATAAAAACAAAAAGTGGCCAAAAAGGGAGCTAATGACATCAGAGAAGAGGGAAGATGGGTGGATAGAGGCAGAGATTGGAGATTTCTTCAATGAAGGACTAATGGGTTCTGATGAAATTGAGGTGAGTATTGTTGACATTACTTCTCCTAATTGGAAGTCTGGTGTGATCATACAAGGAATTGAATTCCGGCCAAAGAATACTCGGTAAAGTGTTATAGACGCTTTTGATGATGATTTCCGTTTCTGTTTTTGTTGTAAATTATTGGGAAAATAAAAAATACTTGTGACATGATTTAAAGTTTGTGAATTGTAATAGGAGCATCTCCATCTAAGGTTTATTAATTATTTTGATGTTCATCATTCAGACATAACTTGGTGATGTGTTGCGTTTTAAACACATTCTAACCCGTGTTTTTAGTGTATTTATTGAGTCTTTAAAAGTTTCTATCGAGTCATTTTAGGTTAGGAGGTGTTTTGGATGAAGATAGATCGATCGCTCTCACTTCCGTGATCGATTGGTCTGTTTGATTTTGTCACACGTGGTGTTTTTTGGGAGATTGATCGATCCATTTCTCGGTGTGGATCGATCTGCACTTTTTCAGAATTCAAAGGGCAAAATGGAGCGACCTCTACATGCACAGAATGATCGATCTGTCTTTCATGGATCGATCGATTTGGATGGTTCGATCGTTCTAACTTTGATGGATCGATCGGTTTGCATGGTTCGATCAATCCACCTTTCATGAACTTTCGCTTCGCATGGTTCGATCGTTTTCACAATTCATGGATCGATCGTTCCACATTTCATGGATCGATCTAGGAGTGGGCAAAATATCTGAAACCGAAAAACCAAACCGAACCCGATCCGAAATTACCCGATTCGAACCAAAGCCGAACCAAAAACCGAGCGGGTATTCGAATTACACAAAACATAAAATTAACTAATTATATGTAGATATAAGATTGGTTATGTTCACATAATTTATGCAACTTTTTAAGAATTTTTTTTTTTTTTTTTGATTCTAGATTCGTTGGTATATTTGACTAAAATAATTAATTTAGTTAGATAGATTATTTGAAATTTTCATTTTTGTCATTTATTTTTTAGAAAACTTGAGTTAAAATTAAAATAATCAAACCAAATTAGATTAAAATTACATAATTATGAGTATTTTGGGTAACCGAAATCGAACCCGAAACCGACAGTAACCAACACTACCCGAATCGTAACCAAACCGAAGTTTATAATTACCCGAATGGTTTCTATATCTCCAAACCCGAAAAGCTGAAAACCGTATTATCCGAACCGAAAACCGAATGGTTAACCGAATGTCAATGTCGAGATCGATCGTTCTGTAACCGCTACAATTCCCTCTAACCGCTAAAAACTCTTACTGTTTTAGATCACCAATCGCACCGTAAATTTAGTAAAGTGAAATTGTTTTGTTGTTTTTATGATCCTAGAATATATAGATTTCCTTTGATGCCCACATTTGTAAGTAGTTATTCTAAGAATAGTTACAGAGAAGTAGAAAACATGTAGTTAACAAATTTCACCCTTAAAAAACCTTTAAGTAATGAGTCTCATCTCTTGATCTTTGTGCTTAAGTGTTTGTGTCGCACATGGTGCATTCATATTCGTTTGGTCCTAGCTAGACCAAAGATTCTTTACCGAAATAATATATACAAATAAAAACTAATAAATTTATAAGAAAATCTAAAAAATGAAAACATTATCTTACACGACTTTGGTACATAAGCAGCTGGACGACTTAAAAGGCTAGTTAAGAGGAGTAAGTCCTACCAACAATTCTCAGGCTTGATCCAGCTCTTCACGATGGCAATTCCGAGTGATCTCCGTTCGATGCATTTCCCGAGGAATGTGTTGTTCTTTGTGTTTGTTTTGTTTTTGTTTCCAGAAGAATGTATCTCCAACATAATCTCTTCTACAAGTCCCCGAGCCGCTTCAGTTTCGAAAACCATTGGATCGGCGCTCATTTCCGATCCAAAGGAGTATTCATCTCTTATTCATCCATTGAGAATTTTCTCATCAAATAAAGTGCCTTATGTCCCTCTATGTGACGACTTTGTTCTCATCAAAGAAAACAAAATGGTATATTTGATAATTTCAGTTTTTTTTTAAAAAAAAAATGTGCAATCGTTAAGAGTTTATGGCTAATTGATCTTTTCTATTTTCAAAATCATAAGAGTTTATGCTTAGATAAAGCAACCGGGAAGAGGAGTATAATGTTATCTGGCAACGAACTCGATCTCACATTTTCTCGCTTTTGGGAATCGATCTCAATTCCTGAATCTAGGTAAAATCCTTTTCGTTCATTTTGATTGACATAAACTCATGTTAAGATTAATATCTCACATCGAAATCCATCTTGAGCGATATATAAGGGACATGAGCAGTATAGTATACTTTTTGTCAGTTGGTTTTGAATTGATAATCTCATAAAACTTAAACAATTCGTTCCAATAATGTTGCATGGAATGTGTTATGAAGGTTTGACAAGGTACCAGTACTTGTCTTTGGAGTTCCATTCAAGATCCATGGTCTGATGGATGCCCGATTCCTATCTCCTATAACTCATTACTCGGCTCACATAGTGTTTAAGGTACCGGATCCACTTCGTGCCTTGCGATACATTGGTGTTGCAATGATTGCACATAGAACTCGTGAAGGCGAAAAGTGGGAAAGAAATCAACTAACGAAACTAAAAGAGAGGGAAGATGGGTGGATGGAGGTGGAGTTCGGAGAATTCTTCAACGAAGGAGGATTATTGGATTATGATAAGATTTCGTTTCATATTTACGAAATCGACTACGCCTATTGGCAGCCTGGCTTCATCATTCAAGGAATTGAATTCCGGCCTTCACAAAAGCGGGTAAAGTGAGAATGATACCATGGAAGAGAGTTTTCGATCCGGATATATGTTATTGTATTAATCTCATGCCTATGCAAGTATAAAAAAAACATGTTGCAACACTGAGTTTTAATGTTTGTTTGATTGTATAAAGTGTTTTTTTTTATTGATGTTTATATATATACTCACATGAACCAATTAAATAAGAGAAAGTGTGTCTTTGAATGAGCTACAATCATAATTTTGTAGACTTTATGTTTTGATTAGGAATCACATTTTAAGCATTGTGGTAAAGTTATTTTTAATGACTATAGAAGAGGTAATTGTAGAAGGATTGATATCATTCAAGGAATTACATCCCCATCTGCGAAATGTAATACCGGTTTACTATAGTGAAAGAATGTTTTGATGATTTTTCGGTTACGTTTTTGTTATCACATGTATGGGTCAAAGAAGCAACTTATTAAAATAAAATAAAACATTATTGTTGTATGTAACTTTTAAAAAATAAAAAGAATTTTGTTAGCGTGGATGCCTCTCTTCATAGTCGAATGTAATTGAGATTAAGAGAAAAAATAAATATTATCAAGAGAACATTTCATTACTTTCATGAATTGCGCTGGACCGGGTCTGGTTGATTATTTACAACATTTTTTGCAAACTTGTAAACCAATGTTATACACATGGAGGTTGAGAGAGACAAAAACGTGCACAATGATGCAAAGAGGGGTGGTTTCGTAAGAATGAGGAGAAGACTTTAGACGAGTCTTTTTTTTAAAAACAAATTATCTAACGGCAGAGACGACTTTAGACTAGTCAAAAATGTATCAATAAGTCTTGGAGCTTCCGCTATAGCCATTTGAGAGGGTAATGGGGCAAAATTACAGAGTTGAATCAAGAGGCCAAGGCGAAGGAGATATGGACCATCGCCTTTCGATGACTTGCCTGAAGAATGTATATCTCACATAATCTCTTTAACAAGTCCTCGAGACGCGTGTGTAGCCGCTTCTGTTTCGAAAAGGATAGGGTCTGCGGTCCAAGCCGATAGTGTATGGGAGAAGTTTCTACCAGTGGACTATGCATCTTTGTTTCCTGCATGGTGGGTGTTCTCATCGACCAAGAATTTCTATTTTGCTCTTTGCGATCACTTTCTAATCGAAAATGGCAAAAAGGTATCAATCAGTTAGTTTTGCACTTTGTTTATATGATTTAAGAATAAATTATTTAATAAGACCCTCACATCAAAAATTGGGGTGTATGGACCAATCATTAATTTTCAACTGGTTTGAATTGGAAGCTCGTAATTTTGTCGTGTATAGAATCATGATTTTTGTTAGAGTTTTTTATGCAATCAAGATGTGATTCTAAGAAAATGGTGAAAGTTATTTAGAGAAATTTTGGTGTGATTGTGAACTTCAAATTTGTGTATCTATTTATTTCTGATTCTTTGAGATATTTCCCCTCGAAAATCATAGAGCTTTTGGTTAGATAAAGCGAGTGGGAAGAAGTGTATCATGTTATCTTCTAAAGCAAGTGGGAAGAAGTGTATCATGTTATCTTCGAAAGAACTCGCAATCACATGGGGAAATAGTCCTCAACATTGGCAATGGATTTCAATCCCTGGAGCTAGGTACTCCATTTCATTTGAAAATGATTCGATACTCATTAAACAAAGCATCACAATGTTACCATGTTTTATGTAGGTTCGAAAAAGTAGCAGAGCTTCTCAATGTATTGGTTTGAGATTCGGGGCAAAACAAAAACTCATTACTTATCTCCTAGAACTCGTTACTCGGCTTACATTTTTTTTTTTTTTTTTTTTTTTTTTAACTTAGATTTCCATTTATTCATCTCCCATCTCCCATCTCCATAAGAGAGACCAATTGAAAGGTTTACAAGTGATGAACGCTGGAAAATACAAATAACCATAAAAAAAAAAAAAAAAAACCCATACAGTGAAGCAACCATATGAGATTAGGCTTGAAAGGAGTTAATCACGCTTGGAAATAATGAAACCATGTAGAAAGGTAAGTCTCTGATGAAATTGAAGAGGTAGATCCTTGTGCCAAGAGAGACCGACGAGGATCCCGATCAAGACCCGCCAACTTAGCCCGGATAAGCAGTTGAATATCCTTGCCGATAGCTTGGACGTGCTTAGAGATAGAATTGTGGAGTCTCGAGTTCCTCTCCCTCCAAATGAAATACATGACAGCTTGAAGAATTAATTTGATGATGTAGTTCTGCTTAACACTAGTCGTAGGCAAGATAACCCATCGAAAAACCGAATCGAGTGAGTGAGGTGGAGTTACCGGACTGTGAATGAAGAAGAAACGCCATAAGTCAGATGAGAATTGACAATTGAAGAACAGATGGTCTGCTGATTCATCCGCGACACCGCAAAGAAGGCAGTCACTTGGAATATTTAATCCCCAACTCCTGAGCCTGTCCCTAGTAGTTAGCCGGCCACGAGCCACTATCCAAGAAAGGAAAGCGTGCTTGGGAATACGCCTCTTAAACCAAACTGCTTTGAGCCAAGGAACCGGAGGACTCAACGAAGGCGGGTGCAAAGAGATCCAGGTTTTCGAAGTAGAGAAATATCCTGGAGGCTGCGACAGAGAATTCTTCCAAAGAAACTCGTCTTCAAGACTCGGATTAACCGGCGGAGAAGCTCCATTTAAGCAGTTCCTGAGCAGAGACAAGAGTGGGTGCCTACTTGAAGAAATCATCCATCCATCGCTATCACAACAGTCTATGACCAAAGCCAAGTACGGAAAACCACTCACTCGAGGTCCGTTGTCACCAACGATATCGATTAAAGGTCCCAATCCTGTCCAATTGTCATGCCAAAAATAAGCAGACTTCCCAGATAACACGTTACAGCAGAGAAACGGCCGCGCCAGAGGACGTAGCTTCATAATACGGTTCCAAATCCAACTTCCGGAATGTTGGGAAACAATATCCCAGAACAGGCGTCCACGTAAAAGATGCTTAATAGACCAAGCCACCCACAAGGAACCATGAGACGCAAAAAGGAGCCAAATCAGTTTCAAGCCATAAACCTGATTTGTGTCTTTCAGCCTCTTCAAGCCCAATCCACCTTCACTCCTTGGAGAGCAAACTGACTCCCACGAGACCTTAACCCCTCTAGCAGTACCCGAAGAGCTGCTCCAAAGGAAGGCATTACAAATACTCTCAAGACGCTCCAAACACCTCTTTGGCAACGGAAAAATCAAAGACCAAAAGTTGATGATGCCAAAGAGAACCGACTGGATTAGCTGTAAACGTCCAGCAAAGGAGAGGTGCCTAACAGTCCACGAAGAAATCCGAGCCGTAATTCGATCAATAAGAGGCTGATAGTCTTGGGTTTTTAGTTTGTGCGGAAGCAGGGGCAGCCCTAGATAACGCACCGGCAGGGAACCCTGAAGAAGACCAAATCTATTCGCAATATCTCTTGAGAGAATAAGATTACATCCGTCAAGAAAGAGGTAAGATTTCCTGAGATTCAAAGCAAGACCAGAAGCTAATTCAAACTCCTTTAAAATGTCTAAGATTCCCCTTAAAGATCCTTCTGAGCCGTCGAAGAAAATTAAAACATCATCCGCAAAACTGAGGTGAGTAATCAAAGGCTCTCTACACTTAGGATGGGGTCTGAACCTGTTTCTTATCACTCCTAAATCGAGCTGCTTTGCCAAAATATCCATTGCGATGACAAATAAGGAGGAAGAGATGGGATCACCTTGTCGTAAGCCCTTCTTGCCCGGAAAATAACCCACAAGCTCGCCATTAACTGATAAGGAATAAAAAGGAGAGGAGATACACAGTCGAATCCAATTGATGAAGATTCCCGGTAACTGGAATGCCTCCAAGATATTCAAGACGAACTTCCAATCTACATTGTCGTAAGCCTTGGTAATGTCGATTTGGAGACACCCTCTAGAGGTAATTCCAGCCTTATTAAAATCTGTAACTAACTCTGAAGCCAAAAGGACATTCTCGCATAAAAATCTTCCTTTTACGAAACCAGCTTGGTTCCTTTGAACCGCATCTCCGGTAAACAGCTTCAACCGATTAGCAAGGATTCGAGAGATTATTGTATAAACCGTGTTGCAGAGGGATATTGGTCTAAATTCCGAGAGATAAGAAGCTCCGGTTACCTTTGGAATAAGCGCAATAACTGTAGCATTAGCCTGCCTTAGAGAAGAACCATTAATAAAAAAATCCTTGACTGCCGAGATTAAGTCCTTTCCAACCAAACTCCAGGAGGAGATGAAGAACTCAACCGTGAACCCGTCCGGACCAGGGGCCTTATTACGAGGTAAAGAAAAGACCACATCTCGAATTTCATCATCTGTTGGAACAGTAGACAACAAACCCGAGAGAGATGGGGAGCATCTAAAGGGGTGAATACCCTGAATAGCAGCCACTGAAAGAGAAGAAATGTTTGGATTTTCAGTGCCTAGAAGATCAGAATAGTACTCCAAAACCATGGTCTTTATAGAAGGCAAATCCGAAATCTTATTATTAAGATCATCCCTTACTCGGCTTACATTGTGTTCAAGACGGTTGATAAATGTCCTGGCTTGGCGGATTTACCCGTAGAAGTTGGGGTTAGATTAGTGGGACAAGAAATTCGTAAAGAACTCATCTACTTTGATAGAGATATGGATAAGCATGCTCGAAAAGAAAAGGGAGAAATGAGAGATCTAATGAAACCAAAGAAGAGGGAAGATGGTTGGATGGGAGCAAAGCTTGGAGATTTTTCCAATGAAGAAGGTTATGATGAAATTGAGTTTAGTGTACTGATATATTAGTATTTTGGTCTCTTTTAGTTATCATTTCTTTAGTCTTTGTGGTTCTTTCTAGTTTATTTTGTGTCTTTGCAGGTTCTAGGAGGCTCTCATGCATGGATTAGAATCTGTGGAGGTTATTGGAGCAAAAAGGACAAATCTGGAGAAAAGATGGCACTTTTCATAAACCGAGCACCTGCTCGGTTTGGAGCGAGCACCTGCTCGCCCGAAGACTCGAAGAAGCCAAACTCTCTGGATTCGAGACCGGCCGGTCTGGCCAGTGGACCGACCGGTCCCGTGTGAAGACCCAAGACCCAAGCGAAAGCAAGACCGATCGATCCTACCACTGGACCGACCGGTCCACACCCGAGTCCCGAAGCCAAAACTCTCTGGAATCCGGACCGACCGGTCCGGATGAGAAGACCGACCGGTCCACGACGTGAAGACTTGCCGATTCTGGATACGGACCGACCGGTCCGGAACCAGACCGACCGGTCGGGCACCCAGAACCAAGTTGCCCTAATTTTCCCTATAAATAAGTTTCAGCCACTTTCCTAAACGGAAGTTCTATTTTTTCTCTGAGATTTTTCATTGTACGTTCTTGAGACAAGAGACTTGGAAAAATCACGAAAACACTGTTCATCAAAACATTGTTCATTGAAACACTGTTCACGGTACTGTTCACAGTTACTGTTCACGATTTTGGGATTTTTCCGATTTGTTGCTTCTCCTTGCTGGATCATTCCACGACATCGTTCTGAGAAGAATTCTAAACCTTATTCTCTTTAATTTGATTATGAATTCTCCTTTTGTCTTTGTTGTGATTGATTCCATTATGCTTGAGTAGTCTCATAGCTAGATTAGGGAATTTCAATGGTGGATTAGGATGATAGTGACTGAGCCAAATAGGAAATGTTATCATTTGTCTTCATCAATCGGGATTCATACTGCTTAGGCTAATTTGATCACCTAGTCTATGATCTTAGGATTAACTTATTCACGACAGTGCTCTAGGTTGCTAGATAAACCGTTGATGAGCAATCGGTGTGTAACCAACGACAGTTGATTGTTACCATCGATTGTGAACAAATCGAACCAAATTGTTAATGCTTATCTTCATCTCTGAATTCGAACGACAGTTTATGCATTTAGGATGTTAGATAAAGATATTGATGCATCACGACAGTGAGGCAATATTACATTCATGTTCGAGTTCTAGATTGCGTTAAATTGAATCCTGAATAGATTGCTCAGTCCTTAATCCAAAGTCACTGGCGAATGACTCTAATCTAGTGTCTTTATCTTGTTGAATTTACATCATTTTTTAATTGCTATTTCGTTCATTGTTTCGTTTCAAACCAATCCCATTTTTATCTTAGCTTTAAACAATAGTCCATATTTTCATAGTGTGACCTTGGTCCCTGAGGATTCGATACCTAAAATACTACTGCTTTTGTCTGTGCACTTGCGGATACTATTTGGGTTTAAAACTTCACGTACCAAGTTTTTGGCGCCGTTGCCGGGGACCAATTGCGTTGCCTTTGAATTTCGATTTAGTTTATAGTCTAAGAATTTATTTTTGCTAATTTTGTTTTCTTTTATTTGTTTTTGTTATGTCTCAGGAAGCGATGAATACTCAGTTGCAGTTGTTGAGGGATCAGATTGCTCAGTTGCAAAGGAATCAACCACAAGCTCCACTAGTACAGCCGGGTATAGGGGATATGGATAATCCCCATGTTTTCTATTAGAACCGTTCAGCCATTGTGATCCCAACTATTCAGAGCCAGGATTATGAGATCAAGCCTCAGATGATCTCATTGGTGAAACAGCATCTATTCCACGGATTACCAGCTGAAATACCAATGGATCACATTGAGAATTTCGAGGAAATCTGCACTACTACGGGGTCTAATGGAGTGCCGAGTGAATTTATGAAGTGCAATCTGTTTCCATTCTCACTCTCGGATAAGGCTTCTAGATGGTTGAAGTCTTTACCGGCTGGTTCTTTAAAGACTTGGGACGAAGTTAGAGCTGCGTTTTTGGACCACTTCTACACCAAGTCCAAAACTGCGTCTTTGAGGAATAAGATCTCTTCGTTTCAACAACATTCCAGCGAAACTTTCTGTGAAGCTTGGGAGAGACTCAAGGAATACCGTAGGGAATGTCCTCATCACGGCTTCAAAGATGAGCAGATTCTTGGAATTTTCTACGATGGAGTTGAGTGGGACTATAGGAATGCTCTTAACGCTGCAAGTAACGGAGACTTCATTACCAAGACAAGGGATGGAGCCTTTGAGCTGATTGAGAACCTCGCTGCGAGCTCTAGCAACAAGGCTCCTGAGTATGATAGGTCCAGGAAAGTCTATAATATGGACACTCATAAGATTGATGAGCTGACAGCAAAGGTGAATCTACTTTTACGCGAGAACCAGAGACCGGTAAAATCTGTGGAAGAGAATGGGGCTGCTCCTATTTCTCAAGAGTTTGAAGGTTATGAGGTCGCCGCATTACAAGAGGTCAACTTTGTGAACGGTCAAGGATTTCAGAGATTCTACTCCAACAACGCTCAAGGGAATCAGTTCATCCCTAACCAGAATCAGAGTCGTTTCCAAGGAGGGAACCAACAACAATTCGCTGCGCCACAACAAGCTACTTCTGCGCCTACATCTCTGGATGAGTTGAAGAGTCTCATGCAGCAACTGATGGTTAACAGCCAAAAGGCGTCCACTGAGATTAATGGCAAGGTAGATCTCATGTACGATGATTTGAATGCAAAGTACGAGGCTGTTACCACGCATGTGAAGAAATTGGATACACAAGTTGCTCAAACTGCTGAGACGATTAAGAGACCGGCTGGAATTCTTCCAGGGAAAGGGGAGATGGATCCTAAGAATGGGTATGCCAATGCTGTAGAAATCACGAGCGGAATCTCTAGCACCCACAGAAAAGGTAAGGAGCACGTAACCGAGCACCTGCTCGGTTTGGAGCGAGCACCTGCTCGCCAAGATACTCCTACCGAATCTTCAGAAATTCCCCCAGAGAGAGTTTACGCACCCAGGGTTCCTTACCCACGTGCCTATGTCAACTTTATCGAGGACCAAGGACCCAATCAGAGTAGAGAACATCAAGCACCGCACCTCCAAGAGAATAGACTTGAGCTAATGATGCAACAGATTCTAGATGGGCAAGACAGGAGTGCACGGGAAGTGAATGAGAAAATAACCTCTCTTGACGACAAGATAAACGTCATGAACAACGAACTCAGCTATAAACTAGAGAGTTTAACTTGTCAGGTTGACTTTCTTGATTCACAAGTTGCTTCTATGTCCCAGAGTAAAGCGTCAGGTTCTGCGGAAAAGGTTGCATTAATTCCTGCGGACGAGCCAGATCGATCGATCCCACTTGAACCAGCTACGGATCCTCAGAGTCAAAGCATAGATGTCACTCCAGGTAACACTCAGAAACCTTTATTAAGGCAACTGCATAAGCTAGAGGATCCAGGTAAGTTTGTTGTTCCATGTCTTATCTTTGGAATTGATTTTGAGGATTCTTTATGCGATTCTGGATCTAGTGTTAACCTCATGTCAAGGGATATTGCAGAATCTTTAGGTATTGTTGATATCCAGACTTCTAAGATGTCTATTAGATTTGCGGATGCCTCGGTAACAACTTCGCAAGGATTCATTGGGAATTTAAATGTCAGGATTGGGGATTGTTTGATTCCAACTGATTTCCAAGTTGTGGAGATGAGCAATGGTTCATACATGCCTTTGATTTTGGGAAGACCTTTCCTTGCAACAGCAGGTGCAGTTGTTGACTTATCAAACAAACGGATTGTTTTCTCTAACATCGACAAGCGGATCTCTTACAACGCTATTTCGGATGGCGACAAGTATGGCTCTTGTGTTGCCATAGACGATGTAACGGGAAGGGTAAGTGTCCTACCAGCTGCAGCACTCTGTAATAAGAATGAGGTTAATGAAGTCCTGGATGGAGACACTCGTTCTTATGAAAGGAAACCCAAGGAAGTCAACAAGCAGGACAAACCAAAGCGCGAGAAGAATGCTACAGGTTTGCACATAACCTTGACACCGCAGAGATGTGTTGGAGACACAATTGAGTACAAGCTAAAGAGTAAAGGCATGTCTAGGCCTTTCTCTAAGGTCAAAGCTATTGTTACTCCGAAATTTAAGGAAAAGGGTCAAGCGGCTATGGCTAGTATGCTGAGCAAGGTTCTGCAACCGAATATAAGTGATCAAAGAGCAAATCGACCACGCCTCAACCCACCTCCACCGAGCCCTGATCCGGACAAGAAAGCCTCTAATCCTTGAGCCTAGATGGCCAACAAAATCGAGCTAACGATTTAAAACAAGCGCTTGGTGGGAGGCAACCCACCGGTACGTTTTCTAACTTTTTCAATTTGATTTCTTTTTCTACTAACTTTGGTTTAAAATTTTGAGTTTTCAGATTTCCTAAAAAAAAAAAAAAACGCCAGAAGCCCAGACCAGAAGGAGTCTCTGGAAATGGGACCGGTCGGTCCAGTTGTTGGGACCGGTCGATCCCCAGCCTAGTCCCAAGTCGAGCACCTGCTCGCATGGCATCGAGCACCTGCTCAACGACGACGCGGAGGCTTCTACGCGGTGATATCTCTTTCACCCTCTACCATCATTGTTTTATCCATCTTTGTTTTCCGTTTTTATTATTTTCTTGTGTCACCAATCTCTTGAACTTTTTCACACCGGAGACGGTGTGATTTAAGTCCGGGGGAGCGGTTTGTTATCGGTTTTATTTTGATTTTTATTGAGTCTGTTTTTGAATTTTATCGAGTGTTGGGAATTAGGATCTTGATCTATTGGAATTATGTTTGGATTAGGGATTACTTGCATGATTTGTTTGGCTAAAGCTCTGTATCGGAAAGGTTATGGGTGGATAAATTTTCCCCAAAGCCCATATTCATCAGGAATTAGGTGGATCCAATATCGTCTCAAGTCATTATTTGGTTAATCTTGACTTTTAATTTCTTTTTCAAGGGTTTGACGTTCATTGGGCAAGACTTTTTCGAACCTTACAAGACACTGCAACTCTCCACCACGTAAGTTCTTTATTCTCTAACTCTCTTCTCTTTTATCAAAGCAACATGTCCAGGTGGCCCAAGGGACTACGCGAATAAGCCCGTGTATCTTTTGGGACTCGCGGAAGGCATGTTGTAAGGGAAACTAAAAGATTCGAAGTGAACCAGGGGATGATGCGTAAACCCGTATCTCCTTTGTGACCTCATGAGAATCGTCCCATAAAAAATATATAAATAAAAAAAAGAGAAAAAAATTCTAGAGGGAAACTTCAAGTTTCTGGGTGAGCCAGGGGACGATGCGTAAACCCGTATGTCTTCGCGGTCTCATTCCGATCCGTCCCAAAAAAAAAAAAAAAAAAAAAAAAAAAAAATCTATCAAACGTTTAACCATTTTTAAAGAGAGGATTTGAGTTGAGAAAAAGAGTATGCAGGAGAGGGTCTTGGTTCGGAAAAGTCGGCACCCCTTGAAACGATCCCCCTTGGGTAAGATCACTGTACTTCATTTTCATTAATCCTATTTAAGAGATGATATTGTGGATACCGACGTTTTGATGGGTTGTGGGTGATTAAGTTAGGTTATGAGCCCCATGGTTGACTATGATACATGTTCTAAGGCCTAATGACGAAAGTATGAAATCTGAAATCTTTCCAACAAGCGAGTGAATTCCATCCGAGTTTTCAAACCTTTCTCCTTTACTTGTTTCTAAGTTTGTTTGAGGACAAACAAAGATCTAAGTCCGGGGGAATTGATATATTAGTATTTTGGTCTCTTTTAGTTATCATTTCTTTAGTCTTTGTGGTTCTTTCTAGTTTATTTTGTGTCTTTGCAGGTTCTAGGAGGCTCTCATGCATGGATTAGAGTCTGTGGAGGTTATTGGAGCAAAAAGGACGAATCTGGAGAAAAGATGGCACTTTTCATAAACCGAGCACCTGCTCGGTTTGGAGCGAGCACCTGCTCGCCCGAAGACTCGAAGAAGCCAAACTCTCTGGATTCGAGACCGGCCGGTCTGGCCAGTGGACCGACCGGTCCCGTGTGAAGACCCAAGACCCAAGCGAAAGCAAGACCGATCGATCCTACCACTGGACCGACCGGTCCACACCCGAGTCCCGAAGCCAAAACTCTCTGGAATCCGGACCGACCGGTCCGGATGAGAATACCGACCGGTCCACGACGTGAAGACTTGCCGATTCTGGATACGGACCGACCGGTCCGGAACCAGACCGACCGGTCGGGCACCCAGAACCAAGTTGCCCTAATTTTCCCTATAAATAAGTTTCAGCCACTTTCCTAAACGGAAGTTCTATTTTTTCTCTGAGATTTTTCATTGTACGTTCCTGAGACAAGAGACTTGGAAAAATCATGAAAACACTGTTCATCAAAACACTGTTCATCGAAACACTGGTCACGATTACTGTTCACGGTACTGTTCACAGTTACTGTTCACGATTTTGGGATTTTTCCGATTTGTTGCTTCTCCTTGCTGGATCATTCCACGACATCGTTATGAGAAGAATTCTAAACCTTATTCTCTTTAATTTGATTATGAATTCTCCTTTTGTCTTTGTTGTGATTGATTCCATTATGCTTGAGTAGTCTCATAGCTAGATTAGGGAATTTCAATGGTGGATTAGGATGATAGTGACTGAGCCAAATAGGAAATGTTATCATTTGTCTTCATCAATCGGGATTCATACTGCTTAGGCTAATTTGATCACCTAGTCTATGATCTTAGGATTAACTTATTCACGACAGTGCTCTAGGTTGCTAGATAAACCGTTGATGAGCAATCGGTGTGTAACCAACGACAGTTGATTGTTACCATCGATTGTGAACAAATCGAACCAAATTGTTAATGCTTATCTTCATCTCTGAATTCGAACGACAGTTTATGCATTTAGGATGTTAGATAAAGATATTGATGCATCACGACAGTGAGGCAATATTACATTCATGTTCGAGTTCTAGATTGCGTTAAATTGAATCCTGAATAGATTGCTCAGTCCTTAATCCGAAGTCACTGGCGAATGACTCTAATCTAGTGTCTTTATCTTATTGAATTTACATCATTTTTAATTGCTATTTCGTTCATTGTTTCGTTTCAAACCAATCCCATTTTTATCTTAGCTTTAAACAATAGTCCATATTTTCATAGTGTGACCTTGGTCCCTGAGGATTCGATACCTAAAATACTACTGCTTTTGTCTGTGCACTTGCGGATACTATTTGGGTTTAAAACTTCACGTATCATGTACTTGAGCTTAAGTCTCCTTATTGGAAATGTGGTTTGATCATTCAAGGAATAGAATTCCGCCCTATAAAAAGCCGATAAAGTAACACAATACTTCTTTTCATGAGATGGAAGAATTGTTGGATTATTTGAGGTTGAATATTTGATGTTTTCTAACTTGTTTAAGTGTTTTTTTTTAATATAAGAGTAAAATTTTGTTTTAAATGAATTTATAACGTTAGGATTTTAAATAACTAAAACTAGAAACAATCTTATAAAACCATTAGAACTATAGAAGTCATTCCATTAATCCTCTATTAATCCTCGCCTTTTGATGCATTGCCTGAGGAATGCATCTCTAAGATAATCTCTTTTACTAGTCCAAAGGACGCTTGCGTGGCGACCTCGGTTTCAAAAACCTTTGGATCCGTGGCCCAACGTGATAGCGTATGGGAGAAGTTTCTTCCCCCGGAGTATCCCTCTCTGATTCCTCCATCGAGAATCTTTTCCTCGAAGAAGGAGCTCTATTTCGCTCTATGCAGCGACTCTTTTCTAATCGAAGACAACAGAGTGGTATATATATCTCTGATTGTATAAATCTTGATTCGCGCTATATGTTATTGAATATATGAGCTTTTGTTTGAAAATCGTAGAGTTTGTGGTTCGACAAAGCGAGTGGGAAGAGGTGTATCTTGTTATTTGATAACAACCTCAAGATCTCATGGAGAAATACTCCAGAATTTTGGCAATGGATTTTAAGTCCTAAGTATAGGCAACTCTTTTTCGTAAAATTCGATTGATATTGGACGCATTCTGATAATGTTGCACATGATGTGTTATGAAGGCTTGTCAAACAATCAGAACGTTTTGTTGAATGTCCGTTCAAGATTCATGGTGTGATGAATTCTCGAATCCTATCTCCAAGAACTCGTTACTCAGCTTCATTGTGTACAAGAAAAGAGAACGGTCTTTTGACTTCCACAACATTGGATTTGGATTGATTAGACAATGAACTCCGGAAGCCGAAAGGTGGGAAAGGAAGTATCTAACGAACGTAGAGGAAAGGGAAGATGGGTGGATGGAGGTGGAGTTTGGCGAATTTTTCAATGATGGAGACTTAATGGATTCATTGGATTGTGATGAAATTAAGATGAGGATTATAGATATTAGGTACTCCTATTTGATGCGTGGCTTGATTGTTCAAGGAATAGAATTACGACCTGTGAAAAGCTAGTAAAGTAATGATAATACCATGGAAGAGCGTTTGGATGATTCCGGTTATATGTTTCTGTTTCTCTCGTATGTTTTAATTTTTAAGCAAGTAAAAAGAATGTATATCTTGTAAAACGAATTTAATGTTTGTTTGATATTGTAATGTTTTTCAAGGTGTATTATTGTATATAGAGTCTGTATAGAGAGTCTCTGTTGTAAATAGAGTCTTTAGATTAGATTGATTGGTTAAGGCTTGGTTTATGCCTTGGTACACTTGTATATAAATCCACAATTGTACATTTGATCTAATTAATGAGAAAACAAGTTTATTTACTGAAATGGTATCAGAGACTGTAACAAACTTTTTTCTCTAATCTCAGTCGTAACAAACTTCTTCTTCCGCTCGATTCTCCGATTCACCGGCGTTTTCACCGGAATTTCTCTCCGATTCATCTCGGTGAAGTTCTTCCTTCGTTCTATCTGTGCATTTCTGGTTGTTTTGAACTCTTAAACACCGGATTTGGTTATCAATGGGTGGCAAAAGGAATTGTAAGTCGCGATTTCGTCTTGATTCACCGGATCCTCCTGGTTCTCATTCTCCGTCGTCTCCGGCGACTCGCGGTGCTGCATCTGGTTCTGTTCCAGCTCGCGACGGTTTTGTTTTTTCGACTCAAGGTCGTTCTCGTCGATCTATCTCTTTGACTCATTCCGATCCGTTTGAGGTATCAAATTCTCCAGATAACATTTATAGTCCGTATCATTTACACAGTTCTGATCATCCTGGATTAGTATTGGTTGCGGAATTGCTTGATGGAACTAATTTTGGTACCTGGATAATAGCTATGACTACTAGCTTAGAAGCGAAGAACAAATTAGGTTTTCTAGATGGATCTATCGTTAAACCGTCTGATTCTAATCCATACTTGAAGATTTGGTCTCGCTGCAATAGCATGATTAAGTCATGGCTCCTGAATAGTGTCTCTAAGAACATCTATACGAGTATTCTCTATTTTACCAATGCTTCTGACATTTGGAAAGATCTTTATACTCGTTTTCACAAGTCAAACTTGCCTAGACTCTACAAATTGCATCATCAAATTCACTCGTTTCGTCAAGGCAGTTTGGATTTATCTTCTTATCACACTCATACTCAGTCTTTATGGGAAGAACTGTCTAGTATTCAGAGCACTCCTCGTACTGTTGAAGATCTGCTAGCTGAGAGAGAGACAAATAGAGTGATTGACTTTCTTATGGGACTTAATGACACTTATGATAGTATTCGTAGCAGAATCTTGATGAAGAAAGTCTTACCTAGTCTCTCTGAAATATATAATCTGTTGGATCAAGAAGACAGTCAGAAATCAGCAAGACTAGCTATCTCTGGTGATGTAGATGCTTCAACTTTTGCTGTTTCTCAATCATCCTCTACACCTTCATCTGTTTCATCTACTACATCTTCTGGTTCTTATCATTATGGTGGTTCTCAAAGGAGAGATAGGCCTGTTTGCACATTATGTGGTAAAGTTGGTCATGTTGTGGATCATTGTTACAAGAAACATGGATTTCCCACTGGTTTGAAGTCTACACAGAAACCTCCTCAACGTTTTGACAAATCTCCAGTCATGGCTAATATCACAGTTAGTGATTCATCTCCTGCAAGTTATCCTGCTTCAGAGGAATTATCTTACACTCAAATTCAGCAACTTGTGTCCTACCTTAGCACCAAGCTTCAGCCTCCAAGTCTCCCCACACCACCAGAAGCACACTCTATCTCAGTTTCCACAGATCTTTCTTCTTCAACAATCTGTCCCATTTCTGGTACTTTTTACCCCTCTATCTCTTGTTCTTTTACTGGAAATGGGAAATACGTCTGCTCTGTTAGTAACACACCTCCTCCCATAAATGCTTGGGTGTTAGACTCAGGAGCAACTAACCATATTACCCATGATAAAACTTCTTTTTCTTCTTTCAAACCTTTAACCAATACCATTGTTACTCTCCCCAATAACATTCTTATGAGCATTGTTTGCATAGGAACTGTACACCTGGGTAGTAACCTTACCCTTTTAGAAGTTTTATATATCCCTCAGTTCAAATTCAACCTGCTTAGTGTTAGTTCCTTGACCAAAACTATGAAATGTCGTTTCTGGTTTGATGACACTTCTTGTGGTATCCAGGATGTTACACAGGGATCAATGATTGGGATGGGTAGACAACTTGCTAATCTCTATTTTCTGGACATAGAGAGTCTTTCTCAACCATGTATCCCTTCACCTATTATAGCTGCTAATGTGTGTAGTCCAGCCTTATGGCATACAAGGCTAGGTCACCCATCTATGTCAAAATTACAAACTATGCAAGATGCTCTTTCTTTGCCAAAACAAAACCTTAATAAAGATTTTCATTGTAAAATCTGTCATCTTGCAAAACAAAAGAAACTGTCCTTTCCTTCTAACCCAAAACTTAGTGATCAACCCTTTGATTTAGTCCACATAGATACATGGGGTCCCTTTTCTACTTCTACTCATGATGGTTATCGTTATTTTTTAACCATAGTAGATGATTGCTCTAGAGCAACTTGGGTATATCTTCTTAAGAAAAAAATCTGATGTTCTTACTGTTTTTCCAACCTTTGTGGAAATGGTTGAGACTCAGTTTGATAGGAAAATCAAGGGGGTTAGATCTGACAATGCTCCAGAATTCACATTCAATATTTTTTACAAATCTAAAGGCATTGTGCCATACCATTCATGTCCCTACACCCCCCAACAGAATTCTGTTGTAGAACGCAAACACCAACATATCCTCAATGTAGCCAGAACCCTTTTATTCCAATCTTATATTCCTCTTCCTTATTGGGGTGACTGCATTCTCACCGCAGTTCACCTGATCAATCGCACTCCAGCCCCTGTCCTAGACAACAAATCTCCCTTTGAGGTTTTAACAAAGAAGCTCCCTGACTATACTCAATTAAAAGTCTTTGGCTGTCTTTATTACTCTTCCACATTAACCCAGGGCAGACGTAAATTTGATCCTAGAGCTCAAGCTTGTGTTTTCCTTGGCTATTTGATATATCATGGTTTTTACCGGTTTTATACCATGATATATGTCTGTTTTATAGAGTTTTTTGGTGTTTTCTAGTGTTTGGTGTTTAATATTAGGTACAAGGATGCTTTGGACTCAATTGGTGTTTACTGGAGCATTATGGAGCATAACGGAATGAGCAGTCAAAGTCACAAGTTTGGAGTGAAAATCTGATGTTTGTGTCGAGCGACATAAAATTCTGCGTCGCTCGACGAGACCAAATAGTGACAGAATAGTACTTTTTGGAAATTTTTCGTTTTCGCGCCAGAAAAACCCAGATATTTGCAATTGGACCCAGACGTGTTTGTACCCTATATATAGTACTTTTAAGCCATTGTTTAGGCTATGCTTTATTTTCTTAGAGATTCTAATACAAGGGTTTTATTATTCATGTCTATGTCTGAGTAATTCCCTTGTTAGGTTTTAGGGTTTTTCAATGGTTGAATAAAGAGTTGTAGAATCTGATTACTTATGGGATATTGCATTCATATTTATTATTCTTCACCTTGATTGCTTTGAATTCTGATTTAGCGCTGAATTAGATATCCTAGGTTGTTTAATAGATGAGACATCATTATTGAATTACCTGAATTGAATCATAGGTGAGCAGAGATTCGATTCGCAACGACAGTTGGCTTTGGATCTCTGTGAACAATCGAACCTGATCATTAAAGCTTGTTTAGATCAATCTGATTTCGCAACGACAGTTGGTTGTCTAGGGTTTAAACATAGATAGTATTTGCAACGATAGTTGATTTACTTTACATTAGTGTTTCGAGTTCTAGAATTGCACTTCATCAATCCCAATAGTAATTTTATTCTGCAACTTGGATTTCTTCCTGAGAATTCCCTAAAGCCTAACGTTTGTCTCCCATTGATTTTAAAGCTTTACAATCATCTGATTTACTGTTTCCTGCAACTGTTTTATTTACATTCTTATTGCTTAGCATAGTCCGAAAGTTATAAATCTATTGTGCAAATATGATTCCCTGTGGATTCGATAACCCTAAGTACTACAACAGATCTCTTAGTTTGAGAGAGTAGTCAAAGGCAAATTTGACCGTATCACTATCCAGCTGGTTATAAAGGATACAAGCTTCTTAATCTAGAGACTAATTCTATCTTTGTCTCTAGAAATGTATCTTCCATGAAGAGCTCTTTCCTTTTGTTGGTTCAGATTTGACTCAGGATTCTCTATCTTTCTTTCCTGACCTGACACCAACACCTCCTACTAACCCTATTTGCTCTGGTACACCCTCTGTGGCTGTCATGCCTTCTGCTGATGTCACCATTGATGCTCCTGAACATTCTGTTCAGTCATCTCGTGGGAGGATTAATATCAAAAAGCCTGCTTATCTTCAAGATTAATATTGTCATTCAATAGGATCTTCATCCACCCTTCATGAAATTTCTCAATACCTTTCTTATGATAAAATCTCTCCTCTTCATTGCTCTTTCTTGGTATCCATTGACAATCAAAAAGAACCCTCAACCTATACTGAGGCAAAGAAGTTTCTGGTGTGGTGTGGAGCCATGGAGGAGGAAATTGATGCTTTGGAAGGCACACAGACTTGGGAGATTGTTTCTTTGCCGCCTGATAAAGTTCCTATTGGTTGCAAATGGATTTATAAACTCAAATATCATTCTGATGGGACTTTTGAACGTCATAAAGCGAGACTTGTAGCTAAGGGTTATACACAGAAGGATGGTATTGATTATAATGAAACCTTCTCTCCAGTGGTCAAGCTCACTACTATGAAGTTGCTTTTGGCTCTTGCTGCTATTCACAATTTCTCTCTGCATCAACTGAACATCTCTAATGCCTTTCTTAATGGTGATCTTGATGAGGAAATATATATAAAACTCCCTCCTGGATATGCTGCCAAACAGGGGGACTCTCTTCCTCCTAATATTGTTTGTAAACTCAAGAAATCCTTGTATGGCCTTAAACAAGCATCAAGGCAGTGGTTCTTGAAGTTTTCTACCACTCTTACTTCTCTTGGGTTTCAGCAAACTCATTCTGATCACACATGTTTTCTCAAGAGGTCTGATTCTCTTTTTCTCTGTGTTCTTATGTATGTTGATGATATCCTTATCATCAGCAACAATGACTCGGAAGTTGATCTCTTGAAGAACCAGTTGAAGTCTCATTTCAAACTCAGAGATCTAGGTCCTTTGAAGTATTTTTGGGCTTGGAAATTGCTAGATCATCTTCAGGGATTCACATATGTCAAAGGAAATATGCTCTTGATCTCTTGGATGTCACTGGCCTGCTTGGTTGTCGCCCTTCAAGCCTTCCCATGGATCCCTCAGTTAAACTGACTCAGGCTGGTGGTGGTGATCTTTTTGATGCAGAACAATACAGGCGCCTCGTTGGCAAGCTCATGTATCTTCAAATCACTCGCCCTAATATTACTTTTGCAGTTAACAAACTGAGCCAGTTTCCTTCAGCTCCTCGTAGGGCTCATCAGTTAGCCCTTAATAGAGTTCTTCAATACATCAAAGGCACTCCTGGTCAAGGCTTGTTCTACTCTGCTACCTCTGAGCTTCGACTAAAGGTTTATGCTGATGCTGATTACTCTTCTTGCCTGGACACACGCAGATCCACTTCTGGTAATTGTTTCTTCTTAGGGGATTCTTTGATCTCATGGAAGTCCAAGAAGCAAGAAGTGGTCTCCAAATCTTCTGTTGAGGCTAAATACAGGAGTATTTCCCTCACTATTGATGAGTTTCTTTGGCTCAATGATTTTTTCACTGAATTGCAAATTCCTTTAGCTAAACAGACTCTGCTTTTCTGTAACAACATTGCGGCTATACACATTGCCAAGAATCCAGTCTTCCACGAACGCACCAAGCACATTGAAAATGACTGTCATAGCATTCGTGAACGCCTGGTTCGTGGTCTTTTCAAGTTGCTCCATGTGAGGTCTGAGCTCAAGTTGGCTGATCCATTCACCAAGCCATTGTATCCTTCTCTGTTTCGGTCTCTGTTTGGCAAGATGGGTCTCAAAAATATTTTTGTCCCATCTTGAGGGGGATTATTATTGTATATAGAGTCTGTATAGAGTGTCTCTGTTGTAAATAGAGTCTTTAGATTAGATTGATTGGTTAAGGCTTGGTTTATGCCTTGGTACACTTGTATATAAACCCACAATTGTACATTTGATCTAATTAATGAGAAAACAAGTTTATTTACTGAAAAGGTGAGTTTTCTTTTATTTTGATGTTTTATCATTCTCTAGACTTTATACGGTTCGATACTTCGAATGGAGATCACATTATAGTACGTTCACTTGTCAATCCTTCCAGTAGTAAAGCTCCAAATCTTATATGATCAGTTATATAAGGTTGACTGATGGTTCTAGTTGGTGGATTAGAAAGAAATAAAAGATCATGACAAAACTAAATAAAATGTAAAGAGATTAAGCATATATATCATATTCATCGTATGACAGCTTTTTTTTTGTTTAAAAGTGGAATACCAATGAACCGTTCATTGTTATAAACGACACATTTCATCTTTATTTTAACGACTCATTTGAAAAATTCTTGGGCAAATTCTCTACCATTTGAGATATCAATCGAATAAAATATAATTAAATTTATTTTTTCAAACTTATTTAACAGTCAACCCCACGTTAAATAATCACTATTGAAGATGCTTTTAGTCTCATCATCTATATTTCCTAATCCGAAAATTACCATTACATCTGTCGTTTCATCTGCTTCGACTGTGTCGGACTGGTCGACATCCATCGAAACTGGTTTGACAACATCTTGGTCGAGGTCCATAAGATCTGCCTCGGGGCGAGTGTGCGAGTTGTTGCTTAGATCCGCTTTTCGCCTCACAGCTTGAGATCTTGTTAGTACGGCGAACTCCTTAGTGATCGCGATACTTGGTTGTTCGATGAACTCAACTTTGATGATTCTCTGAAGATCTTTATCTGGCTTTGACGACGAGCCGAGCGAGGCGAGGGCATCTGCCTGCGAGTTCTCTGCCCTTGGAATTCTTGTCAAAGTAAAAAGTTCAAACTCTGCTGCTAATGTTTTGACGAGGGCGAGGTAAGCTTCCATGCGTTCATCCTTTGTCGCGTATTCACCATTGAACTGATTCGCGACGAGTTGGGAGTCGCAGAAAGCTTCTATCCTTGTCATTTTAAGGACCTTTGCCTGTCGAAGGCCTGCGAGTAAGGCCTCGTATTCTGCCTTATTGTTCGATGCTCTGAAGCCGAGGCGGAATAACTGCTCCAAAGATTCCCCATCTGGTGACGACAACCGAATGCCTACCCCCGACCCGTGTTTATATGACGAGTCGTCGACATGTAGTCGCCAGATTTGTGATAACGAGTCGGGCGCGAGAGGGCCTTCGATTTCTGCCAAGGCCGCGGCCTCAGGTAGCTCGATTAGAAAGTCGGCCAACACTTGTGCCTTGATCGTCGTCCTGCTGCGATACTCGATATCGAATTCGCTCAGTTCGATCGCCCATTTGGCGAGTCTTCCGGACTGGGTCGGGCTGTGGAGAACAGCTCTTAGCGGGAAAGTACTGAGAACTACGATCGAGTGCGATTGGAAATAAGGTCAAAGCTTACGAGCCGACGTGATAACCGCGAGGGCTAACTTCTCTGTCAGAGGGTATCTTGTTTCCGCATCGGTTAAGGACTTACTGACGTAGAAAACAGGCTTCTGCTCGGTACCGTCTTCGCGAATTAGAACCCCACTGACTGCCGAGGCCGAGCCCGCGGTATAAAGATAGAGCGGCTCGCCAGCTATAGGTTTTGTCAGAACAGGTGGAGTCGCGAGATATTGCTTCAGTTCCTGGAAGGCTGCTTCGCATTTCTCTGTCCACTCGAATGCCTGCCGAGCTGAACCCTTCTTATCTTTGAGCGTATTATAGAAAGGCAAGCACTTGTCCGTGGAACGCGAAATGAATCTGTTCAACGCTGCGACTCTTCCTGTTAACCGCTGGACCTCTCTTTTCGTTTTTGGCGAGGCTATATATGTGGCCGACTAAACACAAGTCATTTTCTATCCTTCAAAACAAACAGAGAGGCCACTTTAGAACGAGTCTATTTATTTATTTATTTATTTTTTTGAAAATTACGAGTCTATTTATTTACAAGTCTTGTTCTTTCTCTTTCTCAATCTTCTAAAACGCAGAACATTTTGATCTAGATGATGCAACCAACGATGGGACAAAAACATGCCGTTGAATCTCGAGGCGAAGGCGATAGCGGAGGAGAGATCGTATCGAGGCCTTCCCCTTTCGATATCTTGCCGGAGGATTGCATTTCTAACATAATCTCATTGACAAGTCCACGGGACGCGTGCGTTGCGGCTTTGGTTTCCAAAACGTTTGAATCAGCGGTTAAATCCGATAGCGTGTGGGAAAAGTTTCTTCCACCAGATTATTCCTCTCTGATTCCACAATCGCGAGTTTTCTTGTCGAAGAAGGAACTCTATTTCGCTATGTGCGATGATCCTGTTCTAATTGAAGAAGGCAAAAAGGTACAATATATAGTATCATCATATTTTTTTTTTCTTTGTTTGTACGATTAGAGAAAAATTATCTGCCTTGAAATTAGTGCTAGGAATTATGGGAACAATGTGTGATTCAGTCTTATTTTAGAAAATTCCTTAATTTGTTGAACTTTGGAATGTATAACTCTTAAAGCGTAAGATAAGAAAGCAGACTATATATGATTTGTTTCCTTAGTTGTGTGAATGAATAATTACAAACCCTAAAGACTTTCCGGAAGGATAATATGGAAATATGAGATACTTATAATTACTTTGTAGTAATTTGCGTGTAAGATCGATTCATCGAGTTCTATTAGATAACTAAGATAACAAAGATGTGATCATTTAAATTGATTTCGGAATATTTCTGATATGATGGAACAATTTTGGTGTAGTTGTGAAGTTTTAACTCAATATTAATCATTAATTTGAATTTTTTTTCTTCCCTTTTCCGAAATCAAAAAGAGTTTTTGGTTAGAGAAAGCGAATGGGAAAAAGTGTATTATGTTATCTTCAAAGGAAGTTTGGATCACATGGGGAAGTAGTCCTCAGTATTGGCAATGGATTACAATTCCTGAATCTAGGTAACTCATTTTCCCCTTAAATTCAATTATGTTATCTTATGATGATAAATTGATAGATCAAAATGGGGGGGAAAATGTTGCAACGTAGGTTTGAAAAAATAGCAGAGCTTCTCAATGTGTGTTGGTTTGAGATTCGTGTCGGGATGCATACTCGTTACCTATCTCCTAAAACTCATTACTCGGTCTACATTGTGTTCAAGACGAAAGATCGATGTCCAGGATTAGGGGATATACCAGTCGAAGCTGGAGTAGGATTGGTTGGACAACCATCTACTCAAAGATTGATTTACTTTGTTGGACCTAGGGATCGAAGAAGAGATAGAGAAACGAGAGATGTAACGAAACCAAAGGCGAGGCAAGACGGGTGGATGGAAGCTGAGCTTGGTGAATTCTATAATGAAGCATGTGTTGATGATACTTCGGTAAGTGTTGTTGAGATTAAGTCTCCTTATTGGAAACGTGGTTTGATCATTCAAGGATTCGAATTCCGCCCTACTAAAACCCCATAAAGATTTACCCGAAAAACGGTTGATGATTACTTGTTTGCTTTAATTTCATATCTTTAAGCAAGTGAAAATTCATCAACAAATTCAATAAAGTGATTGTGTTTTTCCTTTTTTCTATTTTGTACACTTTACTTAGCCAAGAACCATTATAAATGTTATCTAGTCTTTAAACTCTTAACGAAGATTCTGAATTATTGACTTTTCGAATTATCTTATTTAATTCAAATATAAAGACATATCTATCTCTTGTAACAAAGACTTCATAGGTAAGTTAAACATGAAACAAGAAGTAATAAGTTAGTTGCTTTGGCTGATTAGATAAAGGCAAAAAAATTTATACACATTTTTGCAAAAAGAAAAAACTTTTGTGGTTCATATTTCAAGGACATTTTCGGAAATCACAAAAATCTTAACGTGTAAGTCTTACACGAATCACGAACACGGGGTTATAAATATCCAAATCGTTGGATTATTTGAGGTTGAATATTTGATGTTTTCTAATTTGTTTAAGTTTTTTTTTTTAAATATAAGAGTATAATTTTGCTTTAAATGAATTTATAACGTTAGGATTTTAAATAACTAAAACTAGAAACAATTTTATAAAACCATTAGAGCTATAGAAGTCATTCCATTAATCCTCTATTAACCGGAAAATTGAGTCATCTCCTACTGTTGTTACCGATTGACTTATTAGTTAGAGAATTTTTAAAACCAAAACCAAAAAGGTTAACAAGGAGCACGAGGAAGACGGGAGCGCACGCACTGATGCTAGTAAGGGGCATTTTGGTAATTATGTAGGACGACTTAGGTGAGTTCTCAAAAGTCAGAACAACAAACAATTTTCATACTTTTTCAGCTCTCGAATGAGACTATTGAGACATGATGTCGAAACCTCATGCTGTCGATTCTAAAGGGGAAGGCAAAGAAGAGATTGTTTCTGAATCCTCGCCTTTTGATGCATTGCCTGAGGAATGCATCTCTAAGATAATCTCTTTTACTAGTCCAAAGGACGCTTGCGTGGCGGCCTCGGTTTCAAAAACCTTTGGATCGGCGGTCCAACCTGATAGCGTATGGGAGAAGATTCTTCCCCCGGAGTATCCCTCTCTGATTCCTCCATCGAGAATCTTTTCCTCGAAGAAGGAGCTTTATTTCGCTCTATGCAACGACTCTTTTCTAATCGAAGACGACAGAATGGTATATATATATCTCTGATTGTATAAGTCTTGATTCGCGCTATATGTTATTGAATATATGAGCTTTTGTTTTGAAAATCGTAGAGTTTGTGGTTCGATAAAGTGAGTGGGAAGAGGTGTATCTTGTTATTTGATAACAACCTCAAGATCTCATGGAGAAATACTCCAGAATTTTGGCAATGGATTTTAAGCCCTAAGTATAGGTAACTCTTTTTCGTAAAATTCGATTGATATTGGACGCATTCTGATAATGTTGCACATGATGTGTTATGAAGGCTTGTCAAACAATCAGAACGTTTTGTTGAATGTCCGTTCAAGATTCATGGTGTGATGAATTCTCGAATCCTATCTCCAAGAACTCGTTACTCTGTGTTGAAATTTGGTATGAATACTTCAAGAATTATGCTGCTACAAGAAGACTTAATTAAATTGATCAATCTATGGTCAGATTGATCAATCTAATCAAGTCTGTTTACCGAAACAGTTAATGTGTTTTTTTGGTCTTTGGCTTTGGTCTTAAAGTCATTACAAGGATAAGTCAAAGACTCAGAACCAAGAAGAAGGTTTCGGTTCTGAATAAATAAAGAAGAGCAGCTACATTGACTAGAGGGTCTTGAAGATAAGGTTATCATCTTCTTTGTAGGGTCACAAGAACACTCATCTCTCTTGACTTTGATAAGAGTTGCAGAGCTCAAAGTCAAAGGTGATTGCGTGAGGAGAAAAATTGCAGGCCTGCTATAACCTCCTCATTTCTCTTCAACAAACACGCAAAAGAGATAGTTGGGACCCAAGGTAAACTACTCTCACCTAACGTTAGTTTCCTTGGTGTTCATGTTGGATTTGTATATATATGTTGTACAAGTTCAATAGCTGTCTAAGATGTGTGAGAACGTGTGTAAGAGAACTAAGAGAGAGGTGTATGAGTGATTAAGAGCTCGGTTTGAGCTAAGTGCTTAGTGGATTTTCCGGAATCATTCTCCGGCGAGACGTAGGTTTTACCCGCTTCCCACGGGGCCGAACTCGTTAAATCTCTGTGTCATTTACATTCTCTGCATTTTATTTTTCAGTTCATAAGCTAAACACACGAGAGCTTACAAGGAGAGATTGAGAGAACAATTTAGAACAAAAGATTAAGACTTGTTTTCTTGAAACGTTTCACTAGTCTTAGTTTGGTTCAAAGCTTTGTGTTTTGAGGTTCTAGTTACTGTCTCTAATCTCCACAAATTGGTATCAGAGCTCCAGGTTTGGAGCAGTTCCATCTCAAGGATTGAAGAGGATGTCTTCAACAAGAGCAGAGGTGGAGAAGTTTGATGGCAAAGGAGACTACATGTTATGGAAGGAGAAGCTTTTAGCACATCTTGAGATGCTAAGTCTGCTGGAAGGTCTTAAGGGTGAAGAGGATGAGGTGATTCCCTCTGAATCAGGTTACTCTACTGCTGATACAGACGTAGAAGAAGCAGAAGAAGAGGCAGAAACTCCTAAGACCGAAACTGAAGCCGAGAGAGTCCAAAGGGAGAAGAGGAGGAAAGCAAGATCAACCATCATCTTGTGTGTTGGTGATAACGTCTTGAGGAAGATTATCAAGCAGAAGACAGCCTCGGGGATGCTCAAACTCTTGGACAAGCTCTACATGGCAAAGTCTCTTCCAAACCGAATTTATCTCAAGCAACGGTTGTATAGCTACTGGATGAGTGACACGTTGAATATGGAGGAGAATATCAACGAATTCAGTAGGCTCATTACTGATTTGGAGCATGTCAAAGTTTCAGTCTCGGATGAAGATCAAGCCATCATCATGTTAATGTCTTTACCGAAGCAGTATGACCAGCTCAAAGACACCCTTAAATACGGTAAAAAATCTCTGTCTCTAGACACTATTATTAGTGCTATTAGATCTAAGGAACTGGAACTAGGAGCTAGTGGAAGAATGTCTAGGAATAGCTCTGAAGGATTGTTTGTTCAAGGAAGGGGTAAAACTGATAGGAGAGACAAGGATTATGATAAGGGTAAGAGACAAACAAGGTTATAACAGTGGCGGTGAGTCTTCAAATGTCACTGGTCAAGTAATGGATGCTGCTGCGTTAATGGTGTCCGAGGTGCTGCTGTCACAAGGAGATGATCTCCGAGAGAAATGGATCCTTGATACGGGATGTTCATTTCACATGACACCAAGAAGAGAGTGGTTCCTTGAGCTGAATGAGACTAGCACGGGAAGAGTGAGAATGGCGAATGATACATACTCAGAGGTTAAGGGAATTGGAAGTATAAGAGTGAATAATAAAGACAACTCAACAGTCCTCTTAACAAACGTGAGATATGTTCCAGAGATGTCGAAGAATCTGATCTCACTTGGCACTTTTGAAGACAATGGATGCTGGTTTCAATCCAGAGATGGAAGAATGAAGATAAACAAAGGATGCAGGACACTTCTTAAAGGAAATAAGAAGAACTCTTTGTACATTCTTGAAGGAACTGTCTTGGCTGGAGAAGTGAGTGTGGCAGCAAGTATTAGAGATGAAACAAGGCTGTGGCACAGGAGATTGGGGCATGTTGGACAGAACGGAATGAAGATATTGGTCAAGAAAGGATACTTGGACAGAGCTAAGGTGACAGAGATGGATTTCTGTGAAGATTGTGTGTATGGGAAAGCACACCGGGTCAGCTTTGGTTCAGGGAAACACGTTACTAGAGAGAAGCTTGACTACATTCATTCCGACTTATGGGGATCTCCTCATGTCCCTATGTCACATGGAAAGTGTCAATACTTCATCACTTTCATTGATGACTACTCAAGGAAGACATGGATATTTTTCTTAAAGAAGAAAGATGAAGCATTCGAGAGTTGTATCGAATGGAAGACAATGGTTGAGAAGCAGTTAGAAAGGAAGATCAAGACGCTAAGGACTGACAATGGACTCGAGTTTTGCAATAGGGAATTCGATAATTATTGCAAAGAAGAAGGGATTGTGAGACATAGAACGTGTGCCTACACTCCTCAGCAAAATGGAATTGCTGAGCGAATGAACCGTACTATACTCAACAAGGTGAGGAGCGTCTTAAGTGAGTCAGGACTGCCTAAAAGCTTCTGGGCAGAGGCTGCATCAACCGCTGTATATCAGATCAACAAATCTCCATCTTCAGCTGTGAGCTTTAAGATTCCAGATGAGCTTTGGACAAGCTCAAAACCAAGATATGAAGAGCTAAGGGTGCTTGGATCAGTTGCATTCATTCATAGTGATCAAGGGAAGTTAAATCCAAGAGCTAAGAAGGGAGTGTTTGTTGGATATCCGAATGGAGTTAAGGGATACAAGTTCTGGATATTAGAAGAAAAGAAGTTTGTGATCACAAGAGATGTTACATTTCAAGAGGAGATGATGTACAAACATCTAAACAAGAAACCCGAGATAAGTTCTAATCCTCAAATTTCTTCTATCACTCTTACCTATGAAACGAATGATGGTAAGTTTAATGATCTAGGTGGAGCTGATGAAGAATTTAAAGATGATCAATCTGAAGTTGAGGATACGGTTGAAAGAGGTGAAGCTTCAAGAGAACAACAAGGTGAAACGCAAACTGAAACAGAAGAAAACGCAGAGAAAGAAGCTCAAAGTTATCAGCTTGCAAGGGACAGAGAAAGGAGAGTGATCAAACCTCCTGAGAGGTATGATGAATCTAATGCGGTAGAGTTTGTTGAACTGGACTGCGGTTTTGCTCTCATGATAACAGAAGATGGTGGCTTTCCCGAGCCATGCTGTTTTGAAGAAGCAATGAGAGACAAGCATGCCGAGTTGTGGAAGAAAGCTGCTGATGAGGAGATGCATTCTCTTCACAAAAATCAGACTTGGATTCTGATCAAACGGCCAAAGGACAGCAAGGTGATCGGCTGCAAGTGGGTTTTCACAAGGAAATCAGGAATTGAGGGTGTTGAGAAACCAAGGCTGAAAGCAAGACTAGTTGCAAAGGGGTATCTACAAAAGGAAGGAATAGATTACCAAGAGATCTTCTCACCGGTTGTCAAGCATGTCTCAATAAGACTCATCTTGTCTTATGTGGTGAATCTTGACCTGGAACTGGAGCAAATGGACGTCAAGACAGCGTTTTTACATGGAACTCTTGATGAGTATATACTGATGGAGCAGCCAGAGGGTTATGAGGTTCAGAACGGTTCAGATGAGGTGTGTCTTCTAAAGAAATCTCTGTATGGGCTTAAGCAAGCTCCAAGGCAATGGAATCAGAGATTCAACTCCTTCATGATGGACTCAGGATATGAGAGAAGCAACTATGACAGCTGCATTTACTATCAAAGACTTGAAGATGGTTCTTACATATACTTATTGTTATATGTCGATGATATGTTAATTGCGGCTAAAGACAAGAAGAAGATTCAAGAGCTTAAGAATCTATTGAAGGCTGAGTTTGAGATGAAGGATTTGGGAGAAGCTAAGAAGATTTTGGGTATGGAAATCAGGAGAGATAGAGTGAAAGGTACTCTAGAGATATCACAAGAAGAATACCTTGGAAAGGTATTGGAAACTTATGGAATGGATAAGTCTAAGAGTGTGAACACTCCATTGGGAGCTCACATTAAGCTAAGGGCAGCAACTGATCAAGAAGCCGAAGCTCAAGAAATATTCATGAGGTCCATTCCATACTCTAATGTTGTTGGGAGTATCATGTATTCAATGATTGGAACCAGGCCCGATCTTGCTTATCCTTTGTGTGTGATAAGCCGGTACATGAGCAGGCCTTTAAAGGAGCATTGGGAAGCTGCAAAATGGGTAATGAGATATATCAAAGGGACACAAGACCTGAAGCTATTCTACAAGAGACAAGACAGTGTAGAGATCAAAGGGTTTTGCGATTCAGATTATGCGGCTGATCAAGACAAGAGAAGGTCTGTGACAGGTTATGTTTTTACTGCAGGAGGCAATGTTATTAGCTGGAAATCAGGGCTGCAGAAGGTGGTGGCACTGTCTACAACCGAGGCAGAATACATGGCATTGACAGAGGCAGTTAAAGAGGCAGTTTGGTTAAAGGGTTTAACCGAAGAACTGGGTTTTAAACAAGAACAAGTTGAAGTTCTATGCGATTCGCAGAGTGCTATATCATTGGCTAAGAACTCTGTGCATCACGAGAGAACAAAGCACATAGACGTGCGTCTGCATTTCATCAGAGACAAGATTGCAGAAGGAGAAATCAAAGTGAGTAAGGTGTCTACTCTATGGAACCCGGCTGATATATTCACCAAGACAGTTCCGGTGAGCAAGCTTCAAAAGGCTTTGGAGTTGCTCAGAATTTCAAGCCACTAAGTGGAAGAAGAAGAATCCGGAGAATGGAAAATCCAAGTATACTAAGCTAAAGAATCAAGAATGGGAAAGAAGTATTCACACCAAGGTGGAGTTTTGTTGAAATTTGGTATGAATACTTCAAGTGTTATGCTGCTACAAGAAGTCTTAATTAAATTGATCAATCTATGGTCAGATTGATCAATCTAATCAAGTCTGTTTACCGAAACAGTTAATGTGTTTTTTTGGTCTTTGGCTTTGGTCTTAAAGTCATTACAAGGATAAGTCAAAGACTCAGAACCAAGAAGAAGGTTTCGGTTCTGAATAAATAAAGAAGAGCAGCTACATTGACTAGAGGGTCTTGAAGATAAGGTTATCATCTTCTTTGTAGGGTCACAAGAACACTCATCTCTCTTGACTTTGATAAGAGTTGCAGAGCTCAAAGTCAAAGGTGATTGCGTGAGGAGAAAAATTGCAGGCCTGCTATAACCTCCTCATTTCTCTTCAACAAACACGCAAAAGAGATAGTTGGGACCCAAGGTAAACTACTCTCACCTAACGTTAGTTTCCTTGGTGTTCATGTTGGATTTGTATATATATGTTGTACAAGTTCAATAGCTGTCTAAGATGTGTGAGAACGTGTGTAAGAGAACTAAGAGAGAGGTGTATGAGTGATTAAGAGCTCGGTTTGAGCTAAGTGCTTAGTGGATTTTCCGGAATCATTCTCCGGCGAGACGTAGGTTTTACCCGCTTCCCACGGGGCCGAACTCGTTAAATCTCTGTGTCATTTACATTCTCTGCATTTTATTTTTCAGTTCATAAGCTAAACACACGAGAGCTTACAAGGAGAGATTGAGAGAACAATTTAGAACAAAAGATTAAGACTTGTTTTCTTGAAACGTTTCACTAGTCTTAGTTTGGTTCAAAGCTTTGTGTTTTGAGGTTCTAGTTACTGTCTCTAATCTCCACAAATTGGTATCAGAGCTCCAGGTTTGGAGCAGTTCCATCTCAAGGATTGAAGAGGATGTCTTCAACAAGAGCAGAGGTGGAGAAGTTTGATGGCAAAGGAGACTACATGTTATGGAAGGAGAAGCTTTTAGCACATCTTGAGATGCTAAGTCTGCTGGAAGGTCTTAAGGGTGAAGAGGATGAGGTGATTCCCTCTGAATCAGGTTACTCTACTGCTGATACAGACGTAGAAGAAGCAGAAGAAGAGGCAGAAACTCCTAAGACCGAAACTGAAGCCGAGAGAGTCCAAAGGGAGAAGAGGATGAAAGCAAGATCAACCATCATCTTGTGTGTTTGTGATAACGTCTTGAGGAAGATTATCAAGCAGAAGACAGCCTCGGGGATGCTCAAACTCTTGGACAAGCTCTACATGGCAAAGTCTCTTCCAAACCGAATTTATCTCAAGCAACGGTTGTATAGCTACCGGATGAGTGACACGTTGAATATGGAGGAGAATATCAACGAATTCAGTAGGCTCATTACTGATTTGGAGCATGTCAAAGTTTCAGTCTCGGATGAAGATCAAGGCATCATCATGTTAATGTCTTTACCGAAGCAGTATGACCAGCTCAAAGACACCCTTAAATACGGTAAAAAATCTCTGTCTCTAGACACTATTATTAGTGCTATTAGATCTAAGGAACTGGAACTAGGAGCTAGTGGAAGAATGTCTAGGAATAGCTCTGAAGGATTGTTTGTTCAAGGAAGGGGTAGAACTGATAGGAGAGACAAGGATTATGATAAGGGTAAGAGCAAGGCTATGTCTAAGTCTAAGGGAAAGAAAACTTGCTGGATTTGTGGGAAAGATGGTCACTATAAGCGGCAATATTTTATTTGGAAAGAGAGGAACAAACAAGGTTATAACAGTGGCGGTGAGTCTTCAAATGTCACTGGTCAAGTAATGGATGCTGCTGCGTTAATGGTGTCCGAGGTGCTGCTGTCACAAGGAGATGATCTCCGAGAGAAATGGATCCTTGATACGGGATGTTCATTTCACATGACACCAAGAAGAGAGTGGTTCCTTGAGCTGAATGAGACTAGCACGGGAAGAGTGAGAATGGCGAATGATACATACTCAGAGGTTAAGGGAATTGGAAGTATAAGAGTGAATAATAAAGACAACTCAACAGTCCTCTTAACAAACGTGAGATATGTTCCAGAGATGTCGAAGAATCTGATCTCACTTGGCACTTTTGAAGACAATGGATGCTGGTTTCAATCCAGAGATGGAAGAATGAAGATAAACAAAGGATGCAGGACACTTCTTAAAGGAAATAAGAAGAACTCTTTGTACATTCTTGAAGGAACTGTCTTGGCTGGAGAAGTGAGTGTGGCAGCAAGTATTAGAGATGAAACAAGGCTGTGGCACAGGAGATTGGGGCATGTTGGACAGAACGGAATGAAGATATTGGTCAAGAAAGGATACTTGGACAGAGCTAAGGTGACAGAGATGGATTTCTGTGAAGATTGTGTGTATGGGAAAGCACACCGGGTCAGCTTTGGTTCAGGGAAACACGTTACTAGAGAGAAGCTTGACTACATTCATTCCGACTTATGGGGATCTCCTCATGTCCCTATGTCACATGGAAAGTATCAATACTTCATCACTTTCATTGATGACTACTCAAGGAAGACATGGATATTTTTCTTAAAGAAGAAAGATGAAGCATTCGAGAGTTTTATCGAATGGAAGACAATGGTTGAGAAGCAGTTAGAAAGGAAGATCAAGACGCTAAGGACTGACAATGGACTCGAGTTTTGCAATAGGGAATTCGATAATTATTGCAAAAAAGAAGGGATTGTGAGACATAGAACGTGTGCCTACACTCCTCAGCAAAATGGAATTGCTGAGCGAATGAACCGTACTATACTCAACAAGGTGAGGAGCGTCTTAAGTGAGTCAGGACTGCCTAAAAGCTTCTGGGCAGAGGCTGCATCAACCGCTGTATATCAGATCAACAAATCTCCATCTTCACCTGTGAGCTTTGAGATTCCAGATGAGCTTTTGACAAGCTCAAAACCAAGATATGAAGAGCTAAGGGTGTTTGGATCAGTTGCATTCATTCATAGTGATCAAGGGAAGTTAAATCCAAGAGCTAAGAAGGGAGTGTTTGTTGGATATCCGAATGGAGTTAAGGGATAAAAGTTCTGGATGTTACAAGAAAAGAAGTTTGTGATCACAAGAGATGTTATATTTCAAGAGGAGATGATGTACAAACATCTAAACAAGAAACCCGAGATAAGTTCTAATCCTCAAATTTCTTCTATCACTCTTACCTATGAAACGAATGATGGTAAGTTTAATGATCTAGGTGGAGCTGATGAAGAATTTAAAGATGATCAATCTGAAGTTGAGGATACGGTTGAAAGAGGTGAAGCTTCAAGAGAACAACAAGGTGAAACGCAAACTGAAACAGAAGAAAACGCAGAGAAAGAAGCTCAAAGTTATCAGCTTGCAAGGGACAGAGAAAGGAGAGTGATCAAACCTCCTGAGAGGTATGATGAATCTAATGCGGTAGAGTTTGTTGAACTGGACTGCGGTTTTGCTCTCATGATAACAGAAGATGGTGGCTTTCCCGATCCATGCTGTTTTGAAGAAGCAATGAGAGACAAGCATGCCGAGTTGTGGAAGAAAGCTGCTGATGAGGAGATGCATTCTCTTCACAAAAATCAGACTTGGATTCTGATCAAACGGCCAAAGGACAGCAAGGTGATCGGCTGCAAGTGGGTTTTCACAAGGAAATCAGGAATTGAGGGTGTTGAGAAACCAAGGCTGAAAGCAAGACTAGTTGCAAAGGGGTATCTACAAAAGGAAGGAATAGATTACCAAGAGATCTTCTCACCGGTTGTCAAGCATGTCTCAATAAGACTCATCTTGTCTTATGTGGTGAATCTTGACCTGGAACTGGAGCAAATGGACGTCAAGACAGCGTTTTTACATGGAACTCTTGATGAGTATATACTGATGGAGCAGCCAGAGGGTTATGAGGTTCAGAACGGTTCAGATGAGGTGTGTCTTCTAAAGAAATCTCTGTATGGGCTTAAGCAAGCTCCAAGGCAATGGAATCAGAGATTCAACTCCTTCATGATGGACTCAGGATATGAGAGAAGCAACTATGACAGCTGCATTTACTATCAAAGACTTGAAGATGGTTCTTACATATACTTATTGTTATATGTCGATGATATGTTAATTGCGGCTAAAGACAAGAAGAAGATTCAAGAGCTTAAGAATCTATTGAAGGCTGAGTTTGAGATGAAGGATTTGGGAGAAGCTAAGAAGATTTTGGGTATGGAAATCAGGAGAGATAGAGTGAAAGGTACTCTAGAGATATCACAAGAAGAATACCTTGGAAAGGTATTGGAAACTTATGGAATGGATAAGTCTAAGAGTGTGAACACTCCATTGGGAGCTCACATTAAGCTAAGGGCAGCAACTGATCAAGAAGCCGAAGCTCAAGAAATATTCATGAGGTCCATTCCATACTCTAATGTTGTTGGGAGTATCATGTATTCAATGATTGGAACCAGGCCCGATCTTGCTTATCCTTTGTGTGTGATAAGCCGGTACATGAGCAGGCCTTTAAAGGAGCATTGGGAAGCTGCAAAATGGGTAATGAGATATATCAAAGGGACACAAGACCTGAAGCTATTCTACAAGAGACAAGACAGTGTAGAGATCAAAGGGTTTTGCGATTCAGATTATGCGGCTGATCAAGACAAGAGAAGGTCTGTGACAGGTTATGTTTTTACTGCAGGAGGCAATGTTATTAGCTGGAAATCAGGGCTGCAGAAGGTGGTGGCACTGTCTACAACTGAGGCAGAATACATGGCATTGACAGAGGCAGTTAAAGAGGCAGTTTGGTTAAAGGGTTTAACCGAAGAACTGGGTTTTAAACAAGAACAAGTTGAAGTTCTATGCGATTCGCAGAGTGCTATATCATTGGCTAAGAACTCTGTGCATCAAGAGAGAACAAAGCACATAGACGTGGGTCTGCATTTCATCAGAGACAAGATTGCAGAAGGAGAAATCAAAGTGATTAAGGTGTCTACTCTATGGAACCCGGCTGATATATTCACCAAGACAGTTCCGGTGAGCAAGCTTCAAAAGGCTTTGGAGTTGCTCAGAATTTCAAGCCACTAAGTGGAAGAAGAAGAATCCGGAGAATGGAAAATCCAAGTATACTAAGCTAAAGAATCAAGAATGGGAAAGAAGTATTCACACCAAGGTGGAGTTTTGTTGAAATTTGGTATGAATACTTCAAGTGTTATGCTGCTACAAGAAGTCTTAATTAAATTGATCAATCTATGGTCAGATTGATCAATCTAATCAAGTCTGTTTACCGAAACAGTTAATGTGTTTTTTTGGTCTTTGGCTTTGGTCTTAAAGTCATTACAAGGATAAGTCAAAGACTCAGAACCAAGAAGAAGGTTTCGGTTCTGAATAAATAAAGAAGAGCAGCTACATTGACTAGAGGGTCTTGAAGATAAGGTTATCATCTTCTTTGTAGGGTCACAAGAACACTCATCTCTCTTTACTTTGATAAGAGTTGCAGAGCTCAAAGTCAAAGGTGATTGCGTGAGGAGAAAAATTGCAGGCCTGCTATAACCTCCTCATTTCTCTTCAACAAACACGCAAAAGAGATAGTTGGGACCCAAGGTAAACTACTCTCACCTAACGTTAGTTTCCTTGGTGTTCATGTTGGATTTGTATATATATGTTGTACAAGTTCAATAGCTGTCTAAGATGTGTGAGAACGTGTGTAAGAGAACTAAGAGAGAGGTGTATGAGTGATTAAGAGCTCGGTTTGAGCTAAGTGCTTAGTGGATTTTCCGGAATCATTCTCCGGCGAGACGTAGGTTTTACCCGCTTCCCACGGGGCCGAACTCGTTAAATCTCTGTGTCATTTACATTCTCTGCATTTTATTTTTCAGTTCATAAGCTAAACACACGAGAGCTTACAAGGAGAGATTGAGAGAACAATTTAGAACAAAAGATTAAGACTTGTTTTCTTGAAACGTTTCACTAGTCTTAGTTTGGTTCAAAGCATTGTGTTTTGAGGTTCTAGTTACTGTCTCTAATCTCCACAAATTGGTATCAGAGCTCCAGGTTTGGAGCAGTTCCATCTCAAGGATTGAAGAGGATGTCTTCAACAAGAGCAGAGGTGGAGAAGTTTGATGGCAAAGGAGACTACATGTTATGGAAGGAGAAGCTTTTAGCACATCTTGAGATGCTAAGTCTGCTGGAAGGTCTTAAGGGTGAAGAGGATGAGGTGATTCCCTCTGAATCAGGTTACTCTACTGCTGATACAGACGTAGAAGAAGCAGAAGAAGAGGCAGAAACTCCTAAGACCGAAACTGAAGCCGAGAGAGTCCAAAGGGAGAAGAGGAGGAAAGCAAGATCAACCATCATCTTGTGTGTTGGTGATAACGTCTTGAGGAAGATTATCAAGCAGAAGACAGCCTCGGGGATGCTCAAACTCTTGGACAAGCTCTACATGGCAAAGTCTCTTCCAAACCGAATTTATCTCAAGCAACGGTTGTATAGCTACCGGATGAGTGACACGTTGAATATGGAGGAGAATATCAACGAATTCAGTAGGCTCATTACTGATTTGGAGCATGTCAAAGTTTCAGTCTCGGATGAAGATCAAGGCATCATCATGTTAATGTCTTTACCGAAGCAGTATGACCAGCTCAAAGACACCCTTAAATACGGTAAAAAATCTCTGTCTCTAGACACTATTATTAGTGCTATTAGATCTAAGGAACTGGAACTAGGAGCTAGTGGAAGAATGTCTAGGAATAGCTCTGAAGGATTGTTTGTTCAAGGAAGGGGTAGAACTGATAGGAGAGACAAGGATTATGATAAGGGTAAGAGCAAGGCTATGTCTAAGTCTAAGGGAAAGAAAACTTGCTGGATTTGTGGGAAAGATGGTCACTATAAGCGGCAATGTTTTATTTGGAAAGAGAGGAACAAACAAGGTTATAACAGTGGCGGTGAGTCTTCAAATGTCACTGGTCAAGTAATGGATGCTGCTGCGTTAATGGTGTCCGAGGTGCTGCTGTCACAAGGAGATGATCTCCGAGAGAAATGGATCCTTGATACGGGATGTTCATTTCACATGACACCAAGAAGAGAGTGGTTCCTTGAGCTGAATGAGACTAGCACGGGAAGAGTGAGAATGGCGAATGATACATACTCAGAGGTTAAGGGAATTGGAAGTATAAGAGTGAATAATAAATACAACTCAACAGTCCTCTTAACAAACGTGAGATATGTTCCAGAGATGTCGAAGAATCTGATCTCACTTGGCACTTTTGAAGACAATGGATGCTGGTTTCAATCCAGAGATGGAAGAATGAAGATAAACAAAGGATGCAGGACACTTCTTAAAGGAAATAAGAAGAACTCTTTGTACATTCTTGAAGGAACTGTCTTGGCTGGAGAAGTGAGTGTGGCAGCAAGTATTAGAGATGAAACAAGGCTGTGGCACAGGAGATTGGGGCATGTTGGACAGAACGGAATGAAGATATTGGTCAAGAAAGGATACTTGGACAGAGCTAAGGTGACAGAGATGGATTTCTGTGAAGATTGTGTGTATGGGAAAGCACACCGGGTCAGCTTTGGTTCAGGGAAACACGTTACTAGAGAGAAGCTTGACTACATTCATTCCGACTTATGGGGATCTCCTCATGTCCCTATGTCACATGGAAAGTGTCAATACTTCATCACTTTCATTGATGACTACTCAAGGAAGACATGGATATTTTTCTTAAAGAAGAAAGATGAAGCATTCGAGAGTTTTATCGAATGGAAGACAATGGTTGAGAAGCAGTTAGAAAGGAAGATCAAGACGCTAAGGACTGACAATGGACTCGAGTTTTGCAATAGGGAATTCGATAATTATTGCAAAAAAGAAGGGATTGTGAGACATAGAACGTGTGCCTACACTCCTCAGCAAAATGGAATTGCTGAGCGAATGAACCGTACTATACTCAACAAGGTGAGGAGCGTCTTAAGTGAGTCAGGACTGCCTAAAAGCTTCTGGGCAGAGGCTGCATCAACCGCTGTATATCAGATCAACAAATCTCCATCTTCACCTGTGAGCTTTGAGATTCCAGATGAGCTTTTGACAAGCTCAAAACCAAGATATGAAGAGCTAAGGGTGTTTGGATCAGTTGCATTCATTCATAGTGATCAAGGGAAGTTAAATCCAAGAGCTAAGAAGGGAGTGTTTGTTGGATATCCGAATGGAGTTAAGGGATAAAAGTTCTGGATGTTACAAGAAAAGAAGTTTGTGATCACAAGAGATGTTATATTTCAAGAGGAGATGATGTACAAACATCTAAACAAGAAACCCGAGATAAGTTCTAATCCTCAAATTTCTTCTATCACTCTTACCTATGAAACGAATGATGGTAAGTTTAATGATCTAGGTGGAGCTGATGAAGAATTTAAAGATGATCAATCTGAAGTTGAGGATACGGTTGAAAGAGGTGAAGCTTCAAGAGAACAACAAGGTGAAACGCAAACTGAAACAGAAGAAAACGCAGAGAAAGAAGCTCAAAGTTATCAGCTTGCAAGGGACAGAGAAAGGAGAGTGATCAAACCTCCTGAGAGGTATGATGAATCTAATGCGGTAGAGTTTGTTGAACTGGACTGCGGTTTTGCTCTCATGATAACAGAAGATGGTGGCTTTCCCGAGCCATGCTGTTTTGAAGAAGCAATGAGAGACAAGCATGCCGAGTTGTGGAAGAAAGCTGCTGATGAGGAGATGCATTCTCTTCACAAAAATCAGACTTGGATTCTGATCAAACGGCCAAAGGACAGCAAGGTGATCGGCTGCAAGTGGGTTTTCACAAGGAAATCAGGAATTGAGGGTGTTGAGAAACCAAGGCTGAAAGCAAGACTAGTTGCAAAGGGGTATCTACAAAAGGAAGGAATAGATTACCAAGAGATCTTCTCACCGGTTGTCAAGCATGTCTCAATAAGACTCATCTTGTCTTATGTGGTGAATCTTGACCTGGAACTGGAGCAAATGGACGTCAAGACAGCGTTTTTACATGGAACTCTTGATGAGTATATACTGATGGAGCAGCCAGAGGGTTATGAGGTTCAGAACGGTTCAGATGAGGTGTGTCTTCTAAAGAAATCTCTGTATGGGCTTAAGCAAGCTCCAAGGCAATGGAATCAGAGATTCAACTCCTTCATGATGGACTCAGGATATGAGAGAAGCAACTATGACAGCTGCATTTACTATCAAAGACTTGAAGATGGTTCTTACATATACTTATTGTTATATGTCGATGATATGTTAATTGCGGCTAAAGACAAGAAGAAGATTCAAGAGCTTAAGAATCTATTGAAGGCTGAGTTTGAGATGAAGGATTTGGGAGAAGCTAAGAAGATTTTGGGTATGGAAATCAGGAGAGATAGAGTGAAAGGTACTCTAGAGATATCACAAGAAGAATACCTTGGAAAGGTATTGGAAACTTATGGAATGGATAAGTCTAAGAGTGTGAACACTCCATTGGGAGCTCACATTAAGCTAAGGGCAGCAACTGATCAAGAAGCCGAAGCTCAAGAAATATTCATGAGGTCCATTCCATACTCTAATGTTGTTGGGAGTATCATGTATTCAATGATTGGAACCAGGCCCGATCTTGCTTATCCTTTGTGTGTGATAAGCCGGTACATGAGCAGGCCTTTAAAGGAGCATTGGGAAGCTGCAAAATGGGTAATGAGATATATCAAAGGGACACAAGACCTGAAGCTATTCTACAAGAGACAAGACAGTGTAGAGATCAAAGGGTTTTGCGATTCAGATTATGCGGCTGATCAAGACAAGAGAAGGTCTGTGACAGGTTATGTTTTTACTGCAGGAGGCAATGTTATTAGCTGGAAATCAGGGCTGCAGAAGGTGGTGGCACTGTCTACAACTGAGGCAGAATACATGGCATTGACAGAGGCAGTTAAAGAGGCAGTTTGGTTAAAGGGTTTAACCGAAGAACTGGGTTTTAAACAAGAACAAGTTGAAGTTCTATGCGATTCGCAGAGTGCTATATCATTGGCTAAGAACTCTGTGCATCAAGAGAGAACAAAGCACATAGACGTGGGTCTGCATTTCATCAGAGACAAGATTGCAGAAGGAGAAATCAAAGTGATTAAGGTGTCTACTCTATGGAACCCGGCTGATATATTCACCAAGACAGTTCCGGTGAGCAAGCTTCAAAAGGCTTTGGAGTTGCTCAGAATTTCAAGCCACTAAGTGGAAGAAGAAGAATCCGGAGAATGGAAAATCCAAGTATACTAAGCTAAAGAATCAAGAATGGGAAAGAAGTATTCACACCAAGGTGGAGTTTTGTTGAAATTTGGTATGAATACTTCAAGTGTTATGCTGCTACAAGAAGTCTTAATTAAATTGATCAATCTATGGTCAGATTGATCAATCTAATCAAGTCTGTTTACCGAAACAGTTAATGTGTTTTTTTGGTCTTTGGCTTTGGTCTTAAAGTCATTACAAGGATAAGTCAAAGACTCAGAACCAAGAAGAAGGTTTCGGTTCTGAATAAATAAAGAAGAGCAGCTACATTGACTAGAGGGTCTTGAAGATAAGGTTATCATCTTCTTTGTAGGGTCACAAGAACACTCATCTCTCTTTACTTTGATAAGAGTTGCAGAGCTCAAAGTCAAAGGTGATTGCGTGAGGAGAAAAATTGCAGGCCTGCAATAACCTCCTCATTTCTCTTCAACAAACACGCAAAAGAGATAGTTGGAACCCAAGGTAAACTACTCTCACCTAACGTTAGTTTCCTTGGTGTTCATGTTGGATTTGTATATATATGTTGTACAAGTTCAATAGCTGTCTAAGATGTGTGAGAACGTGTGTAAGAGAACTAAGAGAGAGGTGTATGAGTGATTAAGAGCTCGGTTTGAGCTAAGTGCTTAGTGGATTTTCCGGAATCATTCTCCGGCGAGACGTAGGTTTTACCCGCTTCCCACGGGGCCGAACTCGTTAAATCTCTGTGTCATTTACATTCTCTGCATTTTATTTTTCAGTTCATAAGCTAAACACACGAGAGCTTACAAGGAGAGATTGAGAGAACAATTTAGAACAAAAGATTAAGACTTATTTTCTTGAAACGTTTCACTAGTCTTAGTTTGGTTCAAAGCATTGTGTTTTGAGGTTCTAGTTACTGTCTCTAATCTCCACAAATTGGTATCAGAGCTCCAGGTTTGGAGCAGTTCCATCTCAAGGATTGAAGAGGATGTCTTCAACAAGAGCAGAGGTGGAGAAGTTTGATGGCAAAGGAGACTACATGTTATGGAAGGAGAAGCTTTTAGCACATCTTGAGATGTTAAGTCTGCTGGAAGGTCTTAAGGGTGAAGAGGATGAGGTGATTCCCTCTGAATCAGGTTACTCTACTGCTGATACAGACGTAGAAGAAGCAGAAGAAGAGGCAGAAACTCCTAAGACCGAAACTGAAGCCGAGAGAGTCCAAAGGGAGAAGAGGAGGAAAGCAAGATCAACCATCATCTTGTGTGTTGGTGATAACGTCTTGAGGAAGATTATCAAGCAGAAGACAGCCTCGGGGATGCTCAAACTCTTGGACAAGCTCTACATGGCAAAGTCTCTTCCAAACCGAATTTATCTCAAGCAACGGTTGTATAGCTACCGGATGAGTGACACGTTGAATATGGAGGAGAATATCAACGAATTCAGTAGGCTCATTACTGATTTGGAGCATGTCAAAGTTTCAGTCTTGGATGAAGATCAAGCCATCATCATGTTAATGTCTTTACCGAAGCAGTATGACCAGCTCAAAGACACCCTTAAATACGGTAAAAAATCTCTGTCTCTAGACACTATTATTAGTGCTATTAGATCTAAGGAACTGGAACTAGGAGCTAGTGGAAGAATGTCTAGGAATAGCTCTGAAGGATTGTTTGTTCAAGGAAGGGGTAGAACTGATAGGAGAGACAAGGATTATGATAAGGGTAAGAGCAAGGCTATGTCTAAGTCTAAGGGAAAGAAAACTTGCTGGATTTGTGGGAAAGATGGTCACTATAAGCGGCAATGTTTTATTTGGAAAGAGAGGAACAAACAAGGTTATAACAGTGGCGGTGAGTCTTCAAATGTCACTGGTCAAGTAATGGATGCTGCTGCGTTAATGGTGTCCGAGGTGCTGCTGTCACAAGGAGATGATCTCCGAGAGAAATGGATCCTTGATACGGGATGTTCATTTCACATGACACCAAGAAGAGAGTGGTTCCTTGAGCTGAATGAGACTAGCACGGGAAGAGTGAGAATGGCGAATGATACATACTCAGAGGTTAAGGGAATTGGAAGTATAAGAGTGAATAATAAATACAACTCAACAGTCCTCTTAACAAACGTGAGATATGTTCCAGAGATGTCGAAGAATCTGATCTCACATGGCACTTTTGAAGACAATGGATGCTGGTTTCAATCCAGAGATGGAAGAATGAAGATAAACAAAGGATGCAGGACACTTCTTAAAGGAAATAAGAAGAACTCTTTGTACATTCTTGAAGGAACTGTCTTGGCTGGAGAAGTGAGTGTGGCAGCAAGTATTAGAGATGAAACAAGGCTGTGGCACAGGAGATTGGGGCATGTTGGACAGAACGGAATGAAGATATTGGTCAAGAAAGGATACTTGGACAGAGCTAAGGTGACAGAGATGGATTTCTGTGAAGATTGTGTGTATGGGAAAGCACACCGGGTCAGCTTTGGTTCAGGGAAACACGTTACTAGAGAGAAGCTTGACTACATTCATTCCGACTTATGGGGATCTCCTCATGTCCCTATGTCACATGGAAAGTGTCAATACTTCATCACTTTCATTGATGACTACTCAAGGAAGACATGGATATTTTTCTTAAAGAAGAAAGATGAAGCATTCGAGAGTTTTATCGAATGGAAGACAATGGTTGAGAAGCAGTTAGAAAGGAAGATCAAGACGCTAAGGACTGACAATGGACTCGAGTTTTGCAATAGGGAATTCGATAATTATTGCAAAAAAGAAGGGATTGTGAGACATAGAACGTGTGCCTACACTCCTCAGCAAAATGGAATTGCTGAGCGAATGAACCGTACTATACTCAACAAGGTGAAGAGCGTCTTAAGTGAGTCAGGACTGCCTAAAAGCTTCTGGGCAGAGGCTGCATCAACCGCTGTATATCAGATCAACAAATCTCCATCTTCACCTGTGAGCTTTGAGATTCCAGATGAGCTTTTGACAAGCTCAAAACCAAGATATGAAGAGCTAAGGGTGCTTGGATCAGTTGCATTCATTCATAGTGATCAAGGGAAGTTAAATCCAAGAGCTAAGAAGGGAGTGTTTGTTGGATATCCGAATGGAGTTAAGGGATACAAGTTCTGGATATTAGAAGAAAAGAAGTTTGTGATCACAAGAGATGTTATATTTCAAGAGGAGATGATGTACAAACATCTAAACAAGAAACCCGAGATAAGTTCTAATCCTCAAATTTCTTCTATCACTCTTACCTATGAAACCAATGATGGTAAGTTTAATGATCTAGGTGGAGCTGATGAAGAATTTAAAGATGATCAATCTGAAGTTGAGGATACGGTTGAAAGAGGTGAAGCTTCAAGAGAACAACAAGGTGAAACGCAAACTGAAACAGAAGAAAACGCAGAGAAAGAAGCTCAAAGTTATCAGCTTGCAAGGGACAGAGAAAGGAGAGTGATCAAACCTCCTGAGAGGTATGATGAATCTAATGCGGTAGAGTTTGTTGAACTGGACTGCGGTTTTGCTCTCATGATAACAGAAGATGGTGGCTTTCCCGAGCCATGCTGTTTTGAAGAAGCAATGAGAGACAAGCATGCCGAGTTGTGGAAGAAAGCTGCTGATGAGGAGATGCATTCTCTTCACAAAAATCAGACTTGGATTCTGATCAAACGGCCAAAGGACAGCAAGGTGATCGGCTGCAAGTGGGTTTTCACAAGGAAATCAGGAATTGAGGGTGTTGAGAAACCAAGGCTGAAAGCAAGACTAGTTGCAAAGGGGTATCTACAAAAGGAAGGAATAGATTACCAAGAGATCTTCTCACCGGTTGTCAAGCATGTCTCAATAAGACTCATCTTGTCTTATGTGGTGAATCTTGACCTGGAACTGGAGCAAATGGACGTCAAGACAGCGTTTTTACATGGAACTCTTGATGAGTATATACTGATGGAGCAGCCAGAGGGTTATGAGGTTCAGAACGGTTCAGATGAGGTGTGTCTTCTAAAGAAATCTCTGTATGGGCTTAAGCAAGCTCCAAGGCAATGGAATCAGAGATTCAACTCCTTCATGATGGACTCAGGATATGAGAGAAGCAACTATGACAGCTGCATTTACTATCAAAGACTTGAAGATGGTTCTTACATATACTTATTGTTATATGTCGATGATATGTTAATTGCGGCTAAAGACAAGAAGAAGATTCAAGAGCTTAAGAATCTATTGAAGGCTGAGTTTGAGATGAAGGATTTGGGAGAAGCTAAGAAGATTTTGGGTATGGAAATCAGGAGAGATAGAGTGAAAGGTACTCTAGAGATATCACAAGAAGAATACCTTGGAAAGGTATTGGAAACTTATGGAATGGATAAGTCTAAGAGTGTGAACACTCCATTGGGAGCTCACATTAAGCTAAGGGCAGCAACTGATCAAGAAGCCGAAGCTCAAGAAATATTCATGAGGTCCATTCCATACTCTAATGTTGTTGGGAGTATCATGTATTCAATGATTGGAACCAGGCCCGATCTTGCTTATCCTTTGTGTGTGATAAGCCGGTACATGAGCAGGCCTTTAAAGGAGCATTGAGAAGCTGCAAAATGGGTAATGAGATATATCAAAGGGACACAAGACCTGAAGCTATTCTACAAGAGACAAGACAGTGTAGAGATCAAAGGGTTTTGCGATTCAGATTATGCGGCTGATCAAGACAAGAGAAGGTCTGTGACAGGTTATGTTTTTACTGCAGGAGGCAATGTTATTAGCTGGAAATCAGGGCTGCAGAAGGTGGTGGCACTGTCTACAACCGAGGCAGAATACATGGCATTGACAGAGGCAGTTAAAGAGGCAGTTTGGTTAAAGGGTTTAACCGAAGAACTGGGTTTTAAACAAGAACAAGTTGAAGTTCTATGCGATTCGCAGAGTGCTATATCATTGGCTAAGAACTCTGTGCATCACGAGAGAACAAAGCACATAGACGTGCGTCTGCATTTCATCAGAGACAAGATTGCAGAAGGAGAAATCAAAGTGAGTAAGGTGTCTACTCTATGGAACCCGGCTGATATATTCACCAAGACAGTTCCGGTGAGCAAGCTTCAAAAGGCTTTGGAGTTGCTCAGAATTTCAAGCCACTAAGTGGAAGAAGAAGAATCCGGAGAATGGAAAATCCAAGTATACTAAGCTAAAGAATCAAGAATGGGAAAGAAGTATTCACACCAAGGTGGAGTTTTGTTGAAATTTGGTATGAATACTTCAAGTGTTATGCTGCTACAAGAAGTCTTAATTAAATTGATCAATCTATGGTCAGATTGATCAATCTAATCAAGTCTGTTTACCGAAACAGTTAATGTGTTTTTTTGGTCTTTGGCTTTGGTCTTAAAGTCATTACAAGGATAAGTCAAAGACTCAGAACCAAGAAGAAGGTTTCGGTTCTGAATAAATAAAGAAGAGCAGCTACATTGACTAGAGGGTCTTGAAGATAAGGTTATCATCTTCTTTGTAGGGTCACAAGAACACTCATCTCTCTTGACTTTGATAAGAGTTGCAGAGCTCAAAGTCAAAGGTGATTGCGTGAGGAGAAAAATTGCAGGCCTGCTATAACCTCCTCATTTCTCTTCAACAAACACGCAAAAGAGATAGTTGGGACCCAAGGTAAACTACTCTCACCTAACGTTAGTTTCCTTGGTGTTCATGTTGGATTTGTATATATATGTTGTACAAGTTCAATAGCTGTCTAAGATGTGTGAGAACGTGTGTAAGAGAACTAAGAGAGAGGTGTATGAGTGATTAAGAGCTCGGTTTGAGCTAAGTGCTTAGTGGATTTTCCGGAATCATTCTCCGGCGAGACGTAGGTTTTACCCGCTTCCCACGGGGCCGAACTCGTTAAATCTCTGTGTCATTTACATTCTCTGCATTTTATTTTTCAGTTCATAAGCTAAACACACGAGAGCTTACAAGGAGAGATTGAAAGAACAATTTAGAACAAAAGATTAAGACTTGTTTTCTTGAAACGTTTCACTAGTCTTAGTTTGGTTCAAAGCTTTGTGTTTTGAGGTTCTAGTTACTGCCTCTAATCTCCACACTCTGCTTACGTTGTGTACAAGAAAAGAGAACGGTCTTTTGACTTCCACAATATTGGATTTGGATTGATTAGACAAGGAACTCCGGAAGCCGAAAAGTGGGAAAGGAAGTATCTAACGAACGTAGAGGAAAGGGAAGATGGGTGGATGGAGGTCGAGTTTGGCGAATTCTTCAATGATGGAGATTTAATGGATTCATTGGATTGTGATGAGGATTATAGATATTAGGTACTCGGTACTCCTATTTGATGCATGGCTTGATTGTTCAAGGAATCGAATTACGACCTGTGAAAAGCTAGTAAAGTAATGATAATACCATGGAAGAGCGTTTGGATGATTCCGGTTATATGTTTATGTTTGTCTCGTCTGTTTTAACTTTTAAGAAAGTTAAAAAGATATATATCTTGTAAAACGAATTTAATGTTTTTCAAGGTGAGTTTTCTTTTACTTTGATGCTTTTTCATTCTCTAGATTTATATGGGTCGATACTTCGAATGGAGATCACAATATAGTACGTTCACTTGTCAATGATCCAGTCTAAGTAAAGCTCCAAATCTTATATGATCAGTTATATCAGGTTGACTGATGGTTGTAGTTGGTTGATTAGAAAGAAATAAAAGATCATTACAAAACTAAATAAAATGTAAAGAGACTAAGCATATATCATATTCATCGTATAACAATAGGCTACAGATGGAAGTCATGTTAGAGGAAAAAAAAATGAGTTGAATCTGGATTCTTCTACATTCCTTCCAAAAATTACCATTTAAAAAAAATATGCATTCTTCTAAATTTTATTGGGGTCTACATAATTAGTGAAAAAGTTGATTCCCCTATAAATTATTAATTTTATTTTAAAGAAAAGAATCACGGAAGAATAGATTTTTTGGTTTATTTATGTTTTTAATTAAAAAATAATTTATTCTTCTGCAGATTATTCATCTGCAGATTATTCATCTCATTCACCTTATTAAACTCAATAATATTATTCCCCACTCATTCAACTTATTCCTTTTATCGTTTACAACAATGAACGGTTCATATGTAGTCCACTAGTTAGTGGATTAGAAAGAAATAAAAGATCATTACAAAACTAAATAAAATGTAAAGAGACTTAAGCATATATATCATTCATCGTATAACAGTATATTTTTTTTTTAAAGCAGTGGATTACAAATGAACCGTTCATTGTTGTAAACGACAAATTTCATCTTTATTTTTACGACTCGTTTGAAAAATTCTTAGGTCAATTTCTGTACCATTTGAGATATCCATCCAACAAAATACAATTAATTTTTTTTTCCTAAACTTATTTAACGGTCAACCCCACGATGCTTTTAGTCTCATCATCTATATTTACTAATCCGAAAAGCCTGTTCAGTTCCAAGCACTCCCAATCATTCTTACGAATTGGTTATAACTATATTAGTTAGAATTTTGCAATACCAAAGGCCAAAGCTAAGAGTCAAATCAGTCTTAACAAATCTTGCAGCGTGAAGGGGGGACGCACGCGGATCGTAGTGATACGAATAAGGGTAGTTTCGTAAATATATGTGGCCGACAAAACAAAAGTCATTTTCTAATCCTTAAAAACTGAGAGCCACTTTAGAACGAGTCTATTTATTTACAAGTCTTGTTGTCTCTCTTTCTCAAGCTTCTCAAAAGCAGAACATTTTGATCTAGATGATGCAACCAACGATGGGACGAAAACATGCCGTTGAATCTCGAGGCGAAGGCGATAGCGGAGGAGAGATCGTATCGGGGCCTTCCCCTTTCGATATCTTGCCGGAGGATTGCATTTCTAACATAATCTCTTTGACAAGTCCACGGGACGCGTGCGTTGCGGCTTTGGTTTCCAAAACGTTTGAATCAGCAGTTAAATCCGATAGCGTGTGGGAAAAGTTTCTTCCTCCAGAATATCCCTCTCTGATTCCACAATCGCGAGTTTTCTTGTCGAAGAAGGAACTCTATTTCGCTATGTGCGATGATCCTGTTCTAATTGAAGGCGGCAAAAAGGTACAATATATAGTATCATCATTTTTTTTTTTTTTCTTTGTTTGTACGAGTAGAAAAAAAATTGTCTGCCTTGCAATTAGTGCTAGGAATTATGGGAACAATGTGTGATTTTTGTCTTATTTTAGAAAATTCCTTAATTTGTTGAATTTTGGAATATATAACTCTTAAAGCGTAAGATAAGAAAGCAGACTATATATGATTTGTTTGGTTATTTGTGTGAATGAATTACAAACCCTAATGAATAATTATAAGTATCTCATAATTAGAAATATGAGATACTTATAATTACTTTGTAGTAATTTGCGTGTGATTCATCGAGTTCTATTAGATAACAAAGATGTGATCATTTAAATTGATTTAGGAATATTTCTGATATGATGGAACAATGTTGGTGTAGTTGTGAAGTTTTAACTCAATATTAATCATTAATTTGAAATTATTTTTTTTTCCTTTTTTTTCGAAAATCAAAGAGTTTTTGGTTAGAGAAAGCGAATGGGAAGAAGTGTATTATGTTATCTTCAAAGGAAGTTTGGATCACATGGGGAAGTAGTTCTCAGTATTGGCAATGGATTACAATTCCTGAATCTAGGTAACTCATTTCCCCCTTAAATTCAATTATAATCACTCATTCTTATGATGATAGATTGATAGATCAAAATGGGGGGGAAATGTTGCAACGTAGGTTTGAAAAAATAGCAGAGCTTCTCAATGTGTGTTGGTTTGAGATTCGTGTCGGGATGCATACTCGTTACCTATCTCCTAAAACTCATTACTCGGTTTACATTGTGTTCAAGACGAAAGATCAATGTCCTGGACTAGAGAATATACCAGTCGAAGCTGGAGTAGGATTCGTTGGACAACCATCTACTCAAAGATTGATTTACTTTGTTGGACCTAGAGATCGAAGAAGAGATAGAGAAACGAGAGATGTAACGAAACCAAAGGCGAGACAAGACGGGTGGATGGAAGCTGAGCTTGGTGAATTCTATAATGAAGCATGTGTTAATGATACTTCGGTAAGCGTTGTTGAGATTAAGTCTCCTCATTGGAAACGTGGTTTGATCATTCAAGGATTCGAATTCCGCCCTACTAAAACCCCGTAAAGAATTAACTCGAAAGAACAGTTAATTTCGGTTTGATAAATTACTTGATTGCTTCAACTTTATGTCTCTAAGCAAGTGAAAATGCTTTGTTGTATTGTACACAAATCTTTGTAAGTTTTTTGGATTGTGAAATCTTGTTGTTTCATTAACAAATTCAATAAAGTGATTGTGTTTATTATTTACTCTTGTAATCTACAATTCTTTTATACACTTTACTTATAGCCGCGAACAATTGAGATAAATGTTATCAACATGATCTAAGATTCTGAATGATTGACTTTTAGAAATTTTTATTTAATTCAAACATAAAGACTTCAGTGGAAGCTCCCTTGGTCCAGTGGTTTGACTAAAGGGTTCATTAATACTTCTACACCTACAGGTACAGAGTTTGAGTCCCGGGGAATGCAAATTTAATGGAGGCAATATTTACAGGAGATTTTTAGCGTGGAGCAATGAGAGCCGTTCGGAGTAGTCCCGCATGTTTAGGCTAAATTGTCTGTTGTGTAATCGTCCATATAATAGTTCTCAAAATTTGTAGTAATTCATAAATCTAGAAGATTAAAAAAAAAAACATAAAGACTTCATAGGTAAGTTAAACATGAAACAACAACAAAAGTTAGTTGCTTTGGCTGACTAGATAAAGGTTTTAGCCCAAAAAAGAAACTTTTGAGGTTCTTCTTTCAAGGGTATTTTCGGAAATTCACAAAAAATCTTAACCTGTAAGTCTTACACGAATCACGAACACGGGGTTATAAATAGAGTTATCCATTTCGTTTTGCACGCTTCACACACCGTTTTCATTACTTCAGATTCGCAAAATTCGAAAAAAATCGATGGAGCAAATTCAAATCGGAGATTCGAATTCCGGCGTCGGAAGTAGCCGGAACGACGAGAGTGTTGTGATCGGAAGATTCGATACTTTACCGGAAGATTGTATCTCGATGGTGATTTCTCACACGAGTCCTCGCGATGCTTGCGTTGTGGCTTCGGTTTCGAAAACTGTGAAATCTGCGGCTCAATCGGATTTGGTTTGGGAAACGTTTCTTCCGCCGGAATATTCCTCTCTTGTTGTTCCTAGATCGGTGAATTTCACGACGAAGAAAGAGATTTATATGTCTCTCGCTGATGATTCCGTTTTGATCGACCAAGGGAAAAAGGTACAATTCCATTTTTAATCGATGAAATTGAGTTCGATTTTCATGAAATGTGTGAATTAGGGTTTGGATTTTGCCTATAGATGTTCTGATTTGTGATTTTGTTTGTGAAATTAGAGCTTTTGGTTGGAGAAATCTAGTGGGAAGAAGTGTTTCATGTTATCTGCAATGGATTTAACGATTGTTTGGGGAGATTCTCCTGCTTATTGGCAATGGATTGCACTTCCTGAATCTAAGTAAGTTTTTTACTTGAATTCTCTGTTTCTGGGATTGTGAAATTGGAGTTTGTTTATGTTTATATTCTCTGTTTTTGAGATTGGGAAATTTGGAGTTTATATTGATGTTGTTTATGTGAATTTTGATAGGTTTGAGAAAGTAGCAGAGCTTCGAAATGTGTGTTGGTTCGAGATCCGTGGAAAGATAAGTTGCGAAATGTTATCGAAAGGAACACATTACTCGGTTTACGCGGTGTTTAAGAGAGCGAGTAATAGATCACACGGGTTTGATCATACACCCGTGGAAGCTGTAGTTGGTTTTGTTGGTAAAGAATCTACGAAAAAATCTGTGTTTCTCGAATCGCGCGGTACGGATTCACGTGGTAGCTATGGTTACTCGGGGGTTTCGCACGGAGCGGTGTCTAGAGCGTTTAGGCCGAGGCGTTCATGGATTATGATTCCGAGAGAAGAAGATGAAGTTGAAGTTGAAGGTGAGAGAGAGATTAGTGGTAGGAATGTGGAGGAGCCTAAGGAGAGAGGAAATGGGTGGAGTGAAGTGGAGCTTGGGAAGTTTTACGTCGACAATGGTGAAAGTTGTGATGAGATTGAGATTAGTATTATGGAGACTCAAATGGGACATTGGAAGAGTGGTTTGGTTATTCAAGGGATCGAAATCAGACCGGAAAGAAGATGAAATTGTGTGTAGTAACTGATCGATGAAGATCTTATGATCAAGTTTGTGTTTTGAGTATGAACACACAGTTTTAAGCTTGTGTATGATATTCGATGTATCGAGTTTTATTGCTCTTGTATACGAATGTTTTGAAATGCAAGAAGCTAACCATTTTGTGTTGTTAAAATCTCAAGCCTATATTATCCCATAAAGTTTGTTTAAATGCAAAAGTTGTAAAACATAATAAGCCATACAGAGAAGTCATACAAAGAATCAGAGAAGAAAGAAAGTCCCACATACGAGCGTAAAAGAGAAACCAAAACCTTGTGGCAGAATATTTAACATGATCAAACAAGTTCAAGTTTAAATTTTTTTGATTTTTGCATATAATCATGTGATAATAACAAACAAATAAAACAGAAAATTGAAGGTGTTTTACTCAATCGTAAAACCAAGTCATTGCATACTCAAACCATAGTCTAAACTTGAAAAAATAGAAACATAAAGAGCGTCATGGAAAAAAACATTTCAAAGAGCCCCTTTATCCATGGAACTTACTTACTCTTAGGTTCCACACACACAAGTACACAAACTATGCGTAAGAGAGATTTATAGATCGACAAGACCCGCCTCCTCACTTTTGCCTTTCTGTTCAAGTTTCAAATCATGAATTCCATTAATATCCTTTGTCGAATTCGTAATATAATAGAATGCTTTGTTGTCAAGATTTACCATTAAATTTTGCAAGGATGCGAGCTTCGGCTTGAGCAAATGCGTAACTCATTTCATTATCGGCTATAAGAACCATTCTTCGATCACGTTCACTCAATCCCTCTACATCCTCACGGATCTTCTCCACACAACTATGAAACTGTCACAGAAGAAGAATCATGTCACATATCAAAGATTAATCAAAGCCATTTGAGGTAAAACTTATATATATATTCAAAATCAACACTGTGTCACCTTTGCCAAGATTTCAGGGACTGTCATGGCTGGTTTCTCTCCAGAGGTTTTCTTCTCTGCATTTTTTGATATTATGAATTCCATTAATATCCTTTTCGAATTGGTAATATAATAGAATGCTTTCTTGACAAGATTTGCCTTGTTGTTCGGGTTTCACTTGTTTTGCTGCATTTGAAATTATGAATTCCATTAATATCCTTTGTCGAATTCACAATATATAGAATGGCTTTCTTGACAAGATTTACCTTTACTTTTTGCAACTGCGCGTGCGATGAATTCATCAAAATGGAGACGCAAATAAAATTCCCTTATACGAAGCTTTTTTCGATCACGAGGACTCATTCGCTCTGCACACGCATGGAGTATGTCCAAACCCCTATGAAACTGTCACGGCGAAGAATCATGTCATATATCAAAGATTGTTTAAAGCCATTTGAGGTAAAACTTATATATATTCAAACTCAACACTGTCACCTTCTCTATGATTTCAGAGGCTGTCTTTCCCTTCTTTCCAGAGGCTTCCTTCTCCTTCTCTACAGAGGCTTCCGTTTTCTTCTCTACAGAGATTTCCTTTGCCTTCTCCTTCTCTACAGAGATTTCCTTTGCCTTCTCCTTCTCTTTCTCTACAGAGATTTCGGCTTCCTTCTCCTTCTCCTCCCTCAGCTTTCTCTCCTTTTTCCTCAACCTCTTCTTCTGATTGTTGTTATCTAATCATAGAGAATAAAAGGTTACGAATCCATATACCAAAATACAGTGAAAAATCATTAAACATCATTAGGTATTTGGATGCTTACATTTTATAATCGGTTTCTCGAGATCTGCCTGCTTCGCTTCTTCAGATTTCACTAAGAGAAACAAAAACAAAAAACAAAAAAAATACAAATTCAGGATCAGATCCGCAAAACGAAATGAGTAAGAGTTTCGTGATCAATAACTTTACTTAGAGCGCCGCTATTTTTCAATCTAAGGTTGATACGACCAACGAGAAAGAGAGAGTCTGTGATTGGCTTTGAGGATTCAGGACTCCTTTCTAAAACGTGTGGGAGTTTATTGCACTAATAAATAATATAAGGAAAAAGAGAGAGTCTACAATATGTGAGGATTTAGGGTTTTATACCCTTTTTTGTTATAATTAACGGATGCGATCACGCCATGTGGCCCATGTCAATAATTGAGATCAGTATTATGGAGACTCAGCTGGGACATTGGAAGAGTGGTTTGGTTATTCAAGGGATTGAAATCAGACCGGAAAGAAGATGAAAATGGTGTAAGTAACTTATCGAAAATCCCGAGAAGAGCTCGTGTTTTGCGTATGAGCACAGTTTCAAGCTTGTGTAATGTTCAATGCTAGAGTTATCTCTTTTGTGTATCATGTTTTGAATGGCAATAACTTGATATACCAGAAGCTAACCATTTGGTGTTCTTTTTTCCGGTCGACCATTGTAGTATTTTCTGTAAAGGTTTATCCAAAATAGAATTTATTTAACCAGAAACTTGGGCTCCTTGGAAGGTTGTGATTTGCTAAAACAAATATTTAAGGTTTTTGTTACTTATGTTTGGCAGAAGGAAAAAAAAGATGTCAATGAGATCTAATTCGACAAAAAGGTTACATTATTAGAGCTCCATAAAGTTGCCAAGATAAAAGAGTAACAAGGTTTAATTATTGTCCAAACACTCATGAAAGCCAATACAAAAGGAAGAGTAATCCAGAAATTCGGTGTAACTTTGTTTTCTGTTTCATCGGCGGGGCCGACGACCTCGTTTAATCATTTCTCTTCTTTCGAGCTCATATTGTTTTTAGGCTACTTGATCACTTTTTGTTTGATTAACTTTTGCTAAGGTATCAGTTTTGTGAAGCATTGAAACATCGTCACTACAAGGAAACAGCCTGTTTTCTGACGGAAATTCTTTCCGTCAGGGTTTCCGTCGGCCAATTCCGTCAGAATTCAGACGGTTTTCCGACAATAAATCATTCCGTCAGGAAACCGTCTGTTTCTCCTGACGGAATTCTGACAATAATCATTCCGTCAGGATTGCCGTCCGTAAACCGTCAGAATTAACAGACGATTTCCTGACGGAAATAATCCGTCTTGTCTTTTCGTCGACATTCTGACGGAAACCTGACGGAAATCGGATATTTCTGTCTGGCGGACGGATTTCCGACGGATTCTGACGGCTTCCGATGTCGGCAAACTTTGGGTGGTTAACATATCGTGTGGGTTGGCCGATGGGACTGAAGTGTTGCTATGTCGGACGTTTTGACAGTTGGCTGACGAAAATCTAACGGTTATTCATTCTATATAAGGTCTCGCATTTCTTCCGACGTTCATAACAACATTTCAAAACAAAAAAAAACAAAAATTTAGAGATGAGTTCTTCATATTTTCGGTCATGGATGGACGAGCCAATGATGGAAGAGGGGTCGAACTTATTAACGACCGAATACGCTCAAGGTATTTGCGAGTTCATGCAGTTACCTAAAAATCAAGAGGCAGCCAACAAAGGTCAGGATATCAAATGTCCTTGTTCTAATTGCTGTAATAGAATTAGTGTTGCGATTCCTATTGTTTGGAACCACTTATATAGATACGGATTTAGGGCGGGATATAAGGTTTGGTATTTACATGGAGAAAGGAATTATGAATATGGTAGTACCAGTAGCAATGAACCTTATTTTCCGTCTAGCGTAGGGGAATCTACGGCGGAAGTAGATGTTGGGGTAAGTACAGTTGCGATGGTAAACGATGCGTTTAGAGAGAATTTGCAGTCGGGTGTGTATCATCATGAGGGTGATAGGGTTGAAGAGCCTAATTTAGAATCTCGGAGGTTTTTCAATATGTTAGACGCAACAAAGCAACCTCTATACAACGGTTGTAGGGATGGTCATTCACCGCTGTCTTCTGCCACTAGGATGATGAACCTGAAGACTGATTATAATTTGTCCGAAGAATGTGTTGATGCATTCGCCGAGTTCATGAAAGATGTTTTGCCAGAAGATAATCTGGCCCCAGGATCATACTACGAGGTCCAAAAACTTGTCGCCGGACTTGGTTTGCCCTACCAGGTTATAGATGTGTGCATCGACAACTGTATGATATACTGGAGAGAAGACGAGAACCGAAACAAATGTAAATTTTGCCACAAACCCCGGTTCCAGGACACAAGCGGCAGGGTGAAGATTCCATTCAAACGGATGTGGTATTTACCCTTAACGGAGAGGTTGAAGAGGCTGTACGATTCAAACCGCACAGCTAAGGCTATGAGATGGCATGCAGAGCATAATCAAGATGGAGATATCACGCATCCTTCTGATGCGGAAGCTTGGAAACACTTCCAATCCGTATATCCAGATTTTGCATCTGAACGACGGAATGTATACATAGGCTTATCCACTGATGGTTTCAACCCGTTTAGCAAGCATGGAAGAAAATATTCACTGTGGCCGGTCATCGTAACACCTTACAATTTGCCTCCATCTATGTGCATGCGGCGAGAGTTCTTGTTTCTGTCAATTCTAGTTCCCGGGCCAGATCATCCAAGACGGTCGCTCGATATATTCCTCCAACCATTGATCTGTGAGTTGCAGATGTTGTGGGAGCATGGTGTTGAGGCATATGACGTTTCGGTCCAGCAGAATTTCTACATGCGTGCGGTTGTTATGTGGACCATAAGCGATTTTCCGGCATACGGTATGTTATCTGGATGGACAACGCATGGAAGATTGGCATGTCCTTATTGCCAAGACAATACTTCTGCTTTCCAACTGCAGCACGGAAGGAAGACATCGTGGTTTGATTGTCATAGGTGTTTTTTACCGGCAAATCATCCATACCGTCGGTCTAAAAGACATTTCAGGAAGAATTTACCAGTGTTACATGGTCCACCTCCTGAGATAGATGGTCGAACCATATTGGAACAGTTGCGAGATTTTGGTGCAGAGCGGACTCCTGATTGTGGGGGTAATGGCCACCACCCGGTCGACGGTTGTGGGGAATATCACAATTGGCACAAGAAGAGTATTTTCTGGGATTTGCCTTACTGGAAAGACCATCTACTGCGGCATAATCTAGATGTCATGCATGTTGAAAAGAATTTCTTTGACAACATCATGAACACCTTATTAAACGTCCCAGGAAAGACAAAAGACAACTGGAAGTCTAGATTGGACTTGTCATTGATTTGTTCGAGGCCATCTCTTCATGTTCTGCCTAATGGTAGATTGCCGATGTCTGCGTACCGGTTAAACGCTAGGCAGAAAGAAGTATTTTTTGAATGGTTCAAAAAATTTGTAAAATTTCCAGATGGCTACGCATCTAATCTACGTAATTGCGTGGACGAGACGGAAGGGAAGTTTACAGGAATGAAGAGTCATGATTGTCATGTCGTCATGCAGCGTCTTCTTCCATTTGTATTTGCATATCTTCTTCCAGATCCTATCCACCAAGCAATTGGAGGTATATTTCTTACTCCCATTGGTTTCTTAATACCATAATATTACTGTATATGTACTAACTTGTTAAATATTTGTTTCCAGGAGTTGGTGCATTCTTCCGAGATTTATGTTCAAGAACGCTTACCATCCACGGGATACGTAACTTGGAGGCCAATATCCCTTTTCTCCTTTGTAATCTTGAGAAGATATTTCCACCGTCTTTTTTTGACGTTATGGAACATCTTCCTATTCACCTCCCACGAGAAGCAGCCTTAGGAGGCCCTGTTCAATACCGATGGATGTATCCGTTCGAGCGTTACATGTTCCATCTGAAGAAAAAGGTTAAAAATTTGAGCAGGGTTGAGGGATCTATTGTTGCACAGAGCCTAAACGAGGAAGTCTCAAACTTGGCCGAAAATTACTTTCCACCGCAAGTTAGTACTAAGGCTAGACGTCCGGCGCGACATGATGATAGAGGTGAGAAAGCAACGTATGACGTGGTTGTACCCGAGTTATTTGCCCAAGTTGGGCGAGCAAGTGGAAAACGAAAGAGACGCAAATTATCGGCACAAGAGCTCACCCATTTGCATACGTATATCCTTAGAAATTGTGATGAAATTTTGGAGTACGAACGGTACGTTTATCAGTTATTATACTAAATTTATGTACTTATTTGCCTTTATCTACTAACAACTGTTATGTTACAGGATCTACATATCTCTAGCACGTGCTTACCATTCTGATAAGACAGATGCCGAACTTGCTGTCTTGAAAGACGAAGAGTTTCCGGCGTGGTTGAAATGTTATGTAAGTTTAATATAATTACTTACTTTCACTTTTCCATGTTTTCACGTTCATATGTTACTGATATACTACTTATATCATTCTTAGGTTTCCGAAAGTTTAGCAAGTGGTCAATCAATCCCGACATGGTTACAGGAGATTGTGTACGGCTTACGCAGCACCGCGACATCATATCCCAACTTTTGCACTAGGGGATATGCGTTCAGGATCCGTGAGGAAGGACGTGAGAGGACAACTTCGGACTATGGTATTTCGTCCCAATCAGGTGATACCATGTACTATGGGATTTTAAAAGAAATCTTGGAAATCCACTATCCAGGAATGTTGAACTTGAGGTGCATTGTGTTTATGTGTGAATGGTATGATCCCTCTAATGGTCGAGGTGTTTGAGTTGACCCTCTTGGTGTTATTTCGATAAATTCAAGCCGGAAACATCAGTATTACGATCCATTTATCCTTGCGTCCCAAGCAGACCAGGTATCAATACCATAATATATTGACCTACGTACTCATACTTAAGGTTTGTTGATCATGTATATTAACAATATCCACTTTTTATTACTAGGTTTGCTACATTCCATATCCTCGAGTCGCCTATCGTAGTGATCCTTGGATCACAGTAACTCATATTAACCCAAGAGGAAAAATATATGGAGTTCCAGAACAAGATGCTCTACAACCATCGAGAAGTATACAAATGTCACCTGTTCAGGAGATGGATAACATTGACCTTGTCGTTGATGTCACACATATCGGGGATGATCTAGTGCATTCGGACGAAGAGGAAACACGTGAAGAATTTGACGACGATTCAGACTCCATCCCTAGTGAAAGTGGAGGAGGAGATTCAGATTAATAATCTGTGAATAAATGTTTGATATCATTGCCATTTACTAGTATATAATAAAGCCTTTTTTATTAATTGACAATATATTTTGATTATGCAACTCCAATAAAACATTACATTTAATGAAACATAAAATGTAAAACAACTTATTACACAGGTAGAGTAAAGACTTCCAACAGATAAACACACAACGGTTATGGTACAAGAACATAATAGACAATATTCAGGTATCAATACCATAGGTCTGTATCCACTCCAAACTTACCATTGGTTAGAACCATTTAGTGATTTTCTTTCCCTTTTTTTTCTTTGGTGGAGAATCTAAAACTCCGTCGCACAATTTTCTGATTGCATCTTCATCAAGAACAAAGTCTTCCGGTGGCTCTTCTGGGCTTTGTGCGCCTATCAAATCATAGTACTGATCCTTACATTCATTTGAAGGACTTCCACCGTAAGTGATTTCCTTTCCTTTTTTTTCCATCGGTGGAGAATCTAAAACTCCGTCGCACTGAGATGGCGATTCCCACGACAATTTTGGAATGTGGTGGATGTTTGGCGAGCACTGGGTGTCAGGCACTATTGTTGATGTGGAATCTTCTTTATGGATTGGTGAGCACGTATCAAATTCCCACGAGTAAGTGGGCAGCTCTTTAAATGATTCGTCGCAATAAGATTGGGTTTCCCACGAGAATTTTGGTATTATTGGAAATCCAAAAGGATCAAGGTCGGGTGTTGTTTCTGCGTCTTCATTAGGAGGGGGAGAAGACATATTTTGTGTTATTGAGAGGTGTAGAAGAAATACACTCCATGAAGTGTATTTATAGTAGAATTTTTATGTATACACCGAAGGGTATAGTAGGGTTTTATGTCGGAGTAGGTTGACGGATTTCTGACGGATTTCTGACGGATTGCCGACGGTCTTCGATGTCGGCAAAGTTTGAGTGGTTATTAAGATTCGTCTGCAGTGGCCGAAGGGATTGGTGGGGTTTTATGTCGGAGTGGGTTGACGGATTTATGACAGATTGCCGACGGTCTTCGATGTCGGCAAAGTTTTAGTGGTTATTAAGATTCGTCTCCAGTGGCCGAAGGGATTGGTGGGGTTTTATGTCGGACTGAGTTGACGGATTACTGACGGATTGCGGACGTTTATCCGTTCTACATAAGTTTCCACATTTTCTATCTCATTCCTCCATAAAAATTTTCACCAGAAAAACATAACACAAAAATAGTCAATCAAGTTATGGGTAACAGAGATCTATGGAATTAGTATATGCAAAACCGAGGCCCCGGTCACTACCCTCCAAACACAACTCTTGTTCCTGCAAGCCCTCCTTACGATAACTTAAATGTTACTGATGTTGAACCGACAATTTCACTCCATCAAACTCAACAATCCCAGAACCAAACGCCCGTAATGCCGGGACCTGGCCAAGTCGTACGGCGAGGAATGAATCGCAAGAGGTCTCATGATGCAAAGGTGCTGCGAGGTGAAAGTTCTCAGACACGCCCAACACAAGATTTTATTCGTGAGGTCTTCAATGACACAACACAGGCCGACCATGATTTTAGTAGTCCTCGGTGGACTTCTACTATGGATTACATAATCCGTGAAGGTATATATATATATATATGTACTTTTACAATAATGATTGTAGCTGACAAATACACGGTCTATCATTCATACATGTAGGTTCTTATAACAATAGGAGCACACCATTGTGGACCCAGGTTGGAGAAATTCAATCCCCGCATTCACAATTTGTGAAAGTCAAAAAGGTTTTCGTTTTCAACCTATTTTATTTACATTTAAACATACAGTTAATTATCGGACTGAAGTATATTCTATTTCATTATTAGATTGTGGCTATGCTCTCTAGTTAGCCCCCAATGACCAGGGGGATCTGCTAGTAACCTTAAAAGATCCTTCAGGAAAAATCGAGGGAACCATGCACCATAACATCTTCGAGAAGGACGAGTACAGACTCACCACTAGCGTAGGTGCGGTGGTCATCCTAAAAAATGTTACCGTTTGCCATTTTAACAGGAACTCAAAGTACCTGAACATCACAGAGCGGAACATTGTTAAGGTAGATGTATAATACGTTTATAAATATTTATAGGAAGGCTTAACTAAATTCATTTTCGAAACAGATAATCGGTGCTAATTCGATGATTGTTGAATACCAACCAACGGAAATATCTACCATCGATGAGGAAGATGAAGGAACTACTGGGGTACGAATATGAAACAGTTCCAGACTCAGATGATGAATAAACATCCGACCCGTCCATGATTTTAATATTTTCCTACTATCCTTTGTACGAGTTTATCCGCATAATGTTGTTATATGTTTTATTTTACCTTCCACGATTTTAGTATGTACCATCGATGAATTTATATGTCATATTACGGATTTCCGACTGATTTTCTGTTAAAGTATTATTTCCGCTTAGAAAGAATTATTAACGGAAAATATTACAGAACCTTTAATTCATTCTTTTCGATTCTAAGATACGAATAAATTGGAATAAAATTACGAATCCGTAACAAATCCGCCATACATTTTGAAGGAACTCGATCCGACGTTTTCTTCATCATATTTCAATTTTTCTCTCCGAATACAAACTAAATGAACTTCAACCATCACAGATTTTTGACGGATTAGATGTTTTATATTTGTTCCACTCGGACATAGACAAAATAAAAAAAAAACTAAGAACCGTCAGAATCCCGTCTGAATGTTAATGTTTTTTTATTAATTTTTGTTTTTCCGATCCGATTCGATCGGATCAACAAAAATTAAAAAAAAAATTATTTAAACCATCAGAATCCCGTCTGTATATTATGACGGGATTCTGACGGTTCTTTGTTTTTTTTATTAATTTAGGATCGGAGAAACAAGATTTAATAAAAAAATTAAACACCCGTCAGAAACCCGTCATAACGTAACGACGGGATTCTGACGGTTTATATATATTTTATTAATTTAGGAACGGAGAAACAAAAATTAATAAAAAAACATTAACCGTCAGAATCCCGTCTTTACGTTATGACGGGATTCTGACGGAAACCCTAATTCCTCCCGCCTAAACGCATCGATCTCATCGAAACGGCGGGAGTTGCTGACGGAAATCTGACGGATTTTTAATATCCGTCACAATACCGTCCGGAGTCCGTCATATAGTTCTATAAGAACAGACACTTCGTCTTCTTCGCAGACACAGAACGGAGAAAACAAAACCACCCCAAATCGCCGACTCCGACGTTATTCAATCATCCGTCCGCTAAGCCGCCGTTCGCCACTCATTTTCCGGCGTTCTTGCATCATATGCACCAAAGAATGTAAGTTTTTTTTGAGTTTTGTGTATTTCATATGGATTTTGGATATGTAAATTGGGTGTTTATGAATTTAGGGGTTTGAAAGGAAATTGTTGATTTGGAAATGAAAGGAAATTAGGAATTTGTTAAATTGGAATTGAACAATGTGAATTTTAGGATGATTTTGTGATGAATTGTTGAATTGTTGAATTGGGGAAAATATGAAATTAGGAATGTTATGAATTTAGGGATTTAAAATTTTGTGATGATTTTATGAATTTAGAAATTAGAAATGTTAGTGATTAGAAATTTTATGAATTTATGATTTTATGAAATTAGAAATTAGAATTTAGAAATTTAGAAATTAGAAATCTAATTTATGAAATTAGAAATTAGAAATTATGAATTTAAAATTATGAATTTAGAAATTAGAAAATGAAATTAGAATCCTTATGAATTTAGGGATATAATAAGCAAATTAGTAATTTTATGAAACTAGGGATGTTAAAATTATTGATAAAATATAAAAATATGAGAATTTTGGGGTTATGAGGAAATTAGGAAGGGATTTTTAAATTATGAAATTTTTAAAATTTTATTATTTTTGGCAAAGAATTGAATTTCAATTTTAATAAGTGTTTGTAATTTATAAGGATTTATACGTATTTATAATATACATATTTATAGTATGATCCAATTCTTGAATTATCTAAAAATATACATATGTACAAAATTATAATATGATATAATATATGTCACAATTCCTAAATTCCTAAATATATATCTAAAAAGAAACAATAAAAAATTAACTATATGCACAAAAACCTTTAAAACATTTAAAAAGAGTACGTGTTTGGTCTTCGTGATGTCGGCGAATTAGGTAACTGTTTTTTTTACGAAATTCCAATATCGGAAATTCCCAATTTACCATATATACTAAAATCTATAACTTTCAAAATCTCAAAATCACAATTTTCCAAAAGCCCTAACCCCGTAATAAAGGTTGTAAAGTTTAAATTTATAATTGACATAGAAATTTTAAATATGTCAGGAAAAATCAAAAACTTATGTAAAAAATTTGTAAATCGTAGGGATTATGGGCGATTTAGTGAGGGTAGAGGAGGCGGTACTTCTTCCTCCGGGGGAGGTGGGACTGCGGGTCAGTCGCACATCCCCGAGACTGCTCATATGGGTTCAGGTGGCCCAGCTCTTACGCAAATGAGCATGGAGGACTTTGTGTCGCAACCCGGTCGGGATGTCTTGCCTCGCCTTGATCCCGAATTACCACCTAACACGACCTGGTAATGACTACTTTTCAAAATTTATAGGATTATATTAAGTTAATAAAATTGTGAACAAAATATCAAAGAAAATATTGTGTAGGTTCCAATATTCCCAGAACGGTATCTCGACATCTATCAACGGAATGATCAATTCCATGATAACTAAACCGTATCCCACTTATAAAGACATGCCGGTGGAAGACCGGGACACATGGTTTCGGCAATTTGCGGTATGATTTGATATTCTAAATTGAAAATTCATCTTTTATAATACATTCGAATTGTCAATAGTAATTCGACTATTGTTTTTTTTCAGCAAGATTTTACGTGGAACCCACACATGACTTCTCGGGTCCGACGTGAATTCGACAAGAAGGCAAAGAGCCAGTACAGGCACAAGATGAACGAGTGGAAGGAGGGGTGGATGAAGTACCGTAAGGTGCCTACCGCTGTTAAAAACAACGAAGTATTATGGGCTGGACTAGTGGCACATTGGGATCTTACGGATACTAAAGCCACCTCCGAAACACACTCGACTAACCGGAGGAGCGACCAGAAGGGGAAGGGACCGGCGACCCATAACTTCGGTGCAACGAGCAAGGCGACACGTGTACAGCAAATGGTAACATTCTTAATTTTTCAACAATTTTTAATTTATAATTAACATTTTCCATACTTGACTTTCATAACAGTATGCGAAGACCGGTGTGCGTCCTTCGCATATTGATGTCGTCAGAGATGTCCACACCAACAGAAAGACTGGTGAAATCCAAGATCCGCTTGCTCGGGAAATCGTGGAGAAGCTCGGGCAGGAGTACCTCCAATCGCAACCGATCGTCGAGGGAACTCCGCCCTCAACCGAAGTTCCAGTCGAGAAGATCAACGAGTTCACTTACACGGTTAGTAAATGAGTCAATTATAAACACATTTAAAATACCTTTTAATACGATTAAGTTTTGAAATTGATTTATTTATTTTTTTCGTAGGTTACCCCTAAGACCAGAGGTCGTGTCTACGGCCTCCCCGAAGACAGTTCCTCATCCGTTTCGTCGGTTCCCTTTCACGGTGGTAGTAGTTTGCTAGCACAAAACGCCGACCTGACCAACCGGATCACAGATTTGGAGGCTAGGTACGAGAGAGAGAAGGCGGAGGCCCTCCGCGAGAGAGAGAAGGCGGAGGCGGAGGCCCTCCGCGAGAGAGAGAAGGCGGAGGCGGAAGCCCTCCGCCAGAGAGAGAAGGCGGAGGCGGAGGAAATCCGCCGGAGAGAGAAGGCGGAGGCGGATGAAAAATATCGTCTGATGGAGGAAAAGATGAACGAGTTCTTCCGTCGTCAAGGGTTGTAAATGTTTATGGACAATTTACATTTTTATGTAAAACTTTATATTTGGTATCAAAACATTTTTCATTTTATTATGATTTTAAATTTTATTTTTTGTTATTAATTTAAATTTATTTCATTTATAAATTTATATATAAATAAAATAAATAAATTTTATTTATATTTTTTTTTTTTTTAAAATTATTTCAATTCCGTCAGGATCCCGTCAGAGTGTTCAGACGGTTTCCTGACGGAATGTGGATCACCGGAATCCGGCCACAAATCCGGTGATCGACAGTCCGTCAGACAACCGTCAGGATACTCAGACGGGATCCTGACGGACTGTCGATCACCGGATTTGTGGCCGGAATCCGGTTATCCACAGTCCGTCAGGATCCCGTCTGAGGATCCTGACGGTTGTCTGACGGACTGTCGATCACCGGATACCTGACGGACTCCCGACGGTAATACAAACTCAGACGGAATTGTCACGTACTCAGACGGATCCACATTCCGTCAGACAACCGTCAGGATCCTCAGACGGTATCCTGACGGATTTGTATTTTCTGACGCGATAGAACTGACGGACAAATTCCGTCTGTAATCCGTCGGAATAGAGGGTATCCCGACGGATTTCAGACGGATTTGGCCGTCAGAAAACCGCCTGTTTTCTTGTAGTGCGTATGCGAGTTTCCTAATTGTGGTCGGGTAATGCAAGGATTTGAATATGGATCTAATTAAAGAACTTCTACCGTAGAGGAAGAAAGAGGTTGTTGATTTAACTATTCTTAAGTATCTACTAGATTTTGTTATGAAAGTCCCTCCTCCTGCAAATGTTCTCCTAATATCCAGTGACACGAATTTTACTTTCATTATGAGGTTCTTGAAGCTCTTTGGGTACAAGGTTTTTCTTGCACATGAGCCCGGTCCCGGTCGTCTTAGTAATAAAGTTGCTAGATTTCAAGAGGCCTCCACATATGCTTTAAATTGGAGAAAAATGCACGTCAATGGATCTCAACTACCAATTTATCCACATCCACCAGTATGAACAAGGAGCAATGCCTTCCTAAACTATGTCCAACTGTTTTCTATTTTTTTTGTCGTCAAATGCTTAAACCAGTTTAACCTAGCTCTTTGTAACGTCATGTAGATTCCAAAGCCGACTTTGTTTTATCTCCCTCATGAACAAGAATCTTCTAAAGATCATCACGCTAAGAGAAGACATGTAACATGAAGTGGTTTTTTTGTTTCTTTTAGTGGTTTATCTAAGATAGAATGTGACAAAATCTAGAACGCTATTGAGTTGTCTCATACAGAAATACAAGCTTTGCAATGGACTCACTGTCAACAAATTTATTTGGGATACGTCAATCGTATTTGCAGCTTTGGTTTCTTCAATCGTGGTGAGAGTTCTAGCACCGCTACTCACAAAATTTGAAGACTACCTTCGGATTACGAATAGCAAAAAAAAATAGTGTTACTCTACCCTTTGGTCTTTGGTACATGGATCGTACAAAAAAAAATCTTATAATTTTTTGACTTTAACAGCTATATCAATATATTTCCTACAGATAAAGGAAGATCATGGAAGAAAAAGAAGAAGAAGAACACCATGAGCTTCCATCAAGTAAGTTAAATGTTAATTTTCTTAAGTTAAGTTAAATCTTAATTTTCTTAAGTCATTTTGCCAGAGTTAAATGTTAAATGTTTCTCTCAAAGTTAGAAGCCTCAAAGGGAGCAACCAAGGAGGAGGACTTGAAAGAGAAAGATGTAGTAGAGAAAGGTGATTCAAAGACACAGAAAGAGGAAGAAAAAGAATAAGAACACCATGAGCTTCCATCAAGTAAGTTAATTGTTAATTCTCCTAAGTTAAGTTAAATGTTAATTTTCTAAAGTCATTTTGCCTATTTCTTAAGGTTTTACCCCTGTACGAATTCCCAAGGATGGGAGTTGTATGTTCAGTTCAATAGTTTTGGGGTCAGTTTATCGAGATGTGTATGCCAAAGCTTATGATTTTCGGACGGAGGTTGTTAATCAATTGGTGGAAAACCAGACTAAAATACCTAATTTAGAGTGGTAAGTCACTTTTTCGAAGCGGTTTCAAAGCATCATGAAATACCTAATAAATAGTTCGGTGATTTGTATATTGTGTTTGAAAATAGGCTTATCACTTGTTTTTTTATAGGTATCTCTTCGATGGTACAATGGCAGTAAATTTTTCTACGTATGTCTCTAAACTGCAAGAAACTACGTTTTGGGGAGGAGCAATGGAGCTTTACTTAGCTTCCGATTTGTTGAGAAAACCAATAACCATCTATCGAAAACAAGAAAATGGGGTAGTCAAAAGTATTCTGAGATATGGGAAGAATTTTAGTGGTCTTGATATAAAAATACTCTGGGATGGAGATGCCAAATATGGCCATTATGAGCTATTACTAGAAAGAGGAGACCAAGAACGGAAGGATTCCTCTGAAGTTCAGCTGAAGGGTGAAAAAGTGGGTAAAGTGAGAAAGAAGGATTCCTCTGTTGAAAAAACGGAATAGCAAATTATGAATGAAAATGTTTCTCTGAGGACAGAGTTAGAAGCTTCAAAGCTTGTAGTTGATGAGTTAACAAATAAGAGGTCTTCTCTAAGCTCAGAGTTAGAAGCTTCAAAGCTTGAAGTTGATGATTTAAAAAAGGAGCTAGAAATGATGAGGTCTTCTATGAGTAAAAAAGTGAGAAAGAAGGATTCCTCTGAAGCTGTTGAAAAACCGGAGACTATGAGTGAAAATGTTTCTCTGAGGTCAAAATTAAAAGTTTCAAAGCTTGAAGTTTATGATTTAAAAAAGGAGCTAGAAATGATGAGGTCTTCTCTGAGTAAAAAAGGAGCTTGAAGTTTAAGTTTACTTAATCAGTTTTAAGTGCAATCTCTGTACAATCTTGATATAAGTAAACAGTACAGAGTTCTAATAGCGTGACCAATTAGAAATTTAAACCAAAAGTATCATTTCCGTGAATCAAGATATTGACATATGTGGAATTAGTAAATCACTAAAGATAATAGGTCATATCATTTCTCTTGCAGTCTAGTAGTGAAGAAAGTTTTCATTTTCAATTTACATGCGCAAGGTTTCCATATAGATAATAGGTCATATATTAAATTTAGTCTAGAAGAGTTTAGCGTTGCAGATGTTTCCAATAACACATTTAAATTTTGGTTCTTGACATTTTACCTCAAAACAAACCAAAAAGAGTTGAGAAATTAATGTCATCTTGACACCATAAAGAAAGAAGAAGAAAGAAAAAATTGTTATTTTTTTGGCATTTTGTGAGATGGAAATAACCTAGACAAGTTTATCATTTCGTGGGCTCTATAATCCACAACGTCAAAACCATTATGAAAATAAATTATGGGCTTAGTTGGTCATTCCGAATAGGTTATAAGTTTGTCGTTTAAAATCTAAGAGGGTATAAGTTTGTTGTCTAAAATTTAGAGCCAATAAAGAAGTGCCTATGTATAATTATATTTGATACATTTTTCATTGTATGTATATTTAGCAATCTTTAGACATACAAACTTGATAAACAAATTTTCTAAAAGAAATGCCTAAATGTTGTTGTAGTTTTTTCGCTATTGCCAATCAAACTCACTATTTGTAGTATTATACAATTTATACCAAAATCTACAATAGGAGTGTAGAACTAATAGCCTTGATTTTTTAATAAGACTTTTTCAAAAGATTATAAGACGACTTAAGAACATTATAATACAAGATGTCTCTAACGAAAACGATGATATCAAAGCCATTACGACCACATGGTGTGGAAAGACTATAGAGCTGAATAATCGATGTCACATGCTTTGACTGCCTCCTTCATTATAGATATCGACTTCAATATTTTATTGTTAACTTGAAATCGTATCTTAACTTTCTACGTAAAACAATATTTAACTCCTTTATGAAAGATCATGAACACACTATAATTTATATATAAGTGATTTCGTATATGGTAAACTAACTTTGAATGTAGGCTAATTAATTTATTAAGCAAATATAGTCTTCATGTCTATGTTCATTTCACCCTTCACCTATAATGTCTTCAATTATTTATAAATCAAGGAAAACATTAAAGAAAGTTGTGTAAACAGCCAATTTTTTATTTTTAAGAAATCAAGCATGACAAATAGTGTGAGACTTTTTAGTTTTGTTTTGTTAAAATGAGAATCTGTTTTTTTTTAACAATCCTACAAAAATTAACGTATTTCTTTATACATCTTTTCAGAAACCGAATTGTAACGTGTATATAATTATAAAAGAATCCATTTCCCGAACCACCACGCGTAGTTTCTTCTTTCGATTCTATTACTCGATTCTTATACTCCAATTCAAAAAGTAATGACAGGAATTTATGTTAAATTAGCGTTACATTTGAAAGTTATGTTAAACTTATCACTAACGTATCATATATTTGTCGCTATCGAAAAGTATTGGATGACAAAAATACTTTTTAGCAAATTTTTATGTTTGTTACTTAATGTCTTTCTAATGTGAAAAAGTAATGTGAATACATGTATAACAAATTAAATGTACCAAAGATATATCTTTTCTTTCTTATATAAAAAAAATATTTAGCAAAAAAAAAAGAAAAGAAATGTACCAAGATATGTCGCATAATATGACCCTCCGAATTTAATTTTAATATAATGTAGTATGTTGATAAATTAATGGAGTACAATTTTTTGATAAATAATTGCTATATTTTCATTTCATTGTTCAACAGTATCAGTGATTTTTATTGGAGTGTTTGATTCGGACATAAATGGAAACATCTATGCATATGATATGCAAGTCGGTTGACAAATTTCCCTAAAGTTTAACCAAACAAAACACTAGGTCAATAAGTTTCCTCTTTGAAGTATCATGTTTCATGGAAAAATCTGGATTTTGGTCGAAGCTTATATTGGAAATTAAGGATATTTTTGTAGGTCTATTTTCATTCATTTGTTGTATCATCATCAACTTGCAAAAAGAAAAATAAAAGTGATAATTAATGGTCAGGGGGAAAAATAAATTTGTAGTTGAGAAGAGAGAGAGAGAGAGGCATAGGTGTCAACGTCCGTGCTTTGACTTCTATCTATCTTTTGTCCTGACCTAACCGGTGACTCCCTCTTTCTCCGGTCATTTTTTAATTGTTATTATTCAATTAAATATAAGTAACAAAATTTAAATATATTCTCTTAACCATATGCCAAACAAAAAGCAAAAAAAAAAAAAAACAGTAACAAATTTTAAATATTCACTTCTTATTCTGTTATCTCCATAAGCTTTTTCGAAATTAAAATAAATGCAAAAAATTAAAAGGAACATTTACAAATTTACATTTATTATCATTTTCAAATTTTCATATTCTTTAATAGTTCTGAATTTTCTTCCATCTACACCTTGAAGCCCAAGTCTACAGAAATTGTTATTAATCCAATTACGATTTAGAAAAAAAAAATAGAGTAAAGACTTTTCTCAAGTCAAAATTGATTAGGACTTTGATAATGTATATTTCTAAACAACCTCCATAATAATTGAGAAAGAAAACGAAAGGAAAAAAAGATATTTTCTATAACGAGCCACAAATAAAAAAAGATCAAATTTCCATATATAAACACAAGTACTAAAATCAATTTAATAAGTATTTGATTATTGTTAAATTACTATACATTTGACCTTCATTCAATACATAAGAACGAATCTTCCTTTCTATTATTAACAGCTTCTTCCTTATTAATCCACAATTTAAAAACATAAATTCATTTTCACTGTTTGTGTAATCACAGAAAAAACCAAACACAACTCCACCACTCTCTCTCCTAAAATTCTCTCTCTAAAAAGCTTGCATTTAAACACCCACTACTTGCTGTAGCGTGTTGAAGTCAAAAGTCGCCATTTTTCTTCTCTCTCTCTCTTCATCTTCATCGATCAATCTTCTAAAAATGGTGAAAATCACAAAATCCATCTTCTATGCTCTCAAGAATCCTTGTTAAATTCTCGATTTCATTATTCTCTCTCTAAAAAAAATCTCAAAGTTTCTTTTTTTTAATTAAATTTCACTTTCTTGAAATGCGTGTTCTTCGCTTCTCTTCGATCATCATCTTCTTCCTACTATGCTTCTTCACCACCTCGGAATCTCAGTCCCTCATCACGTGCCACACACGTGACCTCGAAGCTTTACGTGACTTCATATTTAATCTCGAACCAAAACCGGACGATTGGATCAAAGACCGAGATTGTTGCAATTGGACCGGAATCACCTGCGATTCAGACAACAACAACAACAACACAGGAAGAGTCACTAAACTGGAGCTGGTGAACAGAAAGCTGTCGGGAAAGTTGTCGGAATCTCTCGGAAACCTTGATCAGATTCAAGTTCTGAATCTCTCAAGAAACTTCATCAAAGACAAAATCCCTTCATCGATTTTCAATTTGACGAATCTAAAGACTCTTGATTTAAGCTCTAACGATCTAACCGGAGAAGTCCCAAATAGCTTGAATCTTGCTTCGTTACAAAGTCTCGACCTTTCAGCAAATGGATTCAACGGGTCGTTACCGACTCATATATGTCAAAACTCTACTAAAGTCAAGGTTTTGATACTCGCCGTGAACTACTTCGCCGGAGATTTCAGTTCTGGGTTCGGGAAATGCGTTTTGCTCGAGCATCTCTGTCTCGGTATGAACAATCTTACCGGAAACATCCCTGAAGATTTGTTTGGTTTGAAAAGTTTGAATCTTTTAGGGATTCAAGAGAATCGTCTCTCGGGACCGTTAAATCCATCGATTCGTAATCTCTCTAGCTTAGTTCGTCTCGATTTGTCGCGGAATCGGTTTTCGGGAGATGTACCCAACGTGTTCGACGAAATGCCTCAGTTAAAGTATTTCTTAGCTCAGACTAATAGATTCACCGGAGGCATACCGGAATCGTTGGCGAATTCGAAGAGTTTGAATCTTCTTAACTTGAGGAACAATTCGTTAAGTGGTCCTTTGGTTTTGAATTGTGAAAAGATGATTGCTTTGAACTCTCTTGATTTAGGTACTAATCGATTCAACGGTTCTATACCGGAGAATCTTCCCGTTTGTAAACGGTTAAAGAACGTTAACCTTGCCAGGAACGCGTTTCGTGGACAAGTACCGGGGAGTTACAAGGATTTCCAGAGTCTTTCGTATTTCTCGTTGTCGAATTCGAGTTTAGTTAATATTTCTTCTGCGCTTCGGATTCTTCAGAATTGCAAGAACTTGACGACTTTAGTACTTACGTTGAATTTCCATGAAGAGGTTTTACCCGATGGTGATTCGAGTTTGTTTCGTTTCGAGAAGCTTAAGGTGCTTGTTATAGCGAATTGTAGACTTACCGGTTCAATGCCGAGGTGGTTAAGCTCGAGTAATGATCTTCAGTTGTTGGATCTTTCGTGGAATCGTTTAACAGGAACTATCCCGAGCTGGATTGGTGATTTTAAAGATCTTTTCTACATTGATTTATCGAATAACTCGTTCACGGGAGAGATTCCGAAGAGTTTAACTCTGTTGCCGAGTCTCACGGCTCGGAATGTCTCGTTCGATGAACCGGCACCGGATTTTCCATTTTTCATGAAGCGGAACGAAAGCGCGAGAGCGTTGCAGTACAATCAGATTGTCGGGTTTCCTCCGACGATCGAGCTCGGTCATAACAATCTCTCTGGACCAATTTGGGAAGAGTTTGGTAATTTGAAGAAGCTTCATGTGTTTGATTTGAAATGGAACAATTTATCCGGTTCGATCCCGAGTTCGCTTTCGGGCATGACGAGTTTAGAACTTCTTGATTTGGCGAATAACCGTCTTTCGGGGTCAATACCGGATTCTCTGCAGAAACTTACGTTTTTGTCGAAATTTAGTGTTGCGAGTAATAATCTCTCGGGGAGGATCCCTTCCGGTGGTCAGTTTCAGACGTTTCCGAACTCGAGCTTCGAGGGTAACAATCTTTGCGGCGAACATAGGTTCCCATGTTTTGCGGAACGTAGCTCGGACGGAACATCGATCAAACGGTCGAAAAGAACAAGAGGGAGTGATATCGGAATGGCGGTTGGGATCGCGTTTGGTTCGGTTTTCCTTCTTACGCTGCTCGCGTTGATTGTGTTGCGTGCTCGTAGACGGTCAGGAGAAGTAGATCCGGAGATCGAAGATGAGAGCATGAACCGTAAAGAACTCGGCGAGATTGGATCTAAGATTGTGGTTTTGTTTCAGAACAATGATAAAGAACTATCCTTTGATGATCTTTTGGACTCGACCGATAATTTTGATCAAGCGAACATCATCGGGTGTGGCGGGTTTGGTTTGGTTTACAAAGCAATGTTACCGGACGGAAGAAAAGTCGCGATTAAGCGGTTATCTGGAGATTGCGGTCAAATCGAAAGAGAATTCAAAGCTGAAGTCGAAACGCTTTCACGAGCGCAGCATCCAAATCTTGTTCTTCTTCAAGGATTCTGTTTCTACAAAACCGATCGGCTTTTAATTTATTCGTATATGGAAAACGGAAGCTTAGACTATTGGTTACACGAGCGTAACGACGGTCCAGCGTTACTGGATTGGAAAATCCGGCTTAGAATCGCTCGAGGCGCTGCAAAAGGATTACTTTACTTGCATGAAGCTTGTGATCCGCATATTTTACACCGCGATATTAAATCGAGTAATATTCTTTTAGATGAGAATTTCGATTCTCATTTAGCGGATTTCGGACTCGCGAGGCTTATGAGTCCGTATGAGACGCATGTAAGTACTGATTTGGTTGGGACTTTAGGTTATATTCCTCCGGAATACGGACAAGCCTCGGTTGCTACTTACAAAGGCGATGTGTATAGTTTCGGAGTTGTGCTACTCGAGCTTCTAACCGATAGAAGACCGGTGGATATGTGTAAACCAAAGGGAGGTAGGGATTTGATCTCGTGGGTGGTTCGGATGAAGAATGAGAATCGAGCAAGCGAGGTTTTCGATCCGTTTATTCATAGTAAAGAGAATGAGAAAGAGATGTTTCGGGTTCTCGAGGTTGTGTGTTTATGTTTAAACGAAAATCCGAAACAGAGACCAAATACTCAACAGTTAGTCTCTTGGCTTGATGATGTCTAGAAGAAGGACAAATACAATCTTCAGTGATACATTTTGTTTAGAAGTGATTTTCATACTTTTGAGATACAATGTAAATAGTTTCCAGAGAATAATTTGTTTCTTTCTTTGTTATTTTCATTATAATCTCCATTGTGATTCAGATTCAGATATGGAAGATAACTGAAAACTTTTCTTTTGTAATTTTTCAAAAAATGTAGTAAGTTCTTGAAGAAAGCTGTCTCAAGCATTTTGAATAAACAACACAGAAATTATAAGCTCATTTTTATAAAAGAAAAAAGAAATATTCCTCTCTGTAAGTTGATTATGTTATTATACCTATGGAATATTCGGTTGAATTTTGCTAAGAAATATTAAATTTGGTAGCTAAATTCCTTTTGATCTTTAGTAAAAGTTATTCCTTCTCGCCAACTATAGTCAATGTTCATTAAGAACCCATATCGTTAACATAATGTATGGGTGTGAAAATAATTTTCAACTGAATGGACCAAAAGACATCCAAAGATTTTGACTTTGTATGGTCAAAATATTAACATTCGCTTCACTGGAAAGGTTTGAAGTTAACATATTACAATTTTCTTTTCTATGGATTTCATTAACCCCAAAGAGCCCCAATTGGAAAATTAAAACTCCTTATAGCTCAATTTTTCACTGGAAAAGGTTTGAAAAAAAAAATCAGATAAATTTTGAATATTGAATAGTACAAAGATTTGATAGTCAAGAATGTTCACTTATAGCTCTTTTCAACTACATGAAAAAGTGCCAAATATATGACAAATGAAGTGCACGGAAGAAAGAAAATATAGAGCACTACAACTCATAATGCATTATGCATGTATCTATCACTCTCTTTTCAAAATGCATTTATAGTAGAAGCACTCAAAATATGATTATTTCAATTGTTTCCCTTTCAATTTAAAATAATTTCTAATTATGAAAGATTCTTCTAATAGGCAAAACCATTTTTATGCGTCTAGTGGACTTTTTTATCATTTCATGAGGGGAGAAATCTTCCTAATTGAATAATTGATATATCTATCACAATCTCGTCTCATTTTTTGAGTGATTTAGTTTCCACCGTACAAAAACTATACAGCAACACTGATGTGATTACAATGACAATTTAATCTAGATATTTTCACAAAAGTTATCATTTATAATTTATATGATTTAAGTTGAAATCTATAAAGGTGACAGTTATAATGGTGGATTATCAACCAAGATGAATTTTTTTTTTATTGCTCTTTCCACTCAGAGATAAGCTTTGTAATTTTGCATGATTGTATCACTAGTGGCAAACCACCAAGATATGTCTAAAGATCTCATAAAAAATGTTTTGAATTAACAAACCAAAATATCATAGTAGAATCTTTATTCTCTCTTCTTTTTTTCTTGTATTTACAGAATTCTTTTGAGTGATTATTTGATTTTATGGGCCTTAATAGTCGCTATTGATTTATCATTCTATTGCATTTGAGCCTTTGGTGTTTTGTTAACCTGACAATCCAATTCGGTATAGCTAAAATTTAAAGGGTGTTTTTGATCCAACGGTGGTTAATTTAACTAGAGAAGTATAAAACGTTTAGGATTTAATCAAATGGACAGTAAAAATATAATAGAATCCGATCAGGTAAAAGTACCAAAGACCGGTAGGAGAAAAACCAACCAGTCAACTAATGTTATTGCAATATACAACTTTTCTTCAAGATCTACTTACCTAATCTTGGGGACATATATATTCATGTTCTCAAACAATATGCTTGTTCCTTACAAAATGGTAATCTGTTCATGAACTTAGTTGATTACTCCAGTAAAATCTATTCTAGATCCTTACTTACATCTTGATGCGTCTAGAATCTTGATGTAATGAAGCAACTTGGTTCCAAAGAAGCCATAGAGATATATCTTGGTGCTTCCCAAGAACAGTACACTTAAACTAGACCGCTATTTCCCAAGGCTTCTTATCCGCAAAGGGTCTTAATAGATTCCAAGTAGTCTTTGCGGAAAAGGTATTGTATCAGAGTGTTCCGGATGGTAAGCAGATTTCGGTTCCTTACTTGGCTTGAAGGGAGTCTCCAACCTTACTGCCTTGTAGCTTGAACCAGTAAGGTCTATAGATAATCTTAAGTCATTCTTTCATCTTTAAATTCCAAATTTTACTAAGAACAATGATTAACTGAATCATCAAGGCACAAAAGAGTCTTGTCACAACCCAAACCTGCACAAATCTTCCATGTATATAACATTTTTTTTTTAATACCTTTTCTTTACAACATTACCTATATAACATGACCTAGTTTTTTTTTTTTTACAAAACTTAGGCGAATTAATAATTCCCATCATCAACCAAAAAGACTAATCAGCATTTAGAACTTCCTCATTTGTGTATCTTATATGCTTATTTCTCTCTATTGAACATATAAAAGCATATCCGATCAAAGAAACACGGGCCTTACTTCTTCGTCTGATCATTAGTTGTTGCGTCTTTACATTTTTCAGCGAATCTGATGGTATTGTGTGATGCCTCGTTTTGGTGGTAGTTTTCTCAAGATGAAGAGGACAAGAGAAGAAGGTAATATCTCTACCAACTGTAATTAAGCAACAAGATCAGGTTACAAACGGAAAAAACCCCGAAAAGAAATGGTTTTTGTTTATGTAAAAGCTAATCTTTCATGATCAGATTCTATGACTGAGTTAAGAGAGAGCGTACCAGGTAATATACGAAGTTGAGGATTGGATGATCCAGCACATCAAGGTTTGCTCCCTCATCGAAAGCAGCAAAGCACATCTAAACCATATTAAAAGACGAAAGCTTTGGTTAGTTGTTAATTCTAAAACTGACTATAGTAGAGAAGATAATCCAACTAAGAAGGATAGTGAAAGCGTGTGTGTGTCTTTACCATGATACATCGGATGAGGAAACATGTAAAGCATATGGTTGTCACGTAACCAACCTACCATACATAAGAGAGAAAGGAGGTAAACAGTCAAGAAGCAAAAAATAGTAAAAGACTTTATTTGCTATACTTATGAATTTGTACAATTGATGTTTTACCTCTTGCAGCTTTTTCCGCCGCCCTTTAGATTCTACTGGGAACCGTTGCAACATTAGAAAAAGCCTGCCAATAAGATAAACATAAAAGGATACACAATCAGGCTCAAATGCAAGGCTATAATCATTTTCAAAGGTACGCAGATTTGCTTTAGCCCCAAGGGAATCTAGTCTAGCTAGGTATCAAAGCAGAACAAGAAGGCAAGTGACTGTGACTGCAAGCAAGATGAGCACAATTAGTGATCTCATTCCTCAATGGTTACTCTTTGCAACACAATTTCTAGTCAAAATGATTTGGCTGGTAATGATAAAAACTATGGTAATGTCAAAACGTAGAACATATACATAAAGTGGCGACAGATTTACCTTCCACCGTAAAGTAGAAATCCAAGGGCCGCGAACAATGAAGCACCTGAAATTATATATTTGCAAGAGAGGTGAGACAAGTTCTATGGATCTTATAGCAAGAGAGATATAGTGTAAACATGCAAAGAAATACCTGCAAAGAACATCTTTGATAGGATTACCAAAATTCGAACAGGCTTCCACCACAAAACCAACCAAAGAGCAATCTGGAAATGACAATCCAATGACCCCAAAAAAACAATAAATTTCACATAATTTCTTAAAGATTACAAATGGCAAGATGGAAAAAATCAATACCTGAATTACATATACAACTGCATTTATTGTGAAGAAACCTGGCCTCAATCCATCAGTGGATACCGCACGTGCCTGTCCAATCAAAGAGTGTCAGGTATATTATATCAAAGAACCAAAGAACCAGCATACAAAGAAACCAAACTATATTACTAATGAGAATTCACCTGATAGTAAATTTCTGCCCAGAAGAGAACCAGAAGAGCATATGTGGTGAAGAAAGCAAGACTTGGAATATCAAGCAAGATATGTTGCATAATCTACAAGATTTCCAGATTCAGAAAATTGACATACACCGTGAAAAATAGGTTTACATTACAACGATAATGAAGAATCTTAACCTCTGGATGCATATACTGCACATTTCGCCTGAATACGAAAACCACAGCTCGAACTGCGAGATCGAACATGATCAAAATCAATCAATATGCAAAATGCACAGAAAAAATTCAACAAATTCGCAGCACCAACCTCCATTGACAACGAAATTGAGAAAGTGAAAGACCTTTTGCGTAGTCCATCCATATTCAGGAACTCTAAATTGTATTCTCACAAGTTGAATCTACCAAAACCAAAACATTCAATTTCTCCTCATTTCCAAATCCCTAACAACGATGATTCAAAATCCGTAGGTACGTACCACAGCGACGACGGAGACGATTCCGTAGAGAAGAGCGAGAGAATGGAATATACGATCCTGCCAAATCGGAGATTCGTTAACGTCCGACCACCAATTCGAAGCTTCCTTGAGATTCAACGCTTCGATTGCTTCCGCCGCCGAAGAAGACATCATCTCCGACGCAAATTGCATCATCTCCTCGCCGTCGAATCTCATCGAAGGAGAAGAAATCTGAAAATTCACTCGATCTTGTTTTTGAACAACAAATTTGAATCACCTCTTTTTGTTTCCTCTCATTTATTTGATTTATATTTTATTTTCCGAAATAAAAAAATTGGGAAAAAACAAAACAAAAAAAAAGAAACGGCCGACGTCGGAGACGAAAAAGAAAATATAAAAATAAAATAAAACGGGCGAGTACCGGTGATAGGCGGTAGTTTCCACCGGAAGTGGGCGAGTTGTTGTGCAATGTTTACACGCTGCTCCACGTGGCACATGTGGATAAAGAGCAAAAGCTTAGCTGGCTAAATACATGATGGGATCAACGCGATTATGAAAATGTATAAAATTCAAATATTTTTTGGATGATCAAGTGAATACAATATGATTATGAAAGTTATGGTAATTTATATTTTGGCTTCGAATTTCCGCATACTTAAAATATGTATGCTTGGATCGGATTAAATTGATTATCTGGATTAAAAATTCTTACCTTTTTGAATAATTTTTAGAGTTGCATCAATTGTTCTTAAGGTAAAATACAATCAACATTTCAAAACTTTTAGGAAAAAACCCTTAAAAATACCCCAACTATTTTACATTTGGCAGAAAAATACATGAACTTTTAAGATTCCTTGAAAAATACACGATCTATTAAAAAGTTTTATATTAATACACGACCTATTAAAAAGTGTTATATTAATACATATACATTGAAAATCAAAACGGAAATAGTGAAACACCGTTTAATTTTCAGATCCGAAATTCAAACATGTCGGAATCAAATAAAACCTACTAGGCTTTGTTAATGTTGGTTTCATAAGTTCATATATAGTTTCGATTTTTCAAAATACACTTAATAATTCAGAGAATTTTAATTTTAAAATTTGAAAACCGAAACTTCATTGACAAATTCAGTTAGTTTTAGTTAGAATCATGCGGTGAGCTTGGAACCATTAGATTCGAAATCTTAAGAGCTTTTCAAAGAACTATAGATCACCACATATAGTACTTGGAATCAAAATCCGCCACTGATGCTAAAAAAATTAGTTGTAAAATTGTTCGATTTTCAATGTATATGTATTAATATAACACTTTTTAATAGATCGTGTATTAATATAACACTTTTTAATAGCTCGTGTATTTTTCAGGGAGTCTTAAAAGTTCATGTATTTTTCTGCCAAATGTAAAATAGTTGGTGTATTTTTAAGGGTTTTTCCCAAACTTTTATTATAAAATAGTTGGTTGTAAAGAGGCGAAATCTGAGTGATTAATTCAAACTTGGCTAATACATTTATAGCTGTCAAAATGGAACCAATTTCCTTTGACCCAATAGGTATGGGCTTATGGGCCTTAAAAGACAACATCCTATGTAGGCCAGGCCACACCATTCTACACTTTTTGTTTTGTAGTGCAAAATCATAACTAGTAACAACAAAATTAGTATGAGTTGAATTAGTGAGTGTTTGTTAACACATTTCTAAATCAAATACCATTGACCTATTTACACGCAAACATTCAACATTACTTTTTTTTGTTGTTAAGATATACTATTATAAGGTTTATTTGCTACATAACACAAAAAAAAAAATTATAATTAATCATCTAACCAATTGTCCTAAATCTAATGGTCAAGATCTTGCCACATGGGACCAAATTGGTTAGATGGTTAATTATAATTTTTTTTTGTATTATCTAGCAAATTAACCCTTTATTATTTTAATTTAAAAAAAAAACACTTATGAAAATAGTCATATTGCCTAAATCCCTAATTGCCTACATTACTAATTACTTATTTGTATTATTATAAGATTAGTAGTTGTATGAAGAACTAATTTTGAATCTTGAAGAATTATGTAGGATTTATGAAGAATTATATACAGATCCAAATTATTGATGATATTGATAACAAGTGGTTGATTATGTGAGTGTTTTATCCCCTTTAGTTTTAGTTTTTTTTTCATTTGATTTTCTCTGCAGATTTTATTATCTTATTCTCTTATTCTCTTCAGATGATAATGCATCCCGAGAGGTTCGAACTTATGGGTGTAGAAGATGAAAACAATTTTATGATGCAAGACGGAGATTATGAAGAATACTTGAATAGAATGGCAAGATATGGAGAGTGGGGAGATGATGCTACTTTACAAGCTATAGCGGATTTGGTAAGAAACTAACTTTGCTTAAATAATTTTTTTGTACACATTATGCCCCATGTTTCCTTGGTTTTGTTTTAGTTTGGAGAAGCAATACGTTATTGTTGGTGATGTTGCCGCTCAAGGGGAAAGACTTGGGTCTTTGATTATGTGGCGTGATCGGTGTGCGACCTTCCTTTTCATGTTGCTACTCATGATTGGCACGGTTATCGTGTGGGTAACTCCAGTCGAGGTGTATCCAATCTGCATCATATTCTACATTATGAGACACCCAAAGTTCAGACACAAGAAGCCGTGTATGCCTCTCAATTTCTTCAGTAGAATTCCTCCAAGAACGGATTCCATGCTCTGACCTGAAAACTAAGTTTGTTATTGTGGGACTTGAACAAAATGTTTGCTTTAATCTTTGCTTGCTTTATGTTTGTCTTTAATCCAGCTTTGGAAAAAATCTGTAGAGATGTTCTTTCTGCTAAAATAATAATAAAAGGTTTATTTGCTAGATAACAAAAAAAAAAAAAATTATAATTAACCATCTAACCAATTGCCCTAAATCTAATGGTCAAGATCTTGCCACATAGGGCCAAATTGGTTTGATGGTTAATTATAATTTTTTTTGTGTTATCTAGCAAATTAACCCTTTATTATTATTTTGATTTGAAAAAAACACTTACCAAAAATAGTCATATTGCCTAATTGCTAAGAGCATTCTCATTGGAGACATTTTGAGTAGTGTCTAATAACATTTTTTATTTATTCTTTTTAACTTTTAATGTTTAAGAAAGAGAGAGAAGGTCTAAACTTTAAAACAAAAATCCTATATTCGACCCTCATCCTATATTTAGGACTTTCATTTGATTATTTAAATTCAGTTTTATTCATAAGAATCTTGTAATTAGACATTTAAGTGTTTGCAATGAGGATGGTCTAATTGTTTGTATTATTATAAGATTATTAGTAGTTGCATCAAGAACTAATTTTGAATCTTGAAGAATTATGCAGGATTTATGGAGAATTGTATAGAGATCTAAATTATTGATACTATTGATAACAGTCAATAATAAAATCTTTTTTGTTTTGGCAGAGAGTACAGTGGCTGAACCAAGGCTCCATCACTGTAAATGTCTCTTATTTTGATGTCACCTTATTAGATAGAGAAAAGAAAAGAAAAGAAAAGAAAAGAAAAGAAAAAGAAAAAGAAAAAGAAAAAAAAAAGAGAGAAGCTTTCAGAAACAAGCAACAATAGTGTATCACAGTCTCTGTACTTTCACATCCTTCCAAGTTCTATCACTGTACTCTTCCATTCCAATAATGCTCTGATTTTTTTGGTGATTTGAGTAGACTAGACGCAAACCCAAGTTAAAAGATTCACTCTTTCGATGGATTACGAACGAATCGGCAAGACCCAGGTGAGATTTTCTCGAGAAAATGCTTCCGTTTCACGTTTTTCCTCGATTTCCGAAACTGGGTTTTTGTGTAGAAATGCGATTAACGAAATGAAAAAGCGAGATTTGGCGTTTTCAGATTTTTGATTTTGGGTCGTTTTCTTAGTTTATATAAACTCTGATGAATTTGTGAATAGGTTACTACTAGCAGCGGTGGATTTTCTCCGGGAAAGTTAAGGAATATGCTTCTCGGTGTTGATCGGAATAAGAAAGAAGAAATGTTTGAATCTAATCCTACAATGAGATCTGAGTCAAATCAAATTGATGACCCAGGTACACTCCTTTTTCCCCCTTTTTTCGTTGTTTTAGGGTTTATGGTGGAGCCCTTAATCATTTCTTAATACACTTTTTTTTTTTAAACATCTTTGTCCCTATTTGCTTAATGGAATCTTTAAACTTTTTGAAAAATGGTGTTTTCTTTGCTATTGGATCAGATGATTGCAAAGATGTTGATGTTGTGAGTGAGATTGTTGATTCTTCTACTTCAAAGATGGCTTCGATTAGCTCGGTTCTTGAAGAATACGATAATGTGAATGAAATCAAGAGTGTTTCTGCATCTGTATTTGAGTTTCAAAAGACGGAAAAGGAAAAGGTTCCGCAAAGAATGCCGGTTAGATCGTTTTCGAAACAGGTTCCATCGAAATGGGACGATGCTCAGAAATGGATCGCTAGTCCGACAGCTAACAGGCCGAAAACCGGACAGGTTCAAGTTTCGGGGGCTAAGAAAGGACCTAGCTTTGGTCGGCAGTCTTCTATGAAGATTGTCGAAGTTGCTGATCGAATATCGGTTGAAGAACCCGATACAAAGCGGATAGATGTTAGCCAAATGAAAGAGGAGACGGGACCCAAGTTTGTTAGCTGGGAAGTCGATTCGTATGTGAATTCAGCAACTGAAGGTGGTTATAACCGTCTCTTTCGAGCTAATTTCACTTCGGTTACGCTTCTTCTGAACACTTGTTTGTTTGTTTGCAGTTAATCTCAGTAGACATGACTCGTCAATCGCGACTGGGTTTGCACAACCGCCTTCAACAGCGAGATCAGTATCAATGAGAGACATGGGAACTGAAATGACTCCAATAGCGAGCCAAGAGCCTTCAAGAAACGGGACACCGATTAGGGCAACAACGCCAATCCGAAGTCCGATAGCTTCTGAACCTTCGAGTCCCGGGAGACAAACATCATCGATGACTAACAGAGAACTATCGGAGAAAGAGCTTCAAATGAAAACCAGAAGAGAGATTATGGTTTTGGGTACGCAGCTTGGTAAATTAAACATTGCTGCTTGGGCTAGTAAAGAAGACGAAGACAAAGATGCTTCTACGTCGCTAAAGACTAAAGCTTCTTTACAAACTTCTAAAAGTGTTTCTGAAGCTCGAGCTTCCGTGTGGGAAGAAGCCGAAAAGGCTAAGCATATGGCTAGGTACTCGAACTTTGCTTTGTTTTGGTCATAGTGAAAATTTGAGGTTAAAAGAGTTTTGTGTAACCTCCAGGTTTAGACGCGAAGAAATGAAGATTCAGGCGTGGGAGAATCATCAGAAGGCGAAATCTGAAGCCGAAATGAAGAAAATCGAGGTAAAGTGGTTCAAGTACATTAATATAGCTCCACTCAAATTCAAGTAATGGTTAAACAAATTTGGAATTCTTGATAATGTAGGTGGAAGTTGAGAGGATTAAGGGACGAGCGCAAGACCGGTTAATGAACAAGCTAGCTGCGATAGAGCGGAAAGCAGAGGAGAAGCGAGCAGCGGCCGAAGCGAAGAAAGATCGTCAAGTGGCGAAAATGGAGAAACAAGCTGAACAAATCAGAAGAACAGGGAAAGTACCTTCATTGTTGTTCTCTTGCTTTAGCTTATGTGCTTAATTTGAATACAATCCTTTGGTTTTGGTGTTGTTGATTCTCAAGAATCTATCTTTTTATCATTTGTATAATAAAAAAGTCTTTGTAAAAGTATCTTTTTGTGTTCTATGATTAATCTTAGTTGCTTTGTAGGTCTTGAAATTCCGGTTTTCAGACCGGTTTGGGTATGAATTTTGGTTTTCTCCAACCAAACCAAAAACCAAAACATTTGGTTAGGCAGAATTTGAAATTTGGTTTGGTCTATATTTGATTTGGTTTCTCAAAAGATAACATAACTAAATTATTGTATAACCAAAATGTTTGGTTTTCTATTCTTTTTTTTTTTGGGGGTCGAATTTGGTTTTATTTTGGGTTAAAAGTCTATTCATTTTCGATAAAAATGATGTAACTTATAAATCGGTATATATGGTTCGGTTCGGTACGGTACGGTAAGACTCAATCAGGAAATATGTACCAATCGGATTATATCATTTTCGGTTTAGACTCGGTTAAGTTTAGGTCGGTTTAAAAGACCTTATCATCACCGTCTATCTCACGATATTCGAAAGACACTTTTTCCACCAGAAGTATATGATCAAGGCTTTACAGGAAAAAACAATTTTGCTTAAAAATACACCAATAATACATCACCACGTGTACCAATTTGATTCATTAACAAATACGAACCGAACTTCATCTATATTTTTCCCAAAAAAAAAAAAAAAAAAAAAACTTTTAGGCTTAGCTTTAAAGGGCACAAAAACACAGTCGTAGATTTTCTCTCTGGTTCGCTCTTTGTGGCGGCTCTTCTTCTTCCACGAGATTCTCTGATCGGAACTTTTTTTCCGAGCTTTCTAGGGTTTTCGATCTGAAACCTTACGATCTGCTGAATCTAGAAGGAGATTTAGAGAAATTCCAGAAATAATAATGTTTGCGCCTGCGACTCAACCGCAACAGCAGAAGAATCAATCGGAGCCTGTATCTTCTTCTGCTGAAGAAGAAGCTTTGAAGTGGAACACCGATTGCGTTTACTTTCTCGCGTCTCCTTTAACCTGCAAGAAGGTATTTGATTCGTAGATCTTATCTTAAATTAGGGTTTTGGATTTTGAGATCTCGTGTTTCTTTGTGTTTTCCATCTGCTTGATTGGTTACAAGATTTAGATCTGGTGATTTTGATGCTTGTTTCTTGGATTAGATTGGAAAATTGCAAACTGCGCTTGATTAGGAAGGATTTGTGAAGGAATTTTCATGTTCTGTGTATGAGATTGTTGCTAAATATGTATAATCATGTTCTTGGTGATGAATTTCTTATGGTTTCTTGTTTACAGGGAGCTGAGTGTGAGTATCGACACAGTGAGTATGCGCGTATGAACCCGAGGGATTGCTATTATTGGTTGAATGGGAATTGCATGAATCCGAAATGCGGTTTTCGGCATCCTGTAAGTTTTACGGTCTTCCTCAACACAAATCTTTGCTTGAGCTTGAATTTGTTTTATCAAATGCTTATTGTGTGCTTTTGTTATCTTATAGCCTTTGGAAGGATTGTTAGGGAATCAAGGAGGTGCTCCTCCTGCGGGTTCTCTACAGCCATCACACGCAGCTGCTCATCCCGGTGTTGCAAAGCAGCCGGTTCCTTGTGTTTTCTTTCAAAAGGGTATGTGTGTGAAAGGAGATATGTGTTCGTTTCTGCACTCACCGAATCCTGCTGGTTTGAAGAAACCACATCCCGTAGAAGCTAAGCCTGCTACTGATCCTCAGTTTTCCAAAAAGCCGGTTGAAAATTACACCGGGGAGAAGAAATTGCTTGATGCTAATCTCTCAAAGGCTGTTAAAACTCATGTTGATGTATCAGCTGCACCAAGAGTTGTAGAAAGATATGTTCCAAAACATGTGGGTTATGAGCCTGATGTGCAGAAAAAGGTTGTTCCTTCTTTTACTGATAGAGAACTGTTTCTTCAGAAATATGGATCTGATGATAATAGCAGTTTCCACAATGTAAAGGACGCAGATGACGTCTTAAGAGAGTCATCTCCTGGGTTTGATGTTCTTGTGGATAACGACGGTAGAGAGTCTGAGTATTATCATGCTGAAGATCAATATGGACGGAGAAGTCAAGAGGGAAGGAACTCTGTGAATGAGTATGACCCTGATTTCAGTGCAATAGCTGATGGACATGATCAGCGTTTTGATCAGAGGGAAGAAAGGTACGCATGGGGTCACCATCGAGTTTCTTCTGAGAGAGGAGATCGTTCTGAAAGAAGGGTTTATGCTGAAGATGAAAGATCAGAGAACATACTGTCTTCGGATCTGAGAAATCGCTTGGGTAAGCAGAGGAAAGTTAATGGTATGAGATCAGTAGGAAGCCATGACTATGCTGCTGCACCCGACTCTTCATTGGAAAGAGAATATAGAGATTCTCGTAGGGATACACCGAGGGAAAGCTCCATTAGCAGCAGCCGACTTCATGGTAGAATTAAGCTTCGTGAAAGAAGTAATGGCGACGAGGCTCATGTTGATAGGAGAACCGAGAGAGGAAGGGACAGAAGCGACTTAACTCAAGGTAGACCCCAAGATAGAATTAAAGGTAGGATAGAGGAAAGCCATAGAGAGAATCAGGAAAGAGGTCTCCGAGCTCCGTGGGTAAGGAGGAGAGAAATGGAAGACGAACGGAACTCAGTAATTTCTGCTCCTAGAAGCATTACAGAAACCAGAAGCAGAAGAGAGGAAAGTAAGACAGAGCCGTCTCTCGGGAAGAGGAAAAGCACGGAGGAGGTAGATCATCATCGTCATAAGCGATCAGGAGATTCATTTGCAGCTCCATTGTCTTTGAGTGAGATTCTCAAGAGAAAAAGAGCCGCTGCATCTGGTGGTAGCAGCATCAAGAATGACCAGGCACCTCAAGAAGCAGCAGCAGTATCAAAGGACGAAGCTGGAGATGAGACCAAACTCGTAACAGAAGAGAAGACCGAGATTGTCTCTGAACCCAAAGAGGAAACGATTATGGAGGAAGAAGTGATTGGGGAAGAAGGAGAGGAACAAGCTTACGAAGGCGATGAGCTAAACGGAGAGTACTATTACGAGGAAGGATACGAAGAAAATGGAGAATACACCTATGAAGAAGGCGAAGAAGTTGTTTACGCGGCTGAGGAAGCAACAGAAGCTGAGGGTGAAGAAGATATTGAGAAGAACACTGTTGAGATGTTGTCATAAGAAAATCGGGAAATAAACTTCAAACTAAAGACAGTTTTTGCTCATGTTTCTCTGCTAAATGCAAATGGAGTGAGCAAATGCAAGTCGTTTCATATCTTCTTTGGCACTAAGTTTTTTAGTAGCCTTCTCTTTTAAGACTTGTTAAACTGTAATTGTAGAAGAAAGAAAAGTAACAATGGTTCAAGTATAACCTCAAATTTCTGAGTTTTTGTTTTGATATATGACCTTTTCCTTGTATTAAAAAGGTATTCATAGTAATTTTCTTAGCTTTTGATATCTGTATTTGTTTAGATGGGTGGGATTAAAGCGAATACGATGATTTACACGACGTTAATGGACGCTTACTTTAAATCGGGAAATCCTAATGAAGGATTAAGTCTGTTTGAAGAGATGCAAGAACTTGATATCGAGGTCACAGTTGTTCCCTTTTGTGTCTTGATTGATGGATTGTGCAAAAACAAGTTCGTATCGAATGAGTTTGGTCTACGAGCTAACACAGCGATATAGACAGCGATGATTGAAGGTCTATGTAAAGAGAATCAAGTCGTGATCGGGACGATTCTTTTCGAAGAAATGGTTAAGACGGGTTTGGTTCCGGATAGAGCAGCGTACACTTCGTTAATGGATGGGAATTTGAAGCGTGATAGAATGGTTGAGTTTGGTATGAAGCTTGATTTGTTTGCGTATACGTCGTTAGTCTGGGGAGGATTATCGCAATGCAATCAGTTGCAAAAGGCGAGATCTTTCCTCGAGGAAATGAATACTCCCTGATGAGGTTTCTTGTATTAGTTTACTAGATGATTCCCCGCGTAATGCGGATTAAATAATTTTTAATTTTTAAAAAATTTACTAAATATAAAATGTTGCACTATGATTTACGCGGATGAGGTTTCTTGTATTAGTGTATTGAAGAAACACTATGAGCTTGGATGTATAGAGGAAGCTGTAGAGTTGCAGAGTTATTTTGTTCTTTGTATTAGTGTGTTCCTCAAGTAATAGATTGGTCTCTTTCGACATATATGGTCACAGTCTTGTTGTGTGCTTCCATATCACTGATCACTAAGTTATTCAATATTATCTCAATCCATAAGTTACTATGTCGTCTCTCCTTGATTGTTGAATCCCATCGTGACATTCGAAACCTCCAGAGATGTGTTATTCCGTTGCTCAAAACAATCAGAGTAGAGGTAAAAAGGGAAACTCTAGCTAGATTGATTTAGCAGCTTAGACCTCTCCCTAGGCTCTCTCGGTGTGGACACAATCATCGGCTCCGATTAAACTTACCCGGTCACAGTTATCGACCTCTTTCCTTTTGTTATGTTTCCGATCAAACCAAATTGGCAAATTCGATATACCAAATATTCAACTCATTCGTCACACATAAACCTCAAGAACAGCTTAGAACCAGAGTACAACATCCTTTAATTCCATTTAGTTTCAATTTCAACCACTTGCATCAATTAAAATCATAAATCCCTAATCCCTAAATCTTCTACGCTTGGACTTCTCGATAAACCTCTGGCATTTCCCGTCGATGTCAGTGACCTCCTCCAACTCCTCTACGTCTTTCGAGCTGAGACTCACCTCCCGAGCCATCCGAACGAAATCGCCCTGGAACACGTACTTCCATTCGTTCATCCGGAATGGCAGAGGAGGAGGTGAATGCAGAGACAAATGGGAAGAAGACAGAGATGGAGACGGTGTTGTTGGAGGGTAGGGTGGAGGCGGCGGCGGAGAGGGATAGGGTGGTGGACGGTAGAACGTACAGGGGTACGGTCGTGGAGGCGGTGGTGAGGTGGTAATCGGTGGATCGTCGGCGTCGTGCTTAGGTCTGAAGATGTAGATTAGAAATGATGATACCAGAGTATACAGATAACCACTCTGACATCCTTATCAACAAATATTTCCCGCGCTAACTCCACTACGTAGTAGTTGAGGGCAGGATGAGAAATCTAAGGAAGTGTAAGGTAGCTAAATAAAAAAAGGACTGCCTAACGATTATGGAAGGTTTACTTTCTAACATGCTAGGGTTTTCTAAGCAAAAGGAACGACGAAGAGAAGAAGAAGAGAAATGAGAACTTGGAACAAGGTGTTAGTTCTCAAATTGATATGGTTATTGTTCTCTTCCTCTGGCTCATTGTGGGTTGCTTGGTCTAAGGCTCACTATCTTCATAGATCAAGTTTATGGGATGTTGATGCTCCAGAGTCGAGTTCCTGGATCTGGAAGCAGATTCATGCACTGAAACATCTGGCACGAAACTTTTTATGTGCTGAACTGGGGAATGGAAGAGGTATTCATTTCTGGTTTGATAAGTGGTGTAGCATGGGACCATTAATTAGGGTGTTGGGTGAGGATGGCCCCAGAAGGTTAGGTGTACCAAGGGATGCTAAAGTTGCTGATGTTTCGAAGGACGGTGGATGGGATTTACGAGCTTCGAGATCAGATGATGCGTTGAGATTACTGGTGGAGTTAACAAATATAAGGCCTCCTCGTCAAGCTGATCCACCTGATAAGTTCTTTTGGATGGTTGCTCAGAAGAAATTGAATAAGTTCTCAGCTTCTAAGACTTGGGAGGAACTTCGTCACGTGGAGCCAGTTAAACGGTGGTATAAAGCTGTATGGTTTAAAGGGCATACGCCTAAACATGCCTTTACTTTTTGGGTGGCGAACTTGAATCGCCTTCCTCTTCGGGATAGAATGCATAGATGGAACTCGAGATCTCCTTTGGTATGTGTTTTATGTGGCAAAGATGATGAAGAGAGGAATCATCTTTTTCTCCATTGCTCTTATTCTATGGAGATTTGGCGTGAAGTTCAAATGAGATTGAATTGGCCTCCTATCCCATTTATGGATTGGGGCTCATTGATTACGTGGTTATTGACAGACTCTCAGGGTGTCTCTACTCTGTTGAAGAGGCTAGCGGTGCAAGGTGTTGTGTATTCAGTTTGGTTTGAGCGTAACAGGCGGGTGCATAAGGGAGAAGGTTTATTACCATCGGCGGTTTTCAGGTTGCTTGATCGGCATTTGCGGGATAAATTTTTGGCCAATAGGGACATGAAGAAATTCCAAAACCTTTACATGGTTTGGATTCGGAATATTGCGTAACTTATTCTAATGTCTTTTTTTTTTTTTTTTTTTGGGACATTAGAATCGTGTATATAACCTTTCCCAGAGGGTAATATATTCACATTCATATCAAAAAAAAAAAAAAAGAAGCGGTGATGATTAACAACAAACGTTTAATTTAGATCAAATATAAATATTATAAACAACAAACGAAACCCGGTATATGATTTCGCAAATTTGAAAAATAATATTTTTTTACCATCTTCATAAGTTTCAAATCCACATAACTATTATTATATTTTGGATACACATATCCACATTAGATTAATCCTCCTTGTTCTTGAAAAATAATAGTTTAATTTTGAAGAAGTTTATCACAAAATTCATAACCAACTCAAAACTATGTTTCCCAAAATTTTAGTCATAGTTTTTCTGTATCGTAGTTCGTATGTCATAGTATTGAAAATTTTCAAATAAGAATAGAATAATTAATTAACAATAAGAAACAAAATATAAGTAAAATATAAGCGATATATGAACAGAATTTAGAAAAATAGTTTCATTAAAAACGATTTTGCAATATAAGAAAAAAACTAGTACCCAAACCAAAATCAATATTATGACATATGATTTGGAAGTACCCAAACAAAAATCAATATTTGCAAGTGTTTTTGAATATTAGAAACAATTTTTTTTGCTAATGTTTTCTCTATCAGGTTTGAATCGGAGGAATCTATTGCTGGAAGGATTCATGCAATAGTTGTTGATGTTGCAACTAAAGGAGAAAGACTTGCGTCTTTGATTAGCTGGTGCGATCCGCGTACAAGCTTCCTATTTGTTATGAAAGAAGATATGAACCTTAAAAAATGGGGATAAGAATAAAATCCAAATGTGTAAACGGTATTAGATGTTAATTAATTATTTTATTCTTGTATACGTAACTATTCATAACTCATCATATGGAGGGATATTTAATACTCCCTCCGTTTCAATATGTAAGCTGTTTTAGGATTTTTATTTTGTTTCATAATGTAAGCTGTTTTGACAATGCTATGTACTTTTAACTTTATTGAATATTGTGTGACCAACAGTATTTTGCAATTTTTTTTATAATTGGTTAAACTGTTTTTAATATATATTTTAAACCCTATTCTGTAGAGTAAAAGTTGTTTCTTAATATTTGCGATTTTTGCTAAAACATCTTATATTATGAAACGGAAGGAGTATTTGGATATGGAAAAAAATGAAATGGGACATGCAAAACAAATATGAAAATGAAATGGGACATGTAATATATATATATATATATATAACATTAATTAATTAATACATAAAAATACAAACAATTGAGTAAATGCAGAAAGAGCCAAGAAAAAGGGTTGACAACCGCCAAGAAGGCCCAGGCCACGAAATTGTAGTGGCTCCCATATTCCCAATACACTTCAATTTTTTTTAAACAGACATATTTCTACCCGAACGTAGAGTCCGTGGCCTGTATTTTGCAAATTCACTCAATTTAGTTTTTAAACAGTATCTGTTCTAGATATTTTCCGACTCCGCAAGACCTGGACCCAAATAACCAATCACGAGAAAAGTTTTATATCTAAATATAGTCATGATTCAATAAAAGCAAAATATAAGTTAAATTAATTATTTAATTTAGGTTGAAGAAGTCTGTTTTAGGTATAATATATAGCTACAACATTCTAGTAACAGATAATTTGAAGGTGAAGAATACCATGGGCGGTCCTTGTCAATAGAAACTCGATACATCGTCAATAAAGAATAGCAGGGTCCAATATATAATAAAGATTGACTAATAATATATTAACTTTGGAATGAAGTTGGCACTGAAATGAATAATTCAAAATGTTCAAACTTATTGTTATTAAAATTATATATTACCTTACAACACAAAATAGATGACCAATGAGATCGTGTTGATGGGTAACCAAATCAAAATGATGTTTTCGTAAGTAAACGAAATTTTAAAATACACAAGAATGTGTGAAAGATACGATCCGTTTAAAGTGTAAATATTTTAAAAAGGTCGGTCCATGTATGTCATTGGAATCTAGATATATCCCAAAAATTTTGAAATATATTTAACTAATTCCGATGAGAGTGCATGTGACTGATATACTTAATTATTAATAAAGTTGGTGGAATAATGAAATACTAAAGTTCAATTATTTCTTGTAACAGTAACTTGAATCACTTAACTACTACAAATAATAATGACCAATGAAATTGTGTTGATGGCAGCGTTTTGTAACAATGAAATTCCGAAGAACTATTTCTTTTCTTAAATCTACAGGATCCAAGGTGCCATAGATCCAGAGCTTGACAAGGCCGTCACGTTTCAGCCAAGTCTGATCGTTGTCACCGGTAGGAGTTGAAGTCCCATCAACATGCCCTAACACATCAAACGTGAGGCAATGTGTCCTATATAATTGTCTATCGCCACTACAGGTTTAAGCGACTAACAAGCCGCAATGAAGTGGCGGTCCCTGCTAGAGATTAAAAATTATATTGCCTGCGACATAAGCATTAGCGTGTTCAAAAATCTGTCTCTAGCCTCCATGGCTTGCATGTAAGACCGATCAACACTCTGTTTATAGCTTTTTGCTTTCGCTGATTCGGAAGGACAAGTGACGGTATCCATGTTCGGTTTATCTTTGTTTCACAGACATTTCCGGGTATAGATTCTTCAAGTTTAGGTAATACTTGTAGGAACTTAAATTTACTACAATATGGACAAACTGATATTTGTGAAATAAAATACATAAATACGATATTATGATAATAATACCGATACAAGAATTAGGATAAGAACAAATTTGTCGAGGCGAGATATGATCTCTATCCTTAATTCTGAAAACGCCCCGTAGTGTGACGGTTGTATGACGTTCCGAATCCCAGGATACAACTGCAATCGATTCCGTTTGCACGACTCAAGAACAGAATCACACGAACGCTAGATTCTGTGTTATACTCTCGAACTCAAAATAAAATAAAATAAAAATAAAAGAAAAATAAAGTGTGAGAGACTTTTTGTTGTGTTGATCATGATTACTATCATGTAATGATTCATCATCTTCCGATCAAGTAAGAAGAAGGAGGAATGCTTTTAATATATAGCCAATATGCTCAACATATTTTAACGTACAAGCATTAGTGGGAGATTATGAGAATTCAATCCCATCATGACTTTTTAACGTAATAAATATTGTGTAAGTTACAAAATCAAATGCAAATGAATTTGCACTTAAATACTAATATCAATTGACGTTAAATTCATCACTAGAAGAGATTTGTGTTTGACTTGATTAATACTCAATTAATCTTTTGGAACTTAAGCCTATTTGTCAAATCCCGAAATCTAAACCGAAGTCTGGTCCGAATATCTCTTTTCTCCTCTTTATATATTAAGGATTTTATATCTATAATTCCAATATGGGATATTTACTAGTTTTTACACTTAGTCAAATTTAGGAAGAAGCTTTATTATCTTTCCAAGTCATCCACTTTGGACCTCCATTTCTTATTCAAATCAACTTCGATTTTGACATGTGAGTACACTAGGTTATAGTGTTTACGGCGACGATTATATCGTGCCTATTAACCGATCATTCTGATGGAGGTCTCCACCAGAATTCTCACCGGAAAGTGGTTGTAAACCATTTTGTCAAAAAACGAGTTCCAACAATACTACATAAGGATTTCACTCTGTTAGTGAAGTAAGTACATACTCCTAAATCTACACATAATGACACCAAATCTCAAGCTTATCGAATTCATTAACCATCTTATGATAATTGCTGGAACAAAGTCAACAACACACTCCCAGAGCCGGGCCTGAGCATAGACCAATAAAGCCTACGCTTTGGGCCTCCGTTTTTAAATGGCCAATTTTAGGCTTGAATTTTTTTTTTTTTTTTTAAAGTAAATATGGGCCTCCATTTCGATTTTGCTTGGGACCTCCATTGCTCCATGCCCGGCCTGCACACTCCTTCACCTTCCAAACATCACATGTCATTTCTGTCTCATCAGCTTCACCAATCTATTCACCAGAGCCATCACCATCATCAAACTATATATCAAAGCCAACGCGCAGCCACAATTTCCCGACTAGAACCATCAATGTGACCCTGAACTATCTCTCACGCACCAGTCACCGTCTATTTTGCAGCACATGGCATGAACAAAATTTAGAACAAAGTTCACCCACTCTAATCAATGTCATCATATTGATGTATAATTTTTAACTGATGGATTAAAATATCCAAATACCCCGCCTTACAAACTAAGTAGAGTTAACATTGATGAATAGAAATACCAATATACCTCACATTAAACAATTATTCAATGGTTTTTATATCACCTAAATTTTAAAAGCACATAATTACATTTAATCAGTATATCTAAAGTAAAATAACATTTCAATACTTTATGTGTAATCTATATATATGTGATTACACGTAAGTGAAATGATCTTTAACTAGTACTTTGGGGATTGTATAACATATGTACATTTTATCATAAAGTAAATATGGGTTAATGAACTATCATATTTAATTGCATTCATCTGACCATTTGATTGATAGTACCAATAAGAGTTTTGTGTATGAAGACTTGAGGGCCAAATACTAAAATGGGTACGTAAAATTTTTGACAAAAAAATATTAACTTATCAATACTAAAAGATTGGTGAACTTTACATAACGAAGTATATTATGCAGTTATTGTGTCTAAGGTTGTTGCAAATTTTGTTACGCGACGAGGTGTTATGATTCTTTATTCACACCACGCGCGAGATAATTAATTCCTTGTTCGTGTGTGCGTACTAGATGGAGAATCCGATTTTTTACGTTGTCACAAAGGATAATCCAAAGCCAAATAAAAAATACATAGACTTGAATTCTCAATAAAATCCTTTGATTATTTTAAATAGGAAAATTGAAGAGAGGGAACACAAATTAACAAAATGTGTCTAATTCAGTTTACAATGATATCTGGGTAGAAAATTATTGATTTTTTTCAGATTACAATCATAACTAAGATCCATCGACAAGGTTTGGTGCAGTAAGATTGCATCATGAACACCGCATATATCACCTTCGAAATGCTCGAATTTGCGGCAGACGATGCCACATATGTTTGAACTCTTACGTACCCTTCGAAACGCTTGCTTCCAAACAAAACATTTGGTTATATTTCCTTTTTCGGTCACAAAAAACATTTGTTAATTACTTTAATGATTAAAGATGTTTTTATAGCCAAACGTAACAAGACATGTTATATATTGTATTACAATAAATTATCATTGAAAATTTGAAATCATATATTATATGTTGTTATAAACAAAGTGATAGGAACATGCGTTGTGTCATTGACTATTATTTCGAGTAAAATGTAGATGATTACATATAATATATAGTATGTAGATTTCTAAACTATGCAGTATGTATATAGAATTTGGAAACTACTGTGGAGTGAGTAATGAACATGTGGAGGTCTCAGCCGTTTTCATCTCTTTCATGCTTCTCGTTGCCACTTCCACATGTCCATTACCCAATTCATGATTGAATTTGGTTTAATTCTTTTTTATCTTGACTTTTTAAAAAATATCCAAATTATGATAAAACTGTAAAAATATCCGAATTGTTCATGTTCGGGAACTTTGGACATCTGTTTGATTTGCGGTTTCATTTCGGGTACTTCTCAAATTTTTGGTACTACATATTTTATTGACCACTTTTCCAGATATTTTAACTTTTGATTGGGATAATTTTAGGTTTGGTTTGGTTTGGTTTATGGGAATGGTTCCAACAAAAAAAAAGGTGCATATTCAAAGATAAGCTACCTTGCTTATCAACCTCGTATGCGTCGACAGACGTGGGGAACAAGTCGCACTCTTTTACTTTCCTTGTTTTTAATAAAAGAGAAAAAGAGAATTCCACATTAAAAGTATTTATTCAATCTTAGATTCATACTAGTATAATAGTATGTGATGATAGTTTAAACTTTAAAATAGTATCCGGGGAAAGAAAAAAGGTTAAAAAAAGTCAAATTCTTTTCTATTGCAAAGTAACAAATGGAGTATTGAGTTAACAAATTCTTTACGTTGTCACAAAGGATCATCCGAAGCCAAATAAAAAAATACATAGACTTGAATTCTCAATAAAATCCTTTAATTATTTTAAATAGGAATATTGAAGAGAGGGAACACAAATTAACAAAATGTGTCTAATTCAGTTTACAATGATAGAGAGGTAGGTAGAAAATTACTAATTATTTTCAAATTACAATCATAACTAAGATCCATCGACAAGGTTCGGTGCAATAACATTGCATCATGAACACCGCATATATCACCTTCGAAATGCTCGAATTTGCGGCAGACGATGGCACATATGTTTGAACTCTTACGTACCCTAATTCGAAACGTTTGCTTCCGCGGCCACGAGAAGAAAACAAAACATTTGTTTATATTTCCTTTTTTGGTCACAAAAACATTGGTTAATTACTTAAATGAATAAATATGTTTTTATAGCCAAACGTAACAAGACATGTTATATACTGTATTACATGTTAGTAGCCTTCTCTTTTAAGACTTGTTAAACTTTAATTGTAGAAGAAAGAAAAGTAACATTGGTTCAAGTATAACCTCAAATTTCTGAGTTTTGTTTTGATATATGACCTTTTCCTTATATTAATTACTAGAAAATTACCTGCGTTATACGCGGTATAAATTGATTATCGTGTAAAATCAATAATTTTAGTTGGAAAAACAATTACGGTAAATTATTATACATAATCTAAAACCTATTTTATATATTTTGAATTTTACGATTATTTTATATACAAATGTGTTTCACCCGTGAAATAATTAAAGAAACAAATTTTATTAATAATTATTTTACTTGTAAGGTGTATTTATAAAAAATTAAAAACATCTACTTGTCAAACAAAACAACACATGTAAAAATATATATGAAAAATAGTTTTACATGCTCATATATTTTCAAAATATAATCAATTTTTTTTTTCTATTTAAAATCATTTTTTTTGGTGTATATGTTAAAATTTTGTTCACATTTAATTCTATTATATAAATCTATAGTTTTTGAAATATTTTAATTTTGGCAAGTTTAAGATTTCCTAATATTTTAATTTTGGTAAGCTTAAGAAGATTTAAATGTGTTTGGCAATTAGAGTTATAGTAATCAAAATAAATGTGTTTGGTAATGAGTATAAAAAAATTAAATAAATAAATAAAAATAAAAAGGAGAATAATTATGGTGATGACACTTAAGCAAAATGCTTCTCAAATAATATATAGGATGTATTCTAAATTTCTTACCATTTGATCTTCATTTGTTTGTTTCCTTGGGTTTTGTATTGAGTTTTTGTAATTTTGTGTCATCACTTTACTTAGGCCGTAACCGAAAAACCGAACCGAACTGAAAACATAGGTGTTGGTTCGGGTTCGGGTATTCGAATTATACCTACTGGACCAAGCGAAATATAGTCCATAGGTTTCGCTTCGGTTTCAGTTTAAACCAAAAAACCGAACATAAACCGAATAAAACCGAATTTTAACCTAATGTATAATCCTAGTAGTTGTACTTTGTGTTTCTTTTAAAATTAACTTTGTGTTTTGGTGTTTCATTTGGTGTTTGATTATGGATTTAAGACTGAAAATATTTGAATATGATTTTTTTTTGTGTTTTATTTTTTATTGTGCAATTGATTTTTATAGGTTTTGATTCGGTTATTTAGTTAAAAACCGAAACCGAACCTAAACCGTATCAATTCAGTTGTATTATGGACCTTAAAATGTGAACCGAAACCGAACCGAACCACAATTCATTCGGTTTATATATGGATTTATTTTAGCTAAAACCGAAAACCCGAATAACCGAACCGAAACCGAACCGAATGCCCACCACTAATGACATATGTAATTGTATGAATTAGAGTTATGGGCTTATGTAGCTTGTAAATAAAGGCCCATGAAAAATCCATATTTTACAAACTAAAGAGAAACAGAGAAAGAAATAGTCTTCAGGGGAAAAAAGCAACAAAACCCAGACTTCTTCATAAACCCTACTTTCTTCTTCCTTCTTCTTCTTCTTCTTCTTCCTCAGTGTCGAATTAGTAGAGCTAATACAAATATACAATGTCTCTGAGCTAAACCATGAGGCTCATTGTATTCGTTTTGAATTGTTTCCTGAAAATGTTCTGTTCTCTTCGTAACTTTAATCGCAGATTCCCTCGCCATGTAAGCCCTTGTTCTTCTTCTCTCTCTCAAATTCAAATTCAAATTCAATCACCTCTCTGTTTTCCTCCGTCTCAATCTTCCTTTATCTCTTGCCCTTTCGTTTGGTTCACTAGTTTCCTCTCTATCATTCGTTACCCTTTCGTTACCAAAACCGGTTCTGATTTCGATAGAGATTGGATCCGTAAAGTTATCCAGAACAATCAATTGGATGATCCAGGAATTGAGAAGCTTTTGAATCCGATTTGGGTTTCTAGGGTTCTTATTGAATTGAAACAAGACCCGAAATCAGCTCTCAAATTCTTCAATTGGTCAAAGAATCATCGTAATGGGTTTAATCACAGTGTTGAATCTTACTGTATAGTAGCACACATTCTGTTTTGCGCTAGAATGTATTATGATGCTAATAGTATCCTTAAAGAGATGGTTTTATCCAAGTTTCCCGATGTTTTCGATGTTCTGTGGTCTACGAGGAATGTGTGTGTACCTGGTTTTGGAGTCTTTGATGCTTTGTTTAGTGTTTTGATTGATTTAGGAATGCTTGAGGAAGCTAGTGAGTGTTTCGATAAGATGAAACGGTTTAGGGTTTTCCCGAAAACTCGGTCTTGCAACGGTTTATTGCATAAGTTTGCGAGATTAGGAAAGACGGATAAGGTTAAGAGGTTTTTCAAAGATATGATTGGTGCGGGGACGAAACCGACTGTGTTTACGTACAATATAATGATAGATTGTATGTGTAAAGAAGGTGATGTAGAAGCTGCTAGAGTCTTATTCGAAGAAATGAAGTTTCGAGGTTTGTTTCCGGATACTGTCACGTATAACTCGATGATTGATGGTTACGGGAAGGTAGGTCGATTAGATGATACGATATGTGTATTCGAGGAAATGAAGAGTATGAACTGTGAGCCTGATGTCATAACGTACAACGCGTTGATTAACTGTTTCTGTAAATCCGGGAAATTGCTTAAAGGTTTGGAGTTTTATAGAGAAATGAAGCGAAATGGGTTAAAACCAAACGTTGTGAGTTATAGTACTTTGGTTGATGCGTTTTGTAAAGAAGGTATGATGCAAGAAGCTGTGAAATTCTATGTTGACATGAGAAGAGGTGGTCTTGTACCTAATGAGTTTACGTATACTTCTTTAATCGACGCCAATTGTAAAATCGGTAATCTTGTGGATGCGTTTAGGTTTGCGAATGAGATGTTGCAAGAAGGTGTTGAATGGAACGTGGTTACTTACACTGCACTGATCGATGGACTCTGTGACGCAGAGAGAATGGAGGAGGCGGAAGAACTTTTCAACGGCATGGATAAAACCGGTGTGATTCCGAATCTCGCGAGTTACAACGCGTTGATTCATGGATTCGTGAATGCGAAGAACATGGATAGGGCGTTGGAGCTTTTAAACGAATTGAAAGGGAAAGGTATGAAACCGGATTTGGTATTGTACGGAACTTCGATTTGGGGTTTGTGCGGTTTGGAAAAGATCGAGGCTGCTAAGGTAGTGATGAACGAAATGCAGGAACATGGAATTAAAGCGAATACGATGATCTACACTACGTTAATGGACGCATACTTTAAATCGGGAAATCCTAATGAAGGATTACGTCTGTTTGAAGAGATGGTTGAAGTTAATATCGAGGTCACGGTTGTTACGTTCTGTGTCTTGATCGATGGATTGTGCAAAAACAAGTTAGTATCAAAAGCTATTGGTTATTTCGAGAGGATAAGTAACGATTTCGGGTTACAAGCTAACACAGCGATATACACTGCGATGATCGATGGTCTTTGTAAAGAGAATCAAGTCGAGACAGCGACTATTCTTTTCAAAGAAATGGTTAAGACGGGTTTGGTTCCGGATAGAGAAGCGTACACGTCGTTAATGGACGGGAATTTGAAGCGAGGGAATGTGGTAGAGGCTTTGGATTTACGAGACAGAATGGTTGAGATTGTTATGAAGCTTGATTTGTTTGCGTATACGTCGTTAGTCTGGGGATTATCGCAATGCAATGAGCTGCAAAAGGCAAGATCTTTCCTCGAGGAAATGATCGGAGAAGGAATAGTTCCTGATGAGGTTTTGTGTGTTAGTGTCTTGAAGAAACACTATGAGTTTGGATGTATAGAAGAAGCTTTAGAGTTGCAGAGTTATCTGATCAAGCATCAGCTTTTGACTAGTGATCACAGTAACGCACTTCCGAAGATGTGAAACTCGAAAAAAGATGCGAACTTTTTGCTCTTATGAGACCGTATCAGATATTCGTTCCAAACCCGAACGTTGAATCTTCATTCAGCTTGAGCTTCTCATGAGAATCTAATCGCTTAAATGATCATCCGAGGAGAAGCTTTATCGATTGTTCATCGATAAGAGCTGAGGTACGAAAACATAACGAATATTTGGTGATTTGATATCGAAATTCGAGTTAAGTCTGTGATAAAAATGTAGTCTTTTGTTGCAGACTTTTGAGCTCTGAAGCTGTGGAAAGGAGTGAAGAAGATTAAGAAGTAACTTTGCATACAGATTGGATTAAGGATTTTTGAGGTTTCTTCATTGGTTTTTTGTATTGTTGCATTGAGGAAGCAATCAAAATCCCTATTTTTTGTTGTTGTGTAGCTATTTTTATTTCTTTTCTCCAAAATGTATCTTCTTTAATTGATAGATTGAACAAATATCAGTTTTCATTATACAGAGAAGTTGAAATTTTGAAGAAAACTGTATAAAGCGAAATTGATCAAGGGTTCTTAATCACACACAAATTTGGTGAGCCTGAAGTGGTTCTTAAAAAAAAACACCGAGTAAAACTGAAAGCTCACGGGGGTACCTCTTTATCCTTTGTACGGAGGTACTAGCGGGTCTATGCTATAAAGCTCAAGCCGTGGGGAATTTACCGGGAATAAAAGTAGCACGCCGATGCCCGCCTATTAACCATTTGCTCTTTGCCGATGATACGGTTTTCTTTTCTAAAACAAGTACCAAGTGTTGTAAAACATTGGTAGGTATTCTCCATCAATTTATGAGTTAGTGTCGGGACAAAAAATCAACTTGAGAAAATCGGCAGTCAACTTCTCTCCGGAGGACCTCAAACAACGGGTTAAGCGGATTCTACATATTCATACCGAAGGAGGAATGGGGAAATACTTGGGACTTATAAAAAGGATATCTTTGCCGGAATCCTTGATCGAATTAGTCAAAGAGCCCCTTATTTGGTCAAACCGATTTCTCTCCGCGGCCGGGAAACAAGTCCTTCTTAAGGCGGTTCTCTCGTCTCTACCGTCTTATGCAATGACTTGTTCCAAACCCGGTTTCCTTGTGCAAGAAGATTCAATCATCTCTTACAAGATTTTGGTGGGATGGTAAACCGGGTACTCGAAAAATTAGTTGGGTCACGCTCCCTCTCTCGGCGGGCGGTCTCGGTTTCAGGGAAATTGAGGAGTTTAACGACGCGTTGCTAGCAAAGATAAGTTGGAGACTTATCAAGGACCCTAACTCATTGTTGGCGCAAATGCTTGAAGGAAAATATTATCCCTCTTCTTCTTTCATGGAAAGTAAGCCCACATCTAATTGTTCTCATGGATGGACTAGTATCCTCGCGGGCAGAGAGGGCATTGGTTTTTTGGTCGGAAATGGAAGGAGTATCAACGTATGGCGAGATCCATGGCTCTCTGCCTCAAGTCCTTGCATATAAGGGCAAAGAAGGGCAAAATTTGAATCTGCACATCGTTGTTCCAAAGTATAATAATCAACCAATCATCTTTAAGTTGTGGAAAATTTAAATTATCCCCATAAAAGAAAAAAGAACACCGAAGCAACAACGACGACAATAACAATAACAACCATCTCACCACCAGCACCTCCTTGACCTCCATTCTGATTCTGTTCAGGCGGGATGATATACACGATCACGGCTATAAACACTAGAAAGGCCACCAACCAGTCGACAGTTCTTCCACCATACCTATTAGGACGTGTACCTCCGAGCCATGAAGACTTTTGGGGTTTGGAGTTTTTGGCCGATGAACCGCTGAACAAAAGGCCCAAAAAAACTAGAGAAATTTGCAGAAATGTTATAAGAAGTGAGTTCTAATTGCAGAAATGTCATAAGTCAAACTATAATAACAAAAATGTTACACGTAAAAAGATGTTTATGCCCCTCCAACAAAGTCTCTGCAAAAAAATGTTAATGTCAAAGTATCTTTTTTGGCTATTGTTTCGCCCCATGATTTCCTCAACCTTTTTGTGTATCGTTATTCTTTATGCTTTGTCTCAAAGAGTTGAAAGATTCAATTGTTTGTCATTGTATTTATAGTGTTTTGTGATTGTGGAAAAAAGGAAAATAATGATGATTAGAAAATTTAACATTTTGACATGCACTATTATGTAAAGTAAACAATCGGAAATCGAGTTCTTAGTTTTCCAAAACAATTTTATCTTTGGTGATAATTCCCCAAAACGTTCCTTCTTTACAATTCTTTTACGTTTTGCCATTTACAATCGAGTTCTTTACAATTATTTTGATAATCGAATTCTTTACAAATTTTCTTTTAGTCACAAGAATTCTTTACAATTTACAATCGAGTTTTTTTGCCATTTACAATCGAGTTCTTTCCAATTATTTACGTTGATTGCTTCTTTACAAACGATAGTTTTGCCATTTTTGTTACTTCCATTTCCTTAAACCCGTTTTGTTCTTTTCCATGCATACTTTTTCTTTTTCATTTTGTTAAAGATCCATGCATTAAGTTTCAAAAAAAAAAAAAGAAGAAAAAAATCCATGCATAACTTTCGTTTTGGTCTAGAGTTCTTTTTTTTTTTTTTCAACACATTGTTTTCCATTAAATCGTAAACGTAGCGGTTACATCCAATCATACAACCATACATGAAAACATTAGAAATTGGTATAAAGTTCACGGCTAAGCCACAGAACCATATAAGTTTAATCACATTAATTAGTGATTTTGAAAAACTTCTCGCACCTCCGGATATCGTCAAGACGAACCCCGGTTGTATCTTCAAGCCTCGACGCGATCGATGCGTAAGAATACAAAGCGGTTGAGAAATTGCTCGGTTTTAATTCCGAGAGGGATCTTACACTCCATGAAAGAAGAATAGACTCCCAATTTTTCTCCCATCGCGAGGACGGTACATGATTTGAGAATCCAGAAAACTTTGATTTTCTCTCAATAGAGGAGATGTCGAGCTCAGTAAATACAAGATTTGAGAATCTAGAAAACTTTGACCTTCTCATAACCAACAAGGAATCAGGCTCGGACAATTTCCATGATGAAATCAAAGGTAAATTGAAGCCAATAATCATAACAGAGTAAGGACTAGAGTAAGAACGTGACCTGGTCAATTGAGAAGAAGGTGGGCCAAAAAAGCATGTTCTTACTGGGCTTGGAAACACACAGCCACAATTAGACCAGGCCCAAGATTGGTTAAGACAGTAGGTGAGGTAATGTTTCGAGCTACTCTGGCCGGAGCAGAGACTTTCACGGCAGAGAAGGGTTTCGGATGAGGCGGGGAGGGTTCCATCTGATCTCGACGGTGGATTGGGACTCTAGTACTTGTCGGAGAAAGCGTTGAAGCCGGTGTGGAGATGATCGGAAGTTCGTCGGAAAAGTTGTCGTCTCGAAGCTCTTTGACTGCGAGGATGTTTATACTAACAAAGACCAATTCCAGGTTTAAGAGCGTATACTTCTGAGATCTTGGCAAAGGAGGTGACTTTGCAGCCACTGGTGAAAGAGGTTGGAGCCATCGAGAGTAAAGAACAAGGCTCACTACGGTGAGAGGAGAAGGATCCGGTGGATCCGGTGGCTCTGGTGGATAGCTCAAGTTGTGACAGTCACAGAGCAAGTGTTGCAGATATTATTTCATCCTATACATTTTTCTAGAGTTCTTACTTCCATATATTATTTCATCCTAAACATTTGTGTGTTTACTACCATTCCAAATTAAATTTCTCTTTTTCAAACATTGTGAATCAGACTGTTTTCATTCACAAAAGTCATATATCTTATACATAGGTACTACAATAATTCAAATTATAGATTGAAACGTTTATGTAAACCGCCTTATCAAAGTAGAAATCAGTTTCATACGTACCACCGCATAAAACCAACGACGAATGCATTTCATAATACCACATTCTATTCTTATAATCAAATGTAGTTTGTTGCAGTTACACTGATGCTTACATAACAAGATCAAGTAAGTAAGTAACATATACATAAATTAATTACAATAGTGGTTTTTTGGAGGTAAGAGAAATATACTGAATCCAATAAATTAGCACGCCTAATCTCCCTGCCTTGTCATAACGTGTGTCCCAGTACCTCTTGTGGAACAACCACAAACTGCAAACGATCTTCCAAAGTAGAAGGTAACGGTAGAGATTGAATATTCTCACCCAACAACTAGAATTCAGCCCAGGCCAGAAATTTGGAAGTGAAACATTGCAAATAACAACTGAGAACCTCTGTTTTTCGGCATCCGAATTGGGGATGAAATGCCTTGCTTAATACCTCTGATTACAACAGTTCCATAGAGGCTAAGCCATTGATCATCATGGCATGGCCCCTGTTTTCCCTGGACTTCGATATAATTTGGCCAAGAAACTCCACTTTCTTTTGCGATTTGCCAAAAACTTGTGCTCAACGTCACTGTGGAGGAGGTCCTCTATCTCTTGATGGAAATACGTTAATCTATGCTCTTTCTTTGTGTAAGCGAAATAGATGCTCATATCCGCACCAGGAGAGACAATCGGGATCAATACCGTGAACCACACGGTACAGCCCGGGATCAAATAGCTGTATGGCTCTCGTACGCTGCAAAAATACAAAAACAGAGGTTACTTAAACTCAAATCTATGGAAGTTGTAGAACATCTTGTCTTTTTACCTTCCAGCAATTTCTTCGAAAGTACTTGTGAATTGTGATGCTGAAATCTGTGTGGTTCATGGCGATAAGCGAAGTGGTACTTCTCGTCGAGCTTCTTCCAGTAGATATCAGAATCCGGTTACTTAGTTTTCTCCAGAGCATGAGCAATGGTGCACTGAGTGACACCAAGTTTGTGTGCCAATAAGGAGGCAACAAGGTTACCATCATTGTAATTTCCAATGATAAGGTCATGCAACTCTTTGGAGATCTCAGCTTCGGCGTAAGTCTCTAGATACGGTCAGACCTCAGAATCTTGAGATCCATTTGCGAGAGGATATCACAATACTGAGATCCATTCACTCTCTCGACCACATGTGGTATCAGGAAGCAGCCGAGTGAGCTGTGAAAACATAAGAGAAAATTTAAGGACACCATTGCAAGAATCAGTAGAAAACATATAAGAGAAAAGCTTACAATGAGGATTCTCGGAGTGATGTTAAGTCCTTGTTGTTTGATACGTTGTAGCATGCATCTCTGTTTCGAACTTGATAAAGAATGTAACCACCAGTGTCAGGGTAATCAAGAACATTGTCCTGAGCAAAGTATATATACATACATGTTCCAGATCAGTTGAACTATAAATCAAGATGTAGTCAAAGAATGAATTTAAAGCGAGTTGAGTGTATTGACAGCTCCCATCCTCCTTAGCAGGACAAACTTCTTTAATCTCACATCCATCAATCACCACTTTGCACAATTCGCTCGTCTCCAATAGTAATAAAACCCTCTAGGTTTAATACAACATGCATTTGTTAACCTCATCAATGAAAGTTGCAGGTGCATTTCAAAGCTCTATAGTTACAAATACAGAAAGCATTGCAAGTTTAGTGATGATAGATTCTTAGCTAGAATGGAAAATATAAAACAAGACTCATTGTCAGTAATATCCGCACACAAATGGAAAAACATTCTTGCTAAGTAGTCAGAAAGTTTGACGTATCAATTTAAACCCAAAATCAAAAAGCTCTAAAACAAACCAGCAAGCTTGTTTCTTCGGATCTTAATTCCATAGAACGGTTCCACACAATTGTAATAAGGAAAGAAATTGCACCCCAATTCCAACAAGATTTAAGACAGAGAAGAAGTGAGATACTAATTCCACTTCTCGTATACCAAATGCTACAACAGAGAGGGTATCAAACAATTTTTCAGGAAAAATTGTGTGGATTACTTGTGATTCTAGTGAAAATTGAACCTAATTTTAACAAAAATCCGTTTCTCTTTCTTGAAGAGAATTCGGGAATAGATAATCATGTGAAAGAGAGAGAGTGAAGAGACTTGTTTTTGTTTACATTTAAGAGGGAGGAGATATAACACGTGAGTCAGAGTCTCAAACCACGACTTACCCCAATAGCTCTGTTTGAGTCAGAGTCTCAAACACAACAAAGTCACAAGAGCTTTTTTGGTTTGAATATAATTCTTTTACTCTCTGTTCTTGTAAGAAATTACTCTTTTCTTTTAAGCTTTGAGACTGCATCAAATCAGTATATAGTTTTTTGCTACCATAATTTGGTACATGATCGCTCACAACATAATAAGCATTGAACAAAAGCTTTATGCAATAATTTCTCCTGTTCGCATGGCTTTTCCAATGAATGAGTGTGATTGATATCTTCATCCAATAACTTCAAGAGCTCTGCTAAACAAAGATTTGTGACCTAGCTCAGGTTAAACGAGAGCGGAAAAGAAAAGGTATTTCCTTCCTTTATTGAAATGTTCTACTTACCTCTTTCAAGCCCTAGAAACAACAACAAGTGTGTTTAACCAATTTTCTTTGTAAATTCAGGCGTGTAAGTACATACATTTTTCTTCCGGCCGAACCGATTTCGGTTGCAACTTTCCGTAAAAGAAATGTTAGATAGTTATTTTGGAGAGTTAGGTCTTTTCATTATGATTTATTTGGGTTGCAACTTATCATTAAAAAATTGTTTAGTAGTTGTTTTGGAAAGTTGAGTTTTTTCATTATAACTGTCTCGGTAAGAGTTACGAATAGGAGAAATGATTCTTAGCTACACGAAGTATTGGCTAATATGTTGAAAACCATCTCAAGTATAGAAATGTCTTCTAAACTACACAAACTATTATGTAATACATAGTGACACACATCAAGTATATGTAAATATGTTAGAAACAAAAATAATTTAGTATATTTTAAAACTGAAACTATAATTTATTTTTTAATCGAATATTTTCATTATTATTTTTTCTTAAATTTTTGTAATTGTATTTGGTATTTCAATTTATCTAAATTTAAATTTTTTAAATTTTCTATTTTTAAGTATTTATTTTGTATGAAATTAATTACAGATTGATCCCTAAATTGATAATATTTTTCAAAAAGCACCAATTTGTGGTTTTTAACATGTTTACGTATACTTGGTGTATGTCACCATGTGTTACATAATAATTTGTGTAGCTTAGAAGACATTTCTATACTTTGGATGGTTTGCAACATATTAGCTAAGAATCATTTTTCCTTACGAATATGATAATCATTTCATGGCTATTCTTTGGGTTGTGATTTTTCCCAAAAAAATTCTTTAGTAATTTTTAAAAGTCGTCTTTTCATTCTTCATGTCTACTAATTGAACATATATTTTTGAAATGGTGATTTTTCATTAAATAAAATAACTACTACTAAATGAAAAGTTACAACTCTCCAAATGGTGTCTTTTCATTAAAATAACTACTTTGTATTTATATTTACCACTCTCAAATTTCAATGCAAAAAAATAAACAATCTAAACATGAAACTTATAATTCATCATTGATAAAACATGATCGAAAAAATTATCTACAATTAAAAATGTGTAGATACAAATATGAAAAACAAAACAACACTTCTTTAAGATTTCGAATTACCTTATCAAAAGGTTATTAAGCCATTGAGTCACTTCTGTTTTGAAAAACTCGTTTTACCGTTCTTAATGGATATTAGGGTTCTGTTTATTTTCTTCAATACAATTGTTGTTTAGGGATATTATTAATGTACAATAGGACTACTTTTTTTTCTTCTTCTTCATTTTTTCTTTGTTATGTTTACTTTTATTTCAAGGTATTTTATGTTTTCTTTGAAATATATTACTAACTTTTTTTGGTTTATTTTTATCTGACTTCGTATATAAATATGTTTAAATCTTTTTAGTTATATAGTCTTTATAAGTCCGGTTTCGATTGCCTCAACTTAAAAATTGATAGTAATTATGCTTTAAAATCTATTAGAATGATTATATGTTTGCATGTGTGTCAAAAATAAATTGTATCTTTGGTTGCGTTCACAAAAAACTTGAAAATTGATGATAATCATGTTTTAAAATATATTAGAGATGATTATGGATTTATGTTTGCATGTGTCAAAAATAAATTATGTTTTTAGTTGTGTTCACAATTTATTGAAAAAATTATAGTAGGGGAGGTTCTTTGCCCCCGCGATTTCGCGGGGTTCGATTCCTTGTTAACAATAAGAAGCAAAACATAACTAAAATATGACCAAAATTGAAAAAATAATTTCATTTAAAACGATTTTGCAATATAGGAAAAAAAGCTAGTACCCAAACTAAAATCAATATTTGCAAGTGTTTTTGAATATTAGAAACGATTTTTTTTTACTAATGTTTCACGCTGGTGTCCAATCTCATCCACCGTTGTATCCACATTTGTATCCTCCTTCTGAACCCATGTCAAGCATGTATTCAACTACTTCTTGCCTTAGAGGTGGCTCTGCTCGGGTAAGCCTCATCGATACAATCTGAGTCGCTTGATGCCTCAAGTTATCAAGCTGCCTAACCGTTAGAGGATGGATGTAATGCATCATAAGTAAGAGAGGCAGTGAGTACATATGCATCATGGATGCACCAGTGGTATGTGTCGATCGATACCATTGTTTCGGATCAATTTCGGTTTGAGTTAAATTATCCGGTTTGTTGCGCTGGTTTGGGAGAAGCCCTAAGACGTGATATAAAAAGGCCTTTGGCTGTATGGTCAGAATGGGAGGGAGACGTGTTATTGATCAAAAGAAAGCAATAAGAAGCAAAACATAACTAAAATATAAGCGATATATGAGCAAAATTTAGAAAAATAGTTTCATTAAAAACGATTTTGCAATATAAGAAAAAAACTAGTACCCGAACCAAAATTAATATTATGACATACGATTTGGAAAAATGCCAGTACCCAAACAAAAATCAATATTTGCAAGTATTTCTCCAAAATTTATTTCTTTAATTGATAGATTGAATAATTTAGTCTTGAACAAATATCAGTTTTCACTGTACAGAGAAGGTTAAAAGTTGAAATTTTGAAGATATTAATGTCTTTTTGCCTATACAAAAAATTGAAAACTTTTTGGATTAGTATAATTTATTCACTTAAAATGTTAAATTTAAGTGAATTAAAAAATATTTTAATATTATTTATTAGTAGTTTTGTGCAAAAAAAATAACTTGTGAGAGAGTTTCCAAAGACTTAGACTGGCTCGGTAACAGGTGCGGAGTCTTGAGCCAGGCTCGGAGATCTTTACTCGCCATACGATAAGCTCAGGTACGGATTCAGGCTCGGATTCTCTCACGGTTTGTATAGCCGTTGTTAATCTCTTCGTCTCTCTCAACGAGATCGAGCTATGAGAAAGATACGATTTTTAGATGATTCTGAAACTTTCCGAGTTGAATCTGTAATCGAGAACGGTTAAATTGATTCTGATTTCTCGAAATTTGTGTGTGTTTTCCGATTGTTTCGAGGTAGAAATGGGAGCTAGGGTTCGAGTACAGCATTACAATTTGGGATCTGCTGATTCGTACATCGGAAATTCCCTTCACGATCTTAACTCCGTCGATGGTCCTCCGCGAGATATCGGTGGTGACAACGACCGCGATTCCTCTTCCGCGGTTCGTAAATCGGAATTCGATCTCGATTTTTAGGGTTTTATGCGTAACTTAGCTCGAATTAGGCTGAGAATGGTTTTGGATTTCGTCTAATTTCAGGATTGTATGCACGAATCGTATAGAAACTCGATGCAAATTCATAACGAAGGTGTTGAAGAAGGTGGATCTAACATGTTGAAAATTGAAGGTATTAAGGATCATCTCAATATATTGGAATGTTTTTGACTAGTGTGTTGATTCGTTTATCGTATTTGTGTTTAGATGTTTCGCCGATTGAATCAGCGAGGGGAAAGTTTCTGCAAATCATATTGGATTACTTTATTAGTCAACATGTGATTGAAGTTTGTGAGAACAATAAGCGCGATCATGAAACGAATAATAAAGTTAAGAGGAAGTCGGATGATACACGATATGAAGGTGATCCGAGTTTTGCATTACCGTTGATGTATATTGCAAATTTATACGAGACTTTAGTCGGTGAAGCAAATGTGAGGCTTGCTTCGTTGAATGGAATACGGGAAAAGACGATTGGTGTAGCTCTTGAAGCAGCGGGTGGTTTGTATAGGAAATTAACAAAGAAGTTTCCGAAGAAAGGTACTTGTATGTATAGGAGAAGAGAATTAGCGACTTCGGTTGAAACGAGGGCAAGATTTCCGGAATTGGTAATACAAGAAGAGAAACGAGTTCGGTTTGTGGTCGTTAATGGTTTGGATATCGTTGAAAAGCCTGTTGATATGCCTATTGAAGACGCGGAATGGTGAAAAAAATACGGCTTTTTACCATTGTCAAAGTGAATATTGAGTTTGTTACATCACTAATATAATTGGATATTTGCCGTTACAGGTTTAAGCGATTAACAGGCCGTAATGAAGTGGCGGTTTCGGCTAGAGATTATAAATTCTATTGCCCGCGACATAAACATAGGCGTGTTCAAAACTCTGTTTCTAGTCTCCATGGATTACCCGTAAGACCGATCAACACTCTGTTTATACCACCAATACAAGTGACGGTGTAAATGTTCGGTTTATCTTTGTTTTGCAGACATTTCCGGGTATAGACTCTTCAAGTTTAAGTAATACACAAGGATTTCGCTCGGTTAGTGAAGTAAGTACAATACTCCTTCCAAATCTATACACTAATGACACCAAATCTTGAGCTTTTCGAATTTCTTTAGCCATCTTACAGTAATTGCAGGAACAACACACTCCTTCTCCTTCGAAACATCACATGTCATCTCTATCTCATCAGTTTAATCAATCTATTCACCATCATCAAGCTATATACCAAAGCCAACACGCATCCACGCATTTTCCCGGTCAGAATCATCAATGCGAACCAGAACTATCTCACACGCATCAATCGCCGTCTATTTCGCAGCACATGGCTTGCTTGCAACCCCTCACCGGAAGCCATGTCATGGTACTACTAATCTCCAAAACCTCTACTGTTCCAGTTGGATGATTTCGAATCACTCTCTCTCTCATATGTTTATATTGTCTTTTTCATAGCCAGCGAGTCCGGCGAAATTTTGTGACCAATGTGGAGCACAATACTTGAGAGAGACATCCAAATTCTGCTCAGAGTGTGGTTCCAAGAGGCTTGGGATTTAGTGAATACATATCTTTTTGCATCAGTCTCGATTTGGAATCTTATTTAAGGTAAAAATTTACAAGAAGATTAGTGTGAGCTGGTTATATGGCTATGTAAAAATATATAAGAATCAGAAACAGTGAAAATGGTATAATTGGATAGATTTGAGGAATGGAGATAATGGTGTGAAATTACCAATTTTGATAAAATGTTTAAGAAAGCAAGATTTTTTTCCGATGGATGATTAATATAATTATATAGTTTAAATCGGGTAAGCACAAATTATAACAAAGTGTGTTCCCAATCCATTATCATGCATAGAGATTAAGATCGACAATAATTGTTTTTTTTCTTCTTCTTGGAGAATATTATCATATATTATGAAGATGATACCATGTTGAAGATGATACCATCATGATATATATAGACTAGTATCTTTAGTCGCTTCAACAACTCTGTGGTTTCCTATGTAGTTAATTCTTAAAATGAATTTATTTGTGGTTTCATGTAAGAGTTTATGTAATTATGTAAGTGTAATGATGTTTAGTGCATGGTGGATTGCATAAGAGATATACATTTAATCACAAACCCAATTTTAATTAAATACTAAAATAATTAAACTAATACTCATTTTTGTTCATATGAATCTCTAATTGGAATCTCGTTTAAGGCACAAAACAACACTACTGTTTCAGGGATGACAAGAGCTATGGTGAAGTTTGACGAGGAAGTCATTAACTAGATTGTGTAAGTTCCTAGCTAGTTTTGGTTAATACATATATGTAAACGTTCATATGGTTATGGCTATGTAAAATGCATATGACCAAAACAATGAAATCTGCATAATTCAGTTGATGAATTATTAGAATATATATGTGTGCTTGAGGAATGGCAAAAGATGGTTAAAGTTACCAATTTTTCTTTTTGTTTCAATATGACAATATGTATTATCAAGAATTATCTCAATAGATTAAATGAATATATACATATAAAGTAACTATTGGTTGGACCATTTTACTTGATTGCATTAGTGTGAGTGGGTGTATTAATTATGGTTGTTGTGTATAAAGACTTAGAGCTAAAATGCTAAAATAGTTAAAAACTTTTTGAAAACATATGTTCACCTACCAATACTAAGATAAATCCTTAATTTTTTCTCAGTTTAAACGAATTTGATTGCATTATTTTGAGTGGTTGTACGTATTAGTTACTAGTTAGAGTCATTGTGTGTGAAGACTTGAGTGGTAAAACACTAAGATTGGTGAAAATTCACCTAGTTTTATACGTGAATTTTGATTGCATTAGTTAATGACATAGTAAACTTTATATCATGAATTATTTCAATTATTAGTTTAATACGTTTTCACATGGTTTTTATAATTTGTTACCCGAAGAGGCATTTTACATTTTTCATATATAATTTGTTTGTGCACAATAATAGAGGAATAATCCGAATCTTACTAAAAATCCATTAATTATTTTAAATCGGAACATAGTATAATAGAGACAGAACACAAATTAACAAAGTGTGTTCCTACTTCATGATCGTAGAGAAAATTAATAGGTTGTGTGGTGAGGACCATCTATGGTGCATAAACAACGACGGAAGAATCCTCTGCAATGACCATCGAGGTAATCCTTACTTTCGAGGTGGCAAATGAGGGCACAAGTGTGTGTGCTCCAGCAAATTCCTGTGTAATCATTGCTCGGTGTTTCACAACGTCTTGCCTCCACGGGACCAATCTCTAGAAAAGAAAGATGAAATCCATTAATTTGATTATAACCAATTGTAGAATAAGGTATAGCAAGACATATAGAATAGCTATTGGTACTAGGCAAATTGGTAGTATATATTTGTTTTTTCGTACGTAGATCATAGAAAGTTAGAAAGCGTACGTATACTATGTTCTTAGTTTTTACCAAAAGAAGGAATAATATGACATGTGGTTATAGTTTATACACAAAATGGTTGATTATTTCACATATTGGTATGAAATTTTTGATACTACTATGGCATGAGTAGTGAAACCTGTGGTAATGAGAAGCATGAAAGCGATCATGAGAACGATTGAGACAGAACGCATAGATGAGAGCTTCATTTTCAGAGCGAGAAAGAGAGAAAATGTGGATGTTTTGGAGAGAAAGTGTTACTGTGGAAGAAGATGATGGCACTAGGCCACTATATATAGGCATGGACTCAGTATATATGTATATAAGAACATTCGAAATATATAATATAATTCGTTATGTTTTATAAATAATTTGAATAACTTTTTTTTGTAGAGAATCTTTTTAATTGCAGTGACTAATAGTTGCGCATGAAAGCTTGACTTCTTCGTCATGTATGGATAGAAAAAGTAAAATTTTGAACAAAGTTCACATACTCTAATTAAGGTACTTTGTCTTTATGAATTATGAGTGCTTAATTGACGAAACCCATTTGTTTTTTGTTTTTTTGGTCGGAATAACATTCGTTTCATGATGTTGATGTATATAATTTTAATTGATTAATTAAACTATACAAATACCATTACAAACTACTAGAGTTTTCATTGATGCAAATAAATACCAAAACACCACCCATTAAACAATTTTTTCATGGTTTTTTATATCGTCCAAATTTAAAAATCACATAATTACATTTAATCAGTATATCTTCACTTAAATAACATTTCAATACGTACATATGTATAATCTATGTTGTGATAACGTAAGTGAAATTATCTTTAGTACTTGGGGGAATGTATAACATATATACATTTTATGATAAAGTAAATATGGGTTAATGCCTTAATGGACTATCATATTTGATTAAATTCATTTGACCATTAATTTAATTGATATAGTATTTGATTAAAGTAGTTGTGTATGAGACTTTAGGGCTAATTACTAAAATGGGAACGTAAACTTTTTGACGAAAAAATATTAACTAACCAATACTAAGAGATTGGTAAACCTTACATAACGAAGTACAGTATCGTAATTGTTATGCCTTACCTGGTTGCAAATTTGCTACGCGGCGAGGTATTATGTTTAATTCTTTTTTAGTGTGTGCATATTAGATGGAGAATCCGATTTTTTACGTTGTCACAAAGGATAATCCGAAGCCAAACGAAAAATACATAGACTAGAATTTTCAATAAAAATCCATTAATTATTTTATATAGGGAAATAGTAGAGAGACCACAAATTAACAATGTATATCTCTAATTCATGACATATCTTTGAAAAATCAGATTGCAACGGTAGTAGAGATAAATAGAAAATTATTGATTTTTGAGAATATTATCATCTTAATAAAGATCCCATTAACAGGATTTGGTGCAGTAACATTGCATCATGAATCCACCGCATATACAGCCTTCGTAATGCTGGAGTTTGCGGCAGATGTTGGCACATTTGTTTCAATTCTTACATTCTCCTTCGAAACGCTTACTTAAGTAAGAATCAAGTAATGAGGATTTTTTTTTTTTTTTTTTTTTTTTGAATTTAATATAAACTTTTTTACAACTTATTCCGATCAGCTTTGAACTTAAACAAGAAAACTATTTTGAGATTATCTTGTAGAGAACCAAATACTTAAACCATCTTCGTAATGCATGTCTCCGTTTTTTCGGATCAAATATAATTGATTCCTCACATTCTTGTCAATCATCTTGACGAGTTGATGTGTCGTCGAGGCAATCTTCCCATGTCTCCGAGAATTCCGCTCTCTCCAAACTGAATAAACCACATTTTGAAAGACATATCTCAAGATAAAGGTTTTTGTACGATCTTGCGTTACCTCGTTAAGCAACATAACAATCTCCTCCCATTCATGAGTAAAACGATCCATCAAAAGCCCTTTTATCAATTTTTCCCACACGCGCTTCGTGAAAGGGCATGAGAAGAAGAGATGATTTCTTGTCTCCATTGGTACATTGCAAAACACACAACTTGTATTGGCATTAGTACTCCAGGTTATAACTCTATCTCATGTTGCCAAACGATTCTTAATAGCCAACCAAACCAAAAAAGAGAATTTAGGAGTAGAGTGCGAGAACCAAACTCCATCAGACCATTCTACCATTGGTCTAGCTTCACGAATCCGGTACCAAGTATCTTTACACACAAACTTCTTCTTTAAATCCCCTTCTTTACCCCTCCATAACGCCACATCCGGTTCATCAATCTCTCTACATTGCCTCCTTTTTGTCAACTCCACCTCTATTTCATTAAGCAAGGGTTGTAGATGTCTTCTTTGTCTTGTTCTATCCAGTACCTCCCCGACTGTTGCTTGTTTTGAGATTCCCAAGTCTATACATCCGCGATCTCCCAACTTCTCAAACAATCGCCCCAAACTGCACCATGAATCAAACAAAAAAGATGTGGAATATCCATTTTTAATGTCAACTTCATGAAACCCCTTGGCTAACTCTCTGTACTTCAAAATTTTCTTCCACATCCAAGATCCCATCGAAGTTGTATTCGGAACAGCCCATAAAGATCCACATCGGATTAGATGTCGTTTGACCCAATCTACCAGAGAGTTGTTACATGAGAGAATCCTCCAAATCAGCTTTAAACAACACACTTTGTTTGCTTCTTCTACCGATCTCAGCCCCAATCCTCCTTCATTCTTAGGTATACACACATCTTTCCAGGCTACTTTGGCTTTTCTTGAGTTTAAAACTGGCCCGGACCATAAGAAAGCCGAACAAAGTTTGTCGATCTCCACTACAAGAAAACAAGGCATTTGTGACTACTAAAAGAGTCGCAAATTCGTCGCAAATGAGCCATTTGCGACTACTTTGCGACGCCTACAAGTCGTCGCTAAATGTGCGTTGCAAATTTGCGACGCTGCAAATCCGTTGCAAATTAGCAACGTTTTTGTGACTTTATTTTATTCGTCGCTAATTTGCGACGAATTTAGGACTAGTCTCAAATAAGCAACACTTGTGTGACTCAGGCAGGTAGTCACTAATTAGCAACGGATTTGAGACTGTATTGTGCGTGGCAAATAAGCGACTTTTGATTTTGCTGACTAAGTTATCACTAACTATATTCATCGCAAATTAACAACTAATTAGCTTCTAATTAGAGACTATATTGTTGTCGTCACATTTTAGGTTAGTTACATTTTTGTCGCTAATTTGCCACTGATTTGCGACGCCTTTGTTTTAGAAGTGACCGAATTGAATCTCTTTCAAGTCACTTTTCAGTCACTTAAATGCTACTAATTGTTGTTTGTTTGTGTTGTTTTCAATTACCAAATGTTGTGAATAATAAAAAAAATTGAAATGCAAAATTATATTACAAAACAAGCATATAGCTTGTCAAAATTAGTACCAATGTACAAAGAATGTTGCACAAGAAATTCTTTTAATACATAAATTGATACCAAAAACAAAACAAGAACAAAAATACAAGCTTTTTTCAATTTCGTTCATTTGGGTTAAAATGAGGAAACTTAGAAGAGAAGGGAAAGAGGAGACAATACAGTGGTGGTCGGAGTTTAAAGCGTTAGTTAAACGATGCAAGAGCCGATCTCTGAATCTTTCAAGCGGTGTCAACATACAAATGTCTGCCTAAAATGTTGACTTGAATCTTTGAATCTTTCAAGCGGTGTCATCATCTCTATCTATAAGATCTAACTCTTCTTTCCAAATAAAAGAAATCAACGACTACCTCTGCCGATAGACGCCTTTGTTCTTTAAGACTAGAAGTTTTCCCCGCAACTTCTTTAAAAACTGAGACAAGGGAGCGAAAGCAAAACCTGATAACATCATTGAACAAATGATCAAAACCAAGACAGAGGAAGTAATATTCAAACTCTAATTCGAAAACCATGAATGATTCTGAATTAAACTCGCTTGACGACAGTTCTGGTCCCAAAAGCAAGACTCAGTTCTGGTCCCAAAACCGCCGTGAACCAGTAAACACCCTCTCTATGTATACGAGCATCTAACACAAATAAACAAGACAATGAGCTACCATACAACGCAGAACTTCGATTTTAATCATGTAACCAAGTAAGTACCTCAAAATGCCACATACTCACAAGGATATATTGAAAACCAACAACAAAAGAAGACCAAAAATAAATTAGTGCATACCCGCATGAGTTGTTGGATAAAGAGGGTGACATGTTTTCTAGCAATTGGGATCGACTTGATACAGCTCCAAAAAACATAACCTTCTGCAACAGGTACAACATGAGTTGCCCCATCTCCAACATCTACTACAACCCTGTCATCTCACACTAAGAAGAACTGTAAGTCAAATTAAGAGGCGAGCATAACAAGAAACAAAAGACAAGAGAACATATTCAATATTTGCTAAAAATCGTCTAGTATTCGAGAAGTAACACTAACATATCCCAACAAACAACATAAATACTTAGAAAGAAGTAACTTGAGCAGCCTAGTGTAGATTTGGAAACGTATGAGAGTGAGTTGAAACCACAATATCATCGTTTCTCTGAGATAGAAATTCCCAAGGATCATACTTTTCAAACGTAAGAAATAATCCATCAAAATTATAATTCTTGAAAATTGTTAAACTCTTAGAAATTAACTATTTCAATGAATAGAGCTTAAGCAGTGGTTCAATGATATAGTTTATTCTGATATGTATATGTTATCTCTTGACCTAATAAACAATAGATGGCAATGGGGAAACCAACATTGAAAACCAAAGAAGCTGGAATCAGTCAAATAATTTCAGCTTTATTCTCTGGTTAATTTAAACTTGCACACTCAAATTAATCAAAGAAGCCTCAATTCATAGTCCACACTCAAATTCATGTTCCATCATGGTTTCATTATCATTTCTAAATCTCGCAAGATACTAACCATAACTAACAAGGAATCGTACACACAAAACTAGCACTCAAGACAATTTGATTACTAACAATTTAGGAATGTAGTCGCATGAGCATGTGTGTTACTACTAACACATGATATATTTCATGAAACAAAATTAAATTTTCTGAATTTCATCAAGGATTCATGCTGAATTGCTGATCACTACAAAGCTGGAACACATGATATATTTCACTACGATGCAATCATCTCTCACCGAAAAGAAATAACTTTAACTAAAGAAACACCAAGAGAGGCAAAGCAAACGCAGCAAAACAATCAAGCTATTCATGTTCTATGTATATAACCAGAATTATGCAATGCAAGCAGTTGTGAAAATTATTAACAAGCATACATGAATCCAAGACTAAATCCAATTACTTAACAAAGAGCTAATGACAATGAAACGCAACAATTAAAGAAACATACCTCCCATATCAGAAGCCATTAAAACCCCATCTTTGTACTTGATTGCAACAATTGAGGTTCCAGTAACACATGGGTACCTAACGAAACAAAAATTCAACATAAACCCTAATACTAAAAACTGAATCTCAAAATTTCCCAGAATCGAGAAGAAAAAAAGAGAGAGATTTTACAGGACGGTGACGACGGTGAAGGATCTGCGACTGAGATCCAAAACAGAGTCCTCCGCCAATAGACGCCTTTGTTCTTTAAGACTAGGAGTTTTCGCCGCAGCTTCTTCTATCACTTCGTCGTCTTCACGAGATTCTTCATCTCGCAACTGAGCCTGGGTAGAAAGAATGAGAGACCGAGAGATGAACATATTAGATTAGTTGAATCAGATGAGATTTAGAAAGAAATAAAATTGGGAATAGATCTAGAGAGATCCAGGGTTTGTGAATGGATTTGAGAATCAGATCTAATTTTTACAACTTAGTCGAAACAAAAAAATTTGGAGGGATATATTCTCGCTAAAAATCCCAAATTATTTCACCTGAAAGCCCAAATATTAGTCTCAAAAGAGTAACAAAATAGTTATTAATTTGTGACTAACTTGTGACGATTTTATGTTAGTCACAAATTAAATCTCTAAACCCTAAACATTTAGACCCAAAATTTGTTTTTCTAGTCTTTCTTTAAACCATATACACTAAATAAACTGATATAACCATTATAATACCACTAACAAAGATAATTTACAAAAACATCATCTTTACATAATCTTAGTTTAAAACTTCTAAGTGTTTATAACTTAAAGTATATTAATGTTGTTCTCGCATAAATATTTTTTTTGGAAATTGATTTACTCACTACAACCACATATTGGATATTTTGTCATTGACTTTAGTACAAGCTAAATACTATTATGAATCATAAAAGCATACATTTTGGGGTTTAATGTGTAGTAATGCAAAATGGAGTGGCAAAGTAGTCACTAATCAGTCACAGATTTACTTTTGCGTCGCAAATATGTCACAAAGTAGTGATATATTTGTGACTACTTTGCCACGACTTTGGATAGTCACAAATTAAAATCCTAAACCTTAAACAATTAGACCCCAAAATATTGACTAATACGCTTACCCTATAGCCTATACCCTATATTGATGGATATATCAATTACACTAGTCCTAACAAATCTAATTTAGATAAAACATCAAATTTTGAATATCATAGTATACTTATATGTATACTTATATGTAATTTTAAGATTAATGGAACTAAAATGTTGTGTCATTGAAAATTTGCAATTGTGTTTGAGTAATTCAGTATTAACACATATTTCTACTTTGCATTGAGTTTGGTAAACTCTAAATACAATTATGAATCATAGAGGCATACATTTTAGCTTTTTCAAGTTTAGAAAAGTTAGAGGTAGTGGGGAAAGTGTCGCAAATCAGTCACAAGGGTAGGTAGGCGTCTTATATATGAGGCAAAATAGTGGTAAATTTGTGACTGATTTGTGACGTTCTTATATGGTTCCAATTTTCAAACCTTAAAACCATGGATAATCACTAATCAGTGGTAACTTTGTGACGAATTTCTAACGCTGTGTTAAGAAACCCTAAACCCTAAACACGCGTCACAAAATCGTCATAAATTTACCACTGATTAGTGACAGTAGAGGGTTTTGAGGTTTCAAAACTGGAACTATATTTGAACGTCACAAATCAGTGACTCCCCAGTGGCGTCGCTAATCTGTGACTGATATGTTCGACACAAATTTGTGACGACCGTTTTTGGTTTAAATCAGTCGCTAATTGATGACTGATATGTGACTAGACTGAAACCTTCCCACAGTTGTCGCAAATCAGTCACTAATTGACGACGCCTTTACGACTAGAAATATTAGTCGCAAAGGTGTCTCAAGTTAGTCGCAAAAATTAGTAACTAATTTTGCAGTCACAAAGCGCAGTCACTTATGGACTGTTTTCTTGTAGTGCTCCTTAATACACGATTTAGGCAATCGAAATGCAGAAATCCAAAAGTTGGTGATACTAAGAATTACCGAACTAATGAGTTGTAGTCGTCCATCAAAAGATAGAGCCCTCGCCTTCCACGCGCTGATCTGATTTCTTATTTTCTCTATAAGAGGAAGATAATCCGAAGAGGTCATTTTCCTTGTCATCAACGGTAATCCTAAGTATCTCACCGGCAACACACCATAATCAAATGGGAATTGATGGAGAATCTCATCTTTTAAACCTTGAGTAATCCCTGCCATATAGATGGTAGACTTTTCAAAACTGATCCGAAGCCTCGATCGTTTAGCAAACTCGTCGAATACCGCCAGAATACCTTCTATGGAATTCTTTTCACCATCAACAAATACCATCAAATCATCAGCGAAACATAGATGGGTGAGCATCATTGAATTACAGTTTGGGTGATATCCAAATACACGGTCCCTCGATATCAATTCTTCGCGATAGCACATTCATACATATTACAAAGAGATATGGGGATAGAGAACAACCCTGTCTTAATCCTCTTTCGCTACCAAAGTATCCCTCTAATTCACCATTCACTTGGACCGAAAAAGATGCAGTAGTAATACATAATCTTATCCAGTGTATGTATTCATCAGGAAAATCCATAGCCCTGAGTGTGTTCAACAAAAAATCTCATTGAACCGAATCAAACGCCTTTGATATATCAGTCTTCATCGCAAAACGAGGATTTGAAAATCAAATCAAATGAATTAGATGGAGAATACGAATCTCTGTCTTTGTTGTCACAAGAATAATCCGAGAAGTTGAAAACCCAAATACGGTATGTAGACTTGAATTCTTACAAATTCTATTAGTAATTTTAAACTTGGAAATCCATAGATGTTAACCGGATAATTTGAATGATTGAATGAAGTTTGGGTTGCACAAAAAAAGGAAATCCATAGATGTTAGAGAGAGAACATAAAAACATAGTGTGCGCAATTCAAGATATTCTTGGTTGGGCCATTTTACTTGATTTCATGGCTGTATTAATTGTAGTTGTTATGTTGTGTATGAAGACTTAGGGCTAAATTTCTAAAATGGTTAAAAGTTTTGGAAATATATTATTCACCTACCAATATTAAATTTAGCTTGACTTCTTCAATAACTTTAAACACAGAGTTTCATTTTGGGAGAGAGATTTATTCTCCTACGTTTTTTATAAATGTAGTTTGCGCGTGAAAGCTTCACTTCTTCGTCAGTACGGATAATTTTAGTAAAATTTTGAACAAAGTTCACCAACTCTAATTAAGATACTCTAACTTTATGAATTATGAGTGCTTAGTTGACGAATAACACGTATTCTTGATTTTGATGTATAAAACTTTAATTGATGAATTAATCTATCCAAAATACCTCGCATTAAACAAGTATTCCTTCAATCCCATTCCTAGAAGGGGACTCTTTGGAATCACTCTTTTTCCTCTTCCCCCTCTTCCTCTTCCCCTAGCTGAATTAGACTCTCCCGCCGTAGATTGCACAGGAGAGTTTAGGGTAACAGTAACTTCGCAAGTATCTTCAATTCTGTCTCCCAATCTTGAGGCAAAAGGGGAATGTCTCTGCGCAGGAGGGGATATAGACGGTGGAGAAGCAAATCTCAAGTGAGTTGATCCCAATCTTGCTTGAATACTTCCCCGTCTCTCAATATGGGGGGAACTAAAAGGATTAGAAGATAGTCTATTAAGAGCTTTGTTTGCATTAGGAAGTTCATCAGCTAGGTGAATCTCGACATCTTGCAAGTTGATAGAAGCTGACTGGTTAGCTTCAGGGGGTATATAATCCTCAAGTTGAACAACCCTCTCAAGAGCTGGTCGTCTTGACCTTACTGAGCTTGATACTTCTTTTCCTTTATGAACTTGAGAGGAATTTCTAGTAGGAGAAGAGGTAAGATAAGTTTTTTGGTGGTTGTGAGAACGCCGAGGAGCTAAGTGCCTTGAGCCAGATGAATCTCTGTTTGATGTGGTCTGAGTAGGGGGATTTGCAACAGGCCTCCAAGCTGGAGGAGGACGGTTCATTGCCTGAGAGATTGGTTGGGACCTATGGGGAGGGCTGTGAGGGCCCCTCTGGTTCTCATTGTGGTAGTTAGAAAATCTAGATGTACCCAAAGCTCTATCAACATGATTTTCTCTATTCGGGGACCAAGTATCACCGTGTCGGTAACCACTAGACTTCTCTGTTCTTGTTGGGGTTGTAGTTCTCTCTCTATGATGGGAGTAAGATCCACGGGGAGGAGGGGACCGACGTTGGCCTTTAGAGTGGTAACCAGAATCAAAGTCTTTCCTCTCCCAACGTCTCTGCTTTGACGCGTCGATCCGAGACAGAGTCAAATCTCTGTTAATGTCTCGGCTTTGTAGAGAAGAGGATAGATGGGGCCTGGAACCAGAGGTACAATCTTGTTTCTCATGGGTTAGCCTCATGCATTTGAAACAATGTTTATGCAGGTTCTCATAAACCAAATCGACCCAAAGCTCTTCTCCCGAGTGAAATTGAACAGATCTTCTTGTAACCAGTGGAAGCAAAGCATTTATCTCTACTAAGACTCGACAATTATCTGAATCAGTGTTAGCAACATGTCCTAGCTCTGATCCAATTGTGTCCAAAGCGACATCAGTCCAGAACTGACTCGAAAGGCCCTGGACTTTAATATAGAAGGGAATGGTAGAAGGAAAGGCTTCAGAGATGATTGGTTCCCACTTCTGAAGTATTACCATCCAATGCTTGTAGTGGAAAGGAGCTCTCTTCAACACCATCTCTAGATCTCGCTCTGAGGAGAAAGTGAACTGAAACTTATCTCTGCTGAGTTCTAGTAAAGAACCTAGAGGTCCTACTTCCCGCAAGAAACTGTGTGTAGATGGGTCTTTGCCGTGTTCTAGTAAAGAACCTAGAGGTCCTACTTCCCAGCAAACTAATACACCTAATGTGCCTCTCAATGAGGATGGTATGACTCTTTCTCCGTCTCCTCAAGAAGTAAGAGCTTCTGGTCATGTAGCGGTTTCTTGTGATCCTACTAGGACTTCTGCTAGTAGAACACCGGTGGATTTTCATGTTCCACCGCCTTCCCTTCCTTAGCCATATTGTGTTGGAATTGTCAAGGTCTTGGAAACCCCGTGACAATTCGTCGACTTAAGGAGATTAGGCTAACAAATTTCCCGGATCTAATGTTTCTTATGGAAACAAAAAATCAAGATGATTTTGTATTCCATACGTTAGATTGGATGGGTTATGATAATAATTTTACCGTGCCACCTACGGGTTCTAGTGGAGGTCGTCTTCTTCTTTGGAAACATGATATATCTCTGGAGATTCTTGACTCCTCACCTCACTTTATTGATACTAAATTGACTTCGGCAAGAGCCTCTTTCCATTTTAGTTTCGTGTATGGTGAACCAGTGACTGAAAACAGGGCCCAAGTTTGGTCTAATCTTTCTGCCTTAGCTGGGAATCGCGAATCAGCGTGGATACTCTCGGATGACTTCAATGAGATAGTAGATAATAGCGAAAAGAAAGGAGGAATTGTTCGCCCTGAGAAAACATTCATCCCGTTCCGAAGCTTCTTAACCAGGAATGGCCTCTTTGATGTTAAGCACTCGGGCAATTCTCTGTCTTGGAGAGGCAAACGCTACACACACTTTATCAGGGCACGGCTTGATCGATCACTTGCCAATAATTCTTGGTCAGAGATGTTTCCTTCGGGAAGGTCCCAATACTTACGTTTTGAACGATCGGATCATCGACCAATTCTCACGCTCTTGGATAGCTCTCTCTGCAAAAAACGTAAACTATTTCGATTTGATGATCAATTAAGAGATAAAGAAGAAATCTTCAATCTCATCTCTGAAATCTGGCCAAATGCACATGACAAATCAGTTGCAGATAAAATGTCCTCTTGCCGTAGAGAACTGATTAGATGGACGAAGGAACAAGGCTGCTTTAATGCTCAATTTATCAGTGTTACCCAAGCTGAACTAGAAGCTGCATTATCCAAGGGTCAGCCTAATGACCTAGAGATTGAAAGACTCACTGCAATCCTGGAAAAAGCTTATAAAGATGAAGAAGTCTTTTGGAAACAACGTAGCAGGATAATGTGGCTTCAATGTGGAGATCGTAATACAAAGTACTTCCACTCGGTTACTCGAAACCAAAGAACCATTAAACGATTCTCGGTGTTAGAAGATAAAGAAGGCTTGCCGCATCATCGAGAGCAGGATATAGCTAAGATCATCACTGATTATTTTGATGATATTTTTTCATCTCAATCCCAAGGTGACTTTAAGAGTCTGGATGATATTATATCTCCTTGTATATCGGCAGAAACTAACTCTCAGCTTATAGCTTTACCAACAGAGGAAGAAATCAAACAAGCGGTATTTCCGATCAATGCCGGTAAAGCTCCAGGAGCTGACAGATTCTCCTCGGGCTTCTTTCACTCTTATTGGTCTATTATTGGCGTTGATGTCATAAGAGAGGTCCAGTTATTCTTCCGAACTGGTAATTTCCCGCCGAGCCTCAACCTCACCCATATTAGACTTCTTCCTAAGATCTTAAGCTCGGTGAAGGTTTCCGACTATCGTCAGATAGCTTTATGCTATGTTTTCTAATAAAATTGGGGCAAAAATATTGACGAAGCAGTTACAATCGGTTCTTCCCGGAGTAATCTCGGAGCATCAATCAGCATTTGTACCAGGAAGAGCCATCTCCGACAACGTCTTAATTACCCATGAAATGCTCCATTGCTTAAGAACATCTCAAGCTACTAAGCGAAGCTCCATGGCGGTTAAAACCGATATGAGCAAAGCGTATGACCGCATTGAATGGGACTTTCTCAAAGCGGTTTTAATACGAATGGGTTTCCATGATATATGGATTGGTTGGATTCTAGAGTGTGTGAGTACGGTCTCTTATACATATCTTATTAATGGGTCTCCGCGAGGCGTAGTAAAACCATCGAGAGGACTTGACAAGGCGATCCTCTTTCGCCATATCTATTTATTCTTTGTACCGAGGTTCTTTCAGGTTTATGTCGACAAGCACAAGAAAATGGAACTCTCACCGGTATTAGAGTTGCTAAAAACAACCCATATGTCAACCATCTTCTCTTTGCCGATGATACAATGTTTTTTTTGCAAGACGAACTCGGCTTCATGTAGAGCTCTTGCTACTATTCTCTTAAAATATGAGAAGGTCTCGGGTCAATGTATAAACCTTGCAAAATCATCCATTACCTTTGCCTCTAAAACGCCATTAGCTATTCGTATGCAAGCTCATAGGATTCTTAAGATTAGGAACGAAGGTGGAGCGGGAAAATATCTTGGTATTCCCGAAAACTTTGGGAGAAAGAAGAAAGACATATTTGCTTCTCTTGTTGACCGCGTTTGACAAAAATCGCAAAGTTAGTCGTCTCGGTTCTTATCTCCGGCCGGTAAACAAATCCTCTTAAAGTCGATTCTCTCTTCGATGCCATCCTACACAATGACGTGCTTTAAACTTCCAAAGTCCCTTTGTAAGGATATTCAATCTATCCTTACTCGATTTTGGTGGGACAATAATCCGGATCATAAGAAGATGTGTTGGATCTCTTGGAAAAAGCTTACTTATCCAAAGAATGCGGGAGGCTTAGGGTTTGGGATGTCAAATCTTTTAATGATGCTTTGTTGGCTAAACAAAGTTGGAGAATTTTAAAGAACCCATCAAGCCTCCTGGCTAGAGTGATTCTTGGTAAGTATTGTCCTATGGCTTCCTCATTTATGGAATGCTCTATGTCTTCACGTCCATCACATGGATGGCGTAGTTTGTTGGCTGGCCGAGAAGTGTTAAAAAAGGGACTTGGATGGATTATAGGTTCGGGTGAAAAGGTGAACATATGGACTCAACCGTGGCTCTCACTTGAAGCCCCTCTTCGCCCCTTTGGTCCGCCACCATTTTCCTTTAAAGACATTTGTGTCTCATCGCTCATTGACGCAAATACTAGGACTTGGAACCTGCCACAAATTAGGGAGTATGAAGACTCCATTTCTCGGATTACGCTAGGTTCGGTACTACGACCGGATAAGCAAGTGTGGCTTCCCTTGAAACGTGGTGAATATATGACAAGATCGGGCTATGGAATCCTAGGGATTCACAATATCCCCCATCACCAATTATAATTTAATTGGCAGAAACATATATGGAAGCTCCCAACCCTCCCAAAAATTCAAATCTTTCTTTGGAAGGCGTTGGTCGGAGCTCTTCCGGTGGGACTTCATCTATTACAAAGAGGCTTGGGGGACAATGCATTGTGTAAACAGTGTGGTGCTTTGGAATCTACTCTACACGACCTAAGAGATTGCCCATTTTCCATCATAGTATGGAGCCTCTCCCCTTTATTGGTGTCATTATCAAACCATGGAGACGTTTTCTCCTTCATCTCGTTGCTATACGGCACAAAATCACAGCCTTCAATCTCCTCTGCCGAATCAGCTCTGTTTGCTTGGGTATTATGGAACTTATGGACGGCGCGCAACAAGTTAATCTTTAGTGATATTCGATTCTCGGAAGAGGAAGTGGTAAACAAGGCTATCTCGGAAGCAAAAGCTTGGTTTGATGCTAGAGATACTCTGCCTTTTAACCCTACTCCTCCTCCAGCTACAAATAACCATCAAGACATTGAAACTCGAATGGTTTGTTATGTGGATGCAGCATGGAATGCTACCTCCAACAATTGCGGTATGGGATGGATCCTCACCGATGGTGAGACCGCCGCTGAGATTACCGCATCAGCCGCTTGCTCTGCCATTTCCTCGGTCTTAGTGTCCGAAACCAGAGCTCTAAAGGCTGCCTTGATCTATACTCTAGAGATGGGATGCTACGTTGTTACGATGCGATCGGACTCACAAACCTTGATCCGTCTACTCAACTCCTCTGAGACGCATACAGAAATCGACACTCTCCTCGCTGATGCGAGAGATTTGATTTTAAAGTTTGAGTCCATTATCTTTCAATTTGTTCCTCGTACTGATAATTTAGTTGCTGACGATCTTGCAAAAAAAGCTCTATCTTCCTTTGAGCTCTCTGTAATGAACTTTTGACGTGAGTAATGAATTATTGTTGTGACCAAAAAAAAAAAAAACAAGTATTCCATGGTTTTTTATATCACCCAACTTTTAAAAAACATATAATTACATTTTAATCAATAACATTTGAATACGCACATATATAATCTATACTGTGATTATGTAAGTGAACTGATTTTTAGTACTTGTGGGATTATATAACATAAATACATTTTTCTTACTATTTTTTTTTGTTGCTTTGAATCTCTAATTGAAATCTCTTTTCAGGCACAAATTTACAACAAGAGTTGACGGTAGGGGTGACGAATTCGGTTATTCAAATCCAATCCAATCCAATCTAAGAAACTCGGATTTGTTTTGGATTTAGATTTTTACAAAAACTCATTTAGATCAAATAATAAATATTAATTTGGATTTGGGTTATTTGGATTGGTCCTTAGAAAACTGAAAAACCCAAATAAAATCCAAACTTTCTTATATACATATATATATATATATATATATATATATATAATAATAATATATAACTTAATATAAATGTAAAATTGCCTAAATCAAATTTAGCAATTTACTATTAATTTGTAGTTATATGTAAGATTACTTATATCAAAAATAGTAATATGCTAATTTTTTTTTTACATTTCAATTAAAACAACTTAATTTTATTATTAACCTTAATCATAAGTACTTAACGTATTTTGATGGCTTTGCTAGGAAATTTCAAGAATTTGTTTCGATAATTTCGGTTTGGTTATTAGTTTTTCTTCAAACTTTCACGTCATCTATTTTATTTTATTAGATATCAAGGATAATGTTTTAAATTTTATTTTGGAATTGTATAAAATTATTTTATTCAATAAATTTGCGTTAAGAATATTTTTTGACGTTATTGTCATTTTTCTTTAAAAATTCAACTAACTAAATCCAATCCAAATCTAAATAACCCAAATAAAGTTTTAGTTTTAAGTTTACTTTGGTTCAACTATTTATGACCCAAAGTAAATATGTGCTATTGTTATGTATATACTATTTTCCTTAAAAGATAATTATTCATGGTCCTAAGAAATAAAATTAAAAGTATTGTTTTAAAATGCAAAAGGAAGTCCAAACTCTAGATATATATGCCATGTATCTTAAAAACTAATAATTAATAATCACAATGAGAAAACACAAATTAACAATGAGTGTCTCTAATTCATGACATATTCTTGAGAAATTAGATCACAATATGAGTAGAGATAGATAGAAAATTATTGATTTGAAAATACTTTCATCATAATGAAGATTTCATCAACAAGGTTTGGTGCAGAAACATCGACGGCGAAATCCTTCGCATTCACCGCCATCGAATTGCTCGAAGGTGCGGCAAGTAAGGGCACAGTTGTTTGAATTTACACATACCCCTTTAAAACTCTCGCTCAATGTCTTACATGTTCTTGCTTCTACGGCCACCTGACCCATTTCTAGAGAAAGAAAAAAATATTTGGTTATTTATATGAATAAATATGTTCTTACAACAAGATATGTGGTTATAAGAACATACTCACAGTAGATGACTTTATAGATGAGTTATATATATATATTACAAGAAATTACCATTAAAATCATATATGATATTTGTTGTAAATAAAGTGAGAGAATTAAATATTGTGTCACTGATCAAAATTTAGATGATTATATCCAGTGGCGAATCCAGAAATGTTTTTCACGGAGGTCATAACCAAACCAAACATAAATATACAAGCATTTATATCGGGTATAGGGGTCAACATAATATTTTTTTTTGTCATCTAAAGTTTATATTGATAATATGAGAAGTCAACAGGATATAATTTACCAATTATATTACTACTTTTTCAAAATTTATGTAGAAAAAAATATATTATAATACCTAAATGGGTCAAGTGACACTATATTCCTCAATATAGGTTTGTTACTGATTACATCTAACCACTAGCAAGTATGCATGATGTATATGAAATTTGGAAAATATTGCTGAATGAAGAATGACCTGTGGCAATGGCGAGAAGCATGAAAGATATGAGAACGGCTGATACCAAACGCATAGTAAATTTCATTTTTGGAGAGAGTTATTGTAAATAAATATTGTTTGTAAAAAGCTAATGGAGAAGAAGAGAATGACACCATATATATATAGTAAAGACTCTATGTGTATATAAGAACTTGTTTATTGGTTACTGACAAAATAATATTAATTAACATTTTTAGTATATTTTAAATTAAAAGATTTAGTACTTATTACTACATCCATTAGTTAGATATTCATTCAGTATCCTATCAATCAATATTAATTATTCTACTGTTATTTCATTTCAAAATGTTAAATTTTCAGTAATATTGTTAAACATATCAAGTTATATCCCAAATATGTTCAATTGTATTAGATAGTTATATTTATTTATGAAAAACAACAAGAATCAAATCACAAATATTAATAGTCTTAATCTTAATATGAATAAAATACTAAAATGTTGACACATAGTATATCAAAATCTAATTTAGCTTTTATTAATTATTATATACTATATTAATGAAAACAATACTCATTTTAATATTTTACATTAACCTTAAGTAATATCCATTATAATATTAATATACCATTTAAATTTATGGATAATGGAGTTTGATATATAGATAAAAGGGATCTTTCATTTAGAGACTACTAATAACGATACTATAAAAAGGATAAAAAGACATAAGTCGTTATCTATATATATAAAGTTAGCTTTTCTCTCTTCTCCTTAAGCCACCTCATCATCCACATCATTCATTGCAAATTCTATTTATTTTTTGTAATTTTAAATTTGATTTATAAATTAATTAACAATTATGCATATAGTTTTAACATAAGAAAAAGAATTTGAAAAGTCATCATGTTATGCCAATATATATAGATATCTATATATAGTTACTAGATTAATAACATGTTTTATAAATTTTGTTATATTTAATATATTTTACATTTTATATATATTCAGTTAGGTTAAATTATATTTCCAAATATTATAAAAAAATCTAAAATGTCAAAAGAGTCATAACAATTTACAAACAACTTGATCTACAATTAAATCATATCGCAAAAACATAATTTGCTACATCTAAAGCCAACAAAATTTGAAAGTATCCTTAAAACAATAAGGGTAATTATACATAACAGAAGTAAAAATAAGAAGATAAAGTATCGTTTCTGTAAGAAAATATTAAAATTATTTACAAAAAGTTAGATTTTCTCTCTTCTCCTTAAGCCACCTCATTATCCACATCAATCATTGCAAATTTTATTTATTTTTTGTAATTATAAATTTGATTTATAAATTAATTAACAATTATGCATGTAGTTTTAATATAAGAAAAAGAATTTGAAAAGTCATCATGTTATGCCAATATATATAGATATCTATATATAGTTACTAGATTAATAACATATTTTATAAATTTTGTTATATTTAATATATTTTACATTTCATATATATAGAGTTAGGTTAAATTCTATTTCCAAATATTATAAAAAAATCCAAAATATCAAAAGAGTCATAACAATTTACAAACAACTTGATCCACAATTAAATCATATCGCAAAAACATAATTTGCTACATCTAAAGTCAAAAAAATTGAAAGTATCTTTAAAACAATAAGGATAATTATACCTAACAGAAGTAAAAATAAGAAGATAAAGTATCGTTTTTGTAAGAAAATATTAAAATTATTTACAAAAAATAATATAAGTTTAAATAATTAGGAACGTAATGTTTTGTGATTTTATTTTTATCGACTAAGAAATTTTAAATACAATTATAAGTGGAGGAGAAATCTCCATGCTATTAAGCAACTGAATTCTTTTTGATAAAAGGTGTAATTAGCATCTTAACTGAAATATTTTGGGTACAATACGTGGTAAAATTTTAAAATCTGAATCTTTCACATTCTTTATTTTAAAAATATGGTTATACTATATATTATAATATGAATATTTAATTAAGTAAAGTTGTATAACAATTTTTACAACCAATTTATAAAGCAAAATATAGGTTGATAAGTGTTACATTTTATAAAGAGAAAATAAATCAAATTCAACTATACTTAAAATAATTATTGCAATTATACATAATTAAAGGGGAAAATAGAACAAGAGAAATTAATGGGTACTCAAATTAGAAATATTTGCCCCAAAAATATTATAAGCTTAAAAAGTTAAAGATTTTTTTGTGATTTTCTTTTTAACCCAAAAACAGAATGTAACTATAAGAGCATGACGATATACATGGGAAATCTAAATACTTTTCATGCGAAGAGAAAAATTTATATGTAAATATATCATATATCATGTAAGAATATCTTGAAAACAATAGAAAATTAAATTACTAAGTCGGTGTATGAAAAACAAACTCATATTTTTAGCTTTACAAATACATTGTATTTTTAATTTTAAATCACTAAGTTTTTTATTCAACAAGTAGTTTCATATTAGTAATATTACTAATCAAAAGTCAGAGGTAAAAAATATCTAAAAACTTAAAGAATAATGAAACTTAAATTTACGTAAATAGTGTATTGTTATATGATAAATAGAAAATAAAATGATTTATGTTAAAATAATAGAATATTTGTACATTAAAGTACTATAATTGGTAGATATGAGATATGAAAATATCAATTTTATATATGCAATTAACAAAGTTTTAAACAATGGTATGCCTTTTCAAATAGTAATCAATAATGTCTAATTTTATATTCATGCAATATCATATAGATAAGAGAAAAACACTAATTCATTTCAAACCAATTACTATTTTTTATTTCTAAAACATTGATTGGTTTTGTTATATATAATTATTAAATTATTAGATAAATCAAATTATATGTCTTTAAATGTAATGAAATTGTAGAAAGCTACTCGCGCTACGCGCGAGCCAATTCTAGTCTATATATATAAAGTTAGCTTTTTCCTCTTCTCCTTAAGCCACCTCATCATCCACATCATAAATTTTAGTTCTTTTTCTAATTTTAAATTTGATTTATAAATTAATTAGCAATTATGCATGTAGTTTTAACATAAGAAAAAAAATTTGAAAAGTCATCATGTTATGCCAATATATATAGATATCTATATATATAAAGTTAGCTTTGCTCTCTTCTCCTTAAGCCACCTCATCATCCACATCATATTTTCTATTTTATTTTTGTAATTTTAAATTTAATACACATATTAATTAATAATTATAAATGTGGTTTCAACATTAAAGAAAGAATTTGAAAAGTCATACTATTATACCAATAAATATAGATATCTATATATATTTACTAAATTAATAACATGTTTAATAAATTTGATTATACTAATATATTTAACATTTCATATATCTTCAATTAGGTTAAATTGTATTTGAAAATATTATTAAAAAAAATTAAAATATAAAAAATGTTATAACAATTTACAAATAACTTCATCTACAACTAATTCATACTTGCAAATATTGAAAGTATTTATCAAAAATATAATATGTTTTAAAATTAAAAACGTTGAGTTTTGAAATTTTATTTTGATCAACAAAGAAATTTTAAATACAACAATAAGTGGAAGAGAAATCACTATACTATTAAGCAATCGCAAAAAGAAAAAAAAAGTGATGAAAGGTGTAATTAATATTTTAGTTAAAATGTTTTACGTACAACAAGCGTTAAAAGTTTAAAATATAAATACTTCACATACTATAATTAATTAAATTTGGTTATACTGTATTTCACACTATAAATATTTAATTAGTTAAATTTATATCATAAATATTGTAAAATATGAAACAAGTCATAAGAAATAAACAAACAAAGTGATCTATAACTCATTTCATAAAGCAACATATAAGTAAATAAGTGTTACATCTAATAAAAAAAATTAAAATTCAGCTATATTTAATACAATTATTGAAATTATATATAATTAAAGGAAATAAGAGAACAAGATAAATTAATGGGTAAAATTATAAATATTTTCCTAAACAAATAAGATAAGCTTCACAAGTTCAATATATTGTGTTTTGTGCTTTCTTTGTTTTGATAACCAAACATTTAATCATATGAAACTCGCATTATTGGTTATCCAAAGTGGAGGTAAGTTGTTTTATCATTTTCTTTTTAACTCAAAGAGAAAACTTAAATGTCACTATAAGAGCATGAGAAAATAAAAGTTCCAAATACTACACTAAATAGGAGGAGAAAAAAATAAATGTAAGTATAACATATATCATGTGTTGTAAGTACAATTAATATCTTGGAAACAATAAGAAATGAAGTTACTAAGTTGATGTATGAAAAAATGACACATATTTTAAATTTACAAATACATTGTATTTTTAAATTTAAAAACTAAGTTTTTAATTCAACTAATAGTTTCATATTAGCATTGTTACTAATCAAAAGTCATAATAAAGAATGTTTTAAAACTAAAACAATATGATGAATTGAAAATAAACGATTAATGTTAAAATCATAAAATATCAAGTACCATAATTTCTAGATACGACATATGAAATAAATAATATTTTATGTATGTAGCTACCAAAATTTTAAACAATGAAATACATTCTCAAATACTAATCATTAATGTCCAAATGGTAAAAATCATTTCATAGTTTATATTCATACAATATCATATAGATAAGAGATAAAAACACTAATTCGTTTCAAACCAATCTTTATTTTTATTTATAAAGATAATTGAATTAAACTATTTGTTTTTCAATATAATAAAATTGTAGACTAAATACTCGCGCGAACGCGAGCCATTTCTAGTATTTAATATTTCTAAGTTATTAAAAAAATCTTTAGAGACACTAGAAAAGCCTTCCACCAAATGAGTTCAGAAACTGTAAATGCCATGGCTCAATAGACGACGACATCGGCCGCGAGAAACAACATGTTCATACGCATTTTTTCAAGTGAAAGGATAACCAACCAATTGAATAAACCAACCAATAATGGAACCCGAGTCATCCATTCCAATCTGAATAACACCATGTCCCGCCCGTGTCTTTTTAGTATCGATCAACGCAAAGAGCAACTTCCAAATAAGTTTGTTTAAATTGTTGCATGGAATAATAGTTGTCCCTCTCCATCTATGTGACATGTGACACTCGCAAATTTTTTATTTTTAAAAAAATAAATTTATGATAATAACTCTTCATTTTCTTTGATAAGGTTCAACTCCACTTTTTCATAAATCTTACCAAAAAATCATGTGGCACTCTAAATTTTTGATTTAAAGAAAAATAAATTTATGACTCATTGAAGTTACTACATGTATAATTGTATGCAATTATGTTAATAGCAATTTATAGTATATCACTCATGATATATAAATAATAAAATGTGTATATTTACATGGTCGATTGTTAAATACACGATAATAAGCAGAATATTTTGTATCAATACATAAAGACTTAAAAATTCTTAAAACCAAAAACCAACACTATAGAAATTTTGATTGGTCCTTGATTAGAATGAAAGTAATTTAGCAATTTTTGGTGCAGTAGCAACGGAGAGCACTGCATCGACCGCCTGAAAAACCTTCGCTGGGGCAAACTCTGGCACAATTGGCTGAGTTCAGACAAACTCCACTGAACCTGCCACTCGGTGACTCACACGTTCTTGCTTCCACTGAACCCATTTCTGTTTCACAAAACCCACCACATGATATAATTAAGCATAGCCATTATTAAGAACCATATGTTTTTGTATATGTTGGAATTACAAGACATGCAGATATGCGTTGTGTGGATCATTTCTTCTCGTATATGGCCTATCCATATAATATATATATATACATATATATATGAAATGGAAATGAAGTCTTACTTTTAAAATCGAAAAGCTTTGCTAATATTATAATGTTCCTAAGGACTTGATACAATAAAATAAAACGAATTTTTTTTTAAAGAAAAACAATTTAGCATTATTGGTTTCTAAGTAAACGAAATGGCAAATAACAAGAAATAGGTCATAGATGCATTAAGTATATGATTGCCTATGTTCAAAATTTCAATATTATTATGAGAGAAGTTATTTGAACCTGTGGCAACGAGGAGCATGAACGAGAGGAGAAAAGTCGATACCAAACGTAGCGAAAGCTTCATTTTTAGAGAGATTAAAGATACAAAATGTTCTAATGGGGACTAAGAAGATGAACAAAAGAAGAATATGGCACTATATAAAGGTGGTGAATCTTTTTTTTTTGGTAAAAGATTTTCTTTAGTTTAGCGCCTTACAAAAATTAGAAACAAAATGTGAACCAATTAAACCTTTGCCGAAAGAAGCAGTCGTAAATAAAGGCTTATCAATCAAATTAATTAATTAAACCCTACAATTTACCTTAGTTAATTGGGAACCTACAATTTACCTTAGTTAGTTTCTTCCCAATTTATTCGCTAAATCTTCTAGTTTAGGGTGCATCCTAAAAGGTTTTGTAGAAACTTTTGTGTCGTGTAACTGCCAAAAAAAAAAGTGCTTTGTAGAAAAACGACGGTATCAAACTAAAAATTTATCTTAAGGTCGATTAAAACCATTCACCAAAAAAAAAAGTCGATTAAAACCGATAAGCTTGACGTGTAACGTATACTTAACAAATTTCTTTTAAGTGGTTGAAAATATTTGTTCTCTAACTGTTCTTTTGTGTGTTTTTCCTAATCTCTACGAAAATTCAGTACACATTGACCAACTTAATTTGTGACCTTGTATGTGTGCTCATTAGGCCTAGTGCTCATGTGTTTTTTTCTTTTTGTTTACATTGAATTGCGATTTTCATTTAACTTATCACCAAAATGATGAAATATTGTAGTATTAAATATTTTTGCTTATTGAATAGATTTATTGAGAACTCTCTCCTCTGTATTGTTTTCTCCGTCTTCTCTCTACAAAGGAGAAAAAAGAATCGTTGCGGTGGCCCGATGATCGGCGTTTACGCCGACGCCGTGGCCTGTAAATATAGTTATGTTCGTAGTTGTTAAGATCTAGTTCTTTTAGTAGCTTGTTCCGATCTATTCGGATATATATTTCGGCTAGACAGATTTTGGTTCCGACTTTGTTTGGATTTGAAACCGATTTGCTTAGATCTAATCTAGCTAAGTCTGGTTTCTTTTCGCTTCATGCGATTCTCAATCTCTTATCCAATTGTGCTTATTGTGTTGATTTTCTCCGTTTTAACTTCTGAATTTCTTTTGATTCCTCCAATTGTTGTGGAGTAATATCTTCGTCACTTGCCTTTTACTCAAGACGCATGATTAATGAAGGATGAAGATTACATCAATATGGGTGTAATCGGTGATGGAGCTTCCAAGGAATTGGAGGTTCTAGAGAAGTATATGAAGCGGTTTTATTAGATCGATCCGGAGGATTTTCAACTTTTATTTTGATTTGGATATTGAGATTGGCAGAAGGAAGGAGGATTCTCATCGTTCTTCGGAAGGTTGGCGGCGGCTAATCGGAATCCGGCGATGAATACGAACATCGACTGTGGAGTGTTAAGGTTCTAGATATGATAAGCTCGTATCTTGTGTGATAAATGGCTAGAATCTATATTTGGAAAGTGTATATTTGGTTTACCTTGGAGGTTACTTAATCTAAAGTTGTAACATGTGTATATAAGGTTATCGCTTCTATTGAATATAACCTAAAGTTTTCCTTAGCTCTTGCTTATTTTACATGGTATCATGGTATCAGAGCTTTTTCTTATCAAATCAAATACATAAATTCGTAGTTCGAGTTTCTTAATCATGATCGGAAGAAAGGTTACTAAAGAAGTTGCAAGGTCTGTGGTGCCGTCGGTGTACGAATTGTCACCATCGGATAATCCAGCAACCGCAATCTCTCATGTTCTGTTAACCGGAGAAAATTATGCTGAGTGGACAACAGAGTTGATGAATGCGTTAAGAGCAAAATGCAAGTCAGGTTTTATCAATGGAACTCTCCTTAAGCCCGTCGACAATCCAGAAGAGCTAGATCAGTGGTATACGGTGAATTCCATGATCGTTGGTTGGATCAGGGCTTCTATTTCCCCGAAGATTCGCTCAACAATGACCTTCACATCGGACACAAGTAAGTTATGGGAAGATCTCAAGACACGTTTCTCGATCGGAAACGCGGTTCGTGTTCATCAGCTTAAAGCAGAGTTGGCTTCGTGTAAGCAGGAAGGTATGAGTGTTATTGATTACTATGGGAAGCTGTCGGTCAAGTGGGAAGAGCTCCTTAGCTATAAACCAATTCCACAGTGTACATGCTCCGTAAGAGAGACGTATCTTAAGGAGTATGAAGAAGAACGTGTTCACCAATTTCTTATGGGGTTAGATGAGGTTCGTTTTGGCAATGTTGTGACCAATATTATTGGGTTAGAACCTTTGCCAGAGCTAAACAGTGTAAACCAGCGAGTAATACGTGAAGAACAACGACTAGATTATGCCTGTAACGAGGAAAGTCCAGCTGCAATTGGTTTTGTTGCAAGATCGGACCAGTCTCGTGTTGTTGATACGCCATACATGAACGGGTTAATGGCAGCTATTGCTAGAACTCGATCTGGTTCTGTATGTGCTCATTGTGGTCGAAGTGGTCACGAGAAGAAAGATTTTTGGCAAATCATTGGGTTTCCTGATTGGTGGAACGAGAAGAACCAAGGTATTACAAATCAAGGAGGACGTGGTGGAGGAAACATGAGAGGACGAGGTTCTTTCGGAAGAGGTAGAGGTTCTTCTCAGTTTCGATCGAATGGAGTTCATGCAGCTCATGCCTTTGCCTCACAATCCATGCCAACTTTTACATCTGAACAATGGGCATCATTGACAAAGTTTTTGGACCAACAGAAACCGAATCGTGTCCCTTAACGGTTGAATGGTAAGATTCAAATAGGTGAAGTAATTCTCGATACGGGGTGTTCTCATTATATGACAGGAGAACACGTATACTTACTAATTTACGATATATTATCCCATGCCCGGTTTCGTTCGCTGATGGTAGTGAAGTTTTTGCAACTCAATGTGGTAGTTTGTTATTGTCACCAAAGATATCGTTTGAAAATGTGTTGCTTGTGCCTAGTTTAAATTGCACACTTTTGTCTGTTGCAAAGTTGTTAAAACAAACTGGTTGCTTTGCTGTTCTAATGCATACCCTATATGTTATATAGGACCGTTTTACGAGGACCCTGATTGGAGTCGCTGAAGAGAGGAATGGTGTTTATGTTTATCGGGATGTGTCGATCGTTCGAGGAAACAGAGTCAAAGCTTCTGAAGATGAGAGTTTGTGGCATCAACGTTTGGGGCATCCTTCTTTTGGTGTTCTAGGTCTTCTTCCCTTTATTTCTCGTGTTGCTAGTTTTTCCGACAAGTTCGGTGGTTGTGAAATTTGTTTTCAGTCTAAACAAACTAGAGAAGTGTTTTTTGAGAGTTCTAATAAAGCTTCCGAGTGTTTTGGTTTAGTTCATTGTGACCTTTGGGGTCCATACCGTACACAATCTTCTTGTGGTGCAACATATTTTTTGACTATAGTAGGTGATTACTCTAGTGCAGTTTGGATATATTTACTACTTGAAAAACGTGAAGTTAAGGAGGTTGTACCAAATTTCTTTGCGATGGTTGTAAGACAATTTGGTAAACAAGTCAAAATTGTTCGATCGGATAATGGGATAGAATTCACGTGTTTGTCTACGTATTTTGCCAAGCAAGGAATTCTGCACCAAACTTCATGTGTGGCGACACCTCAATAAAATGGTAGAGTCGAAAGAAAGCATAGACATATTCTTAATATCTCTACACCTCAATAAAACGGTAGAGCCGAAAGAAAGCATAGACATATTCTTAATATCTCTCGCTCTCTTTTGTTTCAAGCTAACTTACCAATCACGTTTTGGGGAGAGAGTGTTCTTGCCGCTGCACATATTATCAATCGAACTCCGTCAAAGGTTTTGAAAGGAAAAACTTTGTACGAGATGTTGTTTGGAGAAGCTCCATCTTACGATATGCTCAAGGTATTCGGATGTCTCTGTTTTGCACATCGTGTTTCAAGAGATAAAAATAAATTTGGAAAGCGTAGTCGAAAGTGTATCTTTTTTGGATATCCATATGGAAAGAAAGCTTGGAAGCTATATGATCTTGATACAAATGAGTTCTTTGATTCAAAAATGTGAGTTTTGATGAAACTACATTTCCATATCAATGTAATAAAAATCAGTGTGAAGAGACAGTTGTTCCGAGTGTTCCACCACTACAGCTAGAGTATGAGCAGATGGTTAGTGATTCACGAGAAGAAGAAAGAGAGGCTCTTGTTGATACTCTTCCAATTGAAAATGATGACTCTACGGGTTTAGAGAATGTGGTAGAGGAAATCACTAATAATGAACCGGTTCCGGTTCCGGTTCTGGTTCCACAGGAGGATAATCAAACTGAACCTAGTTCTAATGTTCCTCCGACAGAAGAATCACTTGGAAGAGGACACCGAAAATCAGTTCCCTCTGTCAGACTCCGCGATTATGTCACATACAATGCAGTTTCCTACTCCGATAAACATAACAATTCATTGCCTCTCTCTCATGACTCTCCATTAGGGGACTCAGCCACGATTCAAGGTAACACATCTACATCTCACTATCCTCTTGAGTATTATATTTGTCATGATGAATTTTCAGAGAGCCATCAAGTTTTTTTGGCCACCGTTACTGATATATCATGGTTTTTACCCTGTTTAAACAATGATATAAGTCCTATATCTAGAGTCTTTGTTGTGTTTTGTGTTGGTTTTAGAGTCTTTACAGGAATTAGACCGACTGGAGCAGAAAAGATGTTTACTAGAGCTTTTGGAGCATTTTGGAGTATCGAGGAGAAAAGAGCTGAAAAGATCAAGTCAAAATCGGACAGAAGACCAAGTGTCGATCGACGCAACCATTTCATGTCGATCGACACAGGTTTTTGGCGAGACAAGAATTTTGGCAGAGAGTCACGTGTCGATCGACAGGCAATCTCTCTGTCGATCGACACGAGTTAATTTCGGACCAAATTTTAATCAGAAGATTTCCAATTTTCGCCAGAAGTTTCCAGATGTTTACTTTTATGTTTTAGTCGGTTTGGGACCTTTATATATACGTTTTTAAGCCATTGTTTAGGCTTCATGCTTTATTTTACTTAACTCTTTGATATATCTTTTAATAAAAACATGTTTTCATCATTCGATATGTCTGAGTAGTTTCCCTGTTAGGTTTATGGATTTTCAAAGGTTGTTGATGATTTGCTAGATCTGATCATAACTGCTTAGGATTAATATCATTAGAAGTTCTTCATCTTAACTTATTCTTATTGCTGATTCTTGATTAGCTACCTTGAATCTGATCTAGGGTTTATTAATAGAAACGACAGTTTGATTGATAACTTGAACTAGTTTTTGATGAGCAAAATTCCTATTCGCAAAGGAATTTGGCTTAGGGTTTTGTGAACAATTGAACCTGAAACTAATGCTTGTTTAGATTCATAGGATTCGCAAAGGAATTTGGTTTTCTTGGATTTATTCATAGATAATATTCGCAGCGGAAGCTGGTTTGTTTTACATTCGTGTTCATGTTTAGGAACTAAGCTTCATAAATCCTATTGCTAATTGATCATCGCATATCTGATTTACCTGAGATTTCCCTGTGCCTAGCGCTTTTCTCTATTTGATTCACAACTGTTTTATTTACTACTTTGTTTACTTGCATTCTAATTATTCTGCTTACCATAATCTGAACTCATTAAATCTATTGTGTTTCATTGCATTGATCTCTTAATTTGAGAGAGTAGCTATTAGGTTTAATTTGAGCATATCAAATTTTGGCGCCGTTGCCGGGGAATCATAACCATTAGATTTATTTTATTAGGATTTTGTCTAGGTCTTTTTATATCTTGTTTTTATTTTTTGTTTTTGTTTTTCTCTCTTTGTTTTGCGTTTCAGGTACATGCGAAATCGCAATACTACGAGCAGCAAGGACAAAGAACTTTTGGAACTGAAACTTGAGGATCTAGCACGCTTGGAACGAACCAATCGAAAAGCGACGAAAGAAGCTACGAAGATGGTTAAGCAGATAATGTTGTTCCAAAGAGATGATGGTTTCTTCGACAGAGAAGGGAACCGCTATAATGAAGATGGTCAGAGGCTAGATGAGGCTGGGAACCTGATAATTGATGAGGCTGAACAGCAGCGAGCCAGCGAGGAAGAAGAAGCAGAACGTGTTCGTGAAGATCTTGCTCGTGTCGAGCGACAGAGGCTTGACGTTGCTCAATGCGCAGAGGATATCGCTCGACGCAACAGAGAGCTTGGTGTCGATCGACACCAAGAGGGTGTCGATCGACAGCCTGTCCAGAATCATACTTTAGCAGATTTCAATTGACTGGACCAGTTCTATGCGAATCGAGCTGCGATTCGTCCTCCTGCTTTCCAAAGGAATGACTTTGAACTGAAGCCTGCGTACTTCTCACTAGTAACTCAACATCCCTTCCATGGCTTTCCTCATGAGCATCCGATGGATCACATCGAGAATTTTGAAGATTTAGCTTCTAGCATAAAGGCTCAAGGAGTGTCTAGCGATTATCTCTTCTGCAAGCTATTCCCATACTCTCTTAGTGGGGATGCTTCTTACTGGCTGAAGCAGCTTGAGCCTGGATCGCTTACTACTTAGGAAGACACAAAGAATGCGTTCCTAAATAACTTCTTTGATGATGCAAGGTCAGAAGAGCTAAGGACGAAGATTACTTCATTCAAGCAGGGTTCCACAGAAGCATTCAGGGCTGCGTGGACGCGTTTAAAGTCCTATCAGAGAGACTGTCCTCACCATGGCTTCACAGATGTTAAGTTACTAGGCATCTTCTACAGAGGAGTAGATTGGTGATATCAGATGGCACTGGATGCAGCAAGTAGTGGTAACTTCAATACCAACTACCCAGGCGACGCGGTTACTCTCATCGAGAACTTAGCTTCTAGCAACAGCACGAAGAACGCTGATTTTGAGAGAAAGCAGATGAGTGACAACAAGGATGGTAGTAAGCACTTGGCTGAGATGAATGCAAAGATGGATTCTATGAAAGGTATCCTTATGGGAAAGAAGTCGGTCCAGTTTGCTCATGAAGTTGAAACTGCAGAGGATGTGAACTACATCAATGATTCAGGATTCCAGAAGTTCAAAAATCAGCAGGGATATGGGTCGTCTTATCAGAAGCCCTTCCAGAGCAACAATTACAACAGGAACTACGGATCCTCATCTTACCAGAAACCTCCTGAGCAAGACAATGAGTGAAAGCTATGCTTGCGCGACTCCTAGAAGGACAACAGAAAATGGAAGTCACTTTCAATGGGAAGTTGGACTCCGTCTACCAGGACTTGGATGGTAAATTTGAATCTTTGAGTGCTTATGTCAAGAAGCTGGACATTCAAGTTGCGCAAACTGCAGAATCGGTTAGAAGACAAGAAGGTTTCCTGCCTGCGAAGACGGATTCTAATCCCAAGAGATCCTGCAATGCGATTCATGTTGAAGAGGCCAATGATTTTGATGAGTTTAAGGCTGATTTTGGTACAGAGCAGACAGTTTCGATCGACACCGTGCTTGAGTGTCGATCGACACGTGAAGAAAGGATCGAATCTCTCGACGCTCATCTCGACGCAAAACCAGAAATTTATCCAGAGGCTTCTCCGTCGATCGACGGAGATGACTGTCGATCGACGCGGATCGCGAGTCACTCTCCAAAAATTCCAGAAACTCTAGCGTCGATCGACAGGGGTCAGTGTCGATCGACACGTACAGAAAATCACGATCCTCCAAATCCAGAGACTCTTCTGTCGATCGACACTCCCTTATCTGTCGATCGACACGAGCCACATACACGCCCAACTTCGTCCAAATCTTCAGATAAGGTAGAGGAGAACGTCTACAAGCCAAAGGTTCCTTTCCCCAGAGTTAAAAGGTCCAAGCAGGAAGCAGAAGAGGCCATGTGCAAGCGGATTATTGATAAGATCATTGTGGAGATGCCTCTAGTTGATGCGGTAAAACTTTCTCCTGCGCTTAGAAGATATGTCAAGCGGCTTGCAGCGAATAGTATTAGTCCTGAGGAAGGAGCATTGCTGACTAGAGACATTCAAGCGATTCTTTTGGGCACAGCTCCGGTTTCTAAGAAGAAGAAGAAGGAGGTTGTGGTTTCAGAGGAAGTAAGCGCAATGATTCAGAGCAGAGTTCCAGTGAAGCTACCTGATCCAGGGAAGTTTGTGCTTAGTTGCTCCATCTCGGAAGAAAGTTTTCCTCATTCGCTGTGTGATTCAGGTTCAGGTATAAACCTGATGCCATTCTCCATTGTTGTAAGATTGGGGTTGACAGACTTCAAGACGACTAGGATGTCTCTTATCCTAGCTGATCATTCCAGGAGATTTCCTAAGGGTGTTCTTGAGGATGTGCCAATCAGAATTCAGGACTGCTTCATTCCTACAGACTTTGTGGTTTTGGAATACGATAAGGAGCCTAAAGATCCTCTTCTACTAGGACGATCATTCTTAGCTACAGCTGGAGCTACTATCGATATGCGCAGAGGAAAGATTAAGCTTGATCTAGGTGATGTGATCATGGACTTTGACATGGATAAGACACGAAGGAAACCCACCATCGATGGTCAAGCTTTCTCTTTGGATACTTCGCTGGAAGATGAGCCAATCAAGGAACCTTCAGAGGACGTTGCTATCGCCATCATTGAAGAAGTGGTCGTTTCAGAACCATCTCCTGCGATTCCTCATGAAGAGCTAAGGTATGAGCCTCCTGCACTTAATTTCAAATCTCTTGCATTCGTTAATTCAAATTTAAAATGTGAAAAGCCTGTTACGCACTTACGCAAGCATCGAGTTTCTCGAGAGCTTGGTTTTTATGATGAATTTGCAGGAAGAAAGAAAGAAGAGGTAAAACCAAAAAGGACCTCAAGGCCCTTCGCGAGGATGCGGATTCTCATTCCCCAAGAACTTAAGGATAAAGGAGAAGCAGTTATCCAGGAGATGATAACTTAAACGATGAGACTTTTCCCTGAGACTGTTTCTGATAAGTCTGGGGGAGATGCGAAGAAGGTTCGATTCAAGCCGGTCGCTGCGAGTTCCATTCAGGATAGAGGAAGTCCAATACTTCCTAACGATCCACCATAGTTCCTAGTTCCTCATAGTCAAGCTAACAGACTAAAAACAAACGCTAAATGGGAGGCAACCCATTTGTGAGTTTTATATTTATGTTTTCTTTTTATTTTCTTTTACAATTTTATGTTTGGTATGTTTTTGGTTTTGATTTTTAGGAGATAAAAACGTATGGATGAACTTCAGGAGTTTCTGTCGAGCGACACGAGGGATCCATTGCTCGACACTTGCAAAAATTCGATGGTGTCGATCGACACCATTGACAGTGTCGATCGACACCCCCCCCCCCCCCCCCCCCCCCCCCTCAGGTTACGTTTTTCTTTTCAAAATTTTAATTCCTTCTGTTTTCTATCTATTTTATTCACTGATCTTTGGCTGAATAACACAGGGGACAATGTTGTTTAAGTCTGGGGGAGGTAGTTGCTAATTATTGTGTTTTCTTTTGAGTTTTTTATGGTGTTTTTCAAAAAAAAAAAAAAAAAATTTGTTTTATTCGGGTCGAAACTCCCCTTTCCAACTTACTTTGAACAGCACTCAAGGACCATTTCCAATGCAAGTTGATTGGTTTTACAAGGTGGGTAACTGGAAGTGGATCGGTTTAACGAAGCGAGTTCAGATTTTTGGAGAACGCCAGAAAAGATGTCAAAGACCCCGCCCTAATGAATCTTTAAATCTCTTGTCAAGGGCATTGGTAATCGCAAGACTTGATTCAGCTTCCAAACACTAGAAAGCAAGGACGGACCGCTCTTGAAACTTCTTCCCGAATGACGAGTACAACTGTCCTAGATCGAAAAAAAAGAAAAAGCCCCATGACCCTGTCTCCACAAGAACACCAGTAATGAGAGCTGATCTAGTGATCATAGAGATGGAAAAAAAATCTACAGAAAAGTGCAAGCATGCCAGAATAAAACGCTCAAGCTCTGGTGGTAAAGGACCCTCTGCTGAGGTACCCGCCATCACAAAAATTCAATCATCAAAGGCATTGCATCTCTATGATATCCTTAATTGGATACAGTTTCAGAGGGAAGAGAGAGGGTGAAACGCAGGAAAGTGTTCAAGGAAGTGAAAGAATCTAGAAGGTCCAGCGATCGATATTCTCTCGATGAGACCGCACCTAATTAAACTAAAGGGGTTTGCGACTGAAAGCCTGAGATTCTCTAAGGGGTTTGGATTCAATCTGGAGGACTGCTATACTTCTAGGGAAACATCAAAGTATCACCGGATTAGCTTTGCAAAGGTATGTGGTTCCTAAAGGAGTGAGTACACTGTTTTGCTTAGGGACAAGCAAAAAGCTAAGTCTGGGGGAGTTGATATATCATGGTTTTTACCCTGTTTAAGCCATGATATAAGTCATATATCTAGAGTCTTTGTTGTGTTTTGTGTTGGTTTTAGAGTCTTTACAGGAACTAGACCGACTGGAGCAGAAAAGATGTTTACTAGAGCTTTTGGAGCATTTTGGAGTATCGAGGAGAAAAGAGCTGAAAAGATCAAGTCAAAATCGGACAGAAGACCAAGTGGCGATCGACGCAACCATTTCATGTCGATCGACACAGGTTTTTGGCGAGACAAGAATTTTGGCAGAGAGTCACGTGTCGATCGACAGGCAATCTCTCTGTCGATCGACACGAGTTAATTTCGGACCAGATTTTAATCAGAAGATTTCCAATTTTCGCCAGAAGTTTCCAGATGTTTACTTTTATGTTTTAGTCGGTTTGGGACCTTTATATATACGTTTTTAAGCCATTGTTTAGGCTTCATGATTTATTTTACTTAACTCTTTGATATATCTTTTAATAAAAACATGTTTTCATCATTCGATATGTCTGAGTAGTTTCCCTGTTAGGTTTATGGATTTTCAAAGGTTGTTGATGATTTGCTAGATCTGATCATAACTGCTTAGGATTAATATCATTAGAAGTTCTTCATCTTAACTTATTCTTATTGTTGATTCTTGATTAGCTACCTTGAATCTGATCTAGGGTTTATTAATAGAAACGACAGTTTGATTGATAACTTGAACTAGTTTTTGATGAGCAAAATTCCTATTCGCAAAGGAATTTGGCTTAGGGTTTTGTGAACAATTGAACCTGAAACTAATGCTTGTTTAGATTCATAGGATTCGCAAAGGAATTTGGTTTTCTTGGATTTATTCATAGATAATATTCGCAGCGGAAGCTGGTTTGTTTTACATTCGTGTTCATGTTTAGGAACTAAGCTTCATAAATCCTATTGCTAATTGATCATCTGCATATCTGATTTACCTGAGATTTCCCTGTGCCTAGCGCTTTTCTCTATTTGATTCACAACTGTTTTATTTACTACTTTGTTTACTTGCATTCTAATTATTCTGCTTAGCATAATCTGAACTCATTAAATCTATTGTGTTTCATTAATTCCATGTGGATTTTGATACCTTAAGTACTGCATTGATCTCTTAATTTGAGAGAGTAGCTCTTAGGTTTAATTTGAGCATATCAGTTACCGCTGGTGTAGAGCCCAAGTCTTATAAAGAGGCTGTTTTAGACGAGTATTGGAATAAAGCTATGGGTTGTGAGATGAAATCTCTTGAAGATGCTGGAACATTCGAGATTACTGATTTACCCGCAGGAAAAGTTGCTCTTGCCAACAAATGGGTATATAAACTTAAGTATAATGCTAATGGGACGGTTGAAAGGCACAAAGCGCGACTGGTTGTTTGTGGAAATCATCAAGTTGAGGAAGAAGATTATGAGGAGACATTTGCTCATGTTGTAAAACTTACCACAGTTCGTACGTTATTCAAAGTAGCCGCTGTCAAAGGCTGGAAAGTCCATCAAATGGATGTTTGTAATGCATTTTTGCATGGGGACTTGGAGGAAGAAGTGTACATGAAGTTGTCACAAGGTTATAAGGCGAGTTCTTCGAACAAAGTTTGTAGACTAAAGAAATCGCTATATGGTTTAAAACAAGCCCCACGGTGTTGGTTTTCTAAGTTGTCTTAAGCTTTGTTAAAATTCGGCTTCAAGCAATCTTACTCTGATTATTCACTCTTTACCTACATAAAAGGCAACGTGAGTTTGCGTGTACTTGTATATGTTGATGATTTAATTATAAATTGTAGTGAGCTTGGTATGTTGGAGAAGTTTAAGGTCTATTTGAGCAAGTGCTTTCACATGAAGGATCTTGGGAGAGCCAAATACTTTCTTGTCATAGAAGTTGCTCGTGGTAATTTAGGATTTTATTTGTCTCAACGCAAGTACGAGTTGGATTTACTTATGGAGGCATGGATGCTCGGGTGTAAACCGTTGTCTATTCCGGTTGAGCAAAACCACAAATTACTCTCGGACACTGGTCCGTTGATCGAAGATCCAGTTCGGTTTCGAAGACTTGTGGGCAAATTAGTATATCTCACTATTACTAGACCTGACTTGTCCTATGCGGTTCACGTTCTTACTCAAGTAATGCATGAACCAAGAGAAGCACATTGGGACGCTGTGATGCGAGTGTTACGGTATATTAAAAGTTGTCCCGGACAAGGGATCATGTTAACGTCAGATGGTCATTTGCGAGTCCAAGCTTATTATGATTCAGATTGGTCTTCGTGTCCTTTAACTCGTCGTTCTTTATCTGCTTTTGTCGTTCATCTAGGAGGGTCGCCAATCTCATGGAAGACTAAGAAACAAGATACAGTGTCACATTCATCCGCCGAAGCAGAGTACCGTGCTATGACGTTTACGTTACGAGAACTTAAGTGGTTAAAGAAGTTGTTAGCGGATTTTGGAGTTCCTTTGCATAGTCCGTTGGTGTTATTTTGTGACAACAAATCAGCACTTCATATCGCTGCAAATCCAGTCTTTCACGAGCGTACTAAACACGTTGAAAATGATTTTCATAGCGTTCGTGATGCTGTTCGAGACCGTCTTATTGTCACCAAACATGTTCGAACTACAGACCAAGTCGTTGACATTCTAACTAAAGTTATAGAGCGTTCAAATTTTGATTACTTGTTATCCAAGTTGGGCGTTTGTGATCTACACGCTCCAACTTAAGGGGGGAGTGTTAAGGTTCTACGTATGATAAGCTCGTATCTTGTGTGATAAATGACTAGAACCTATATTTGAAAAGTGTATATTTGGTTTACCTTGGAGGTTACTTAACCTAAAGTTGTAACATGTGTATATAAGGTTATCGCTTCTATTGAATATAATCATCAAATTTTCCCTAGCTCTTGCTTACTTTACATGGAGCTTAAATGTTTGACGCGTGGACATGGGAAGATCATCTCTTGGACGAGTGTATGATGCTAAATCATTTTTATTTGTTTAATAATTTATGATTTAGATTTAGACTGTTGATTTGTTGTAATCCTCTTGTAACTCCTGTGAAATGAAATTAATCTTGACGGCAAAAAAAAAAAATAGATTTTACATCCCAAAAATAAAATACATTAATACGATTACTAAGTATACATGTGTAGAGTTCATGTATACCACCAAAGACACGTGTAGTATATTTTACTTTGCGAAATCAATTAGATCAGTTAATATATTTAATTCTTGGCGGATATTTAACGAATCATTATCTGACTATAACCAGTCTAAGGGGCCCTTATTCATTGATGGATTTATATGGATTTTAAATTTTTTTGGAATCCATTGTTATTAGTTAATGGATTTTTAAATTCTAGTTAAAATCCATTGTTATTCATTTGAAGATTTTGATATTCTTTCTAAAATCCCTTGTTATTCAAAAAGTTTGTGTTTTATTGATTCTCTAACTCTACTCAAATCCAATGTTATTGAGAGATGGAATCTCTACAATTTTACTCATAAAACAAGATTTTCAAAATACCATGGATATTCATAAGATTGTTGAAATTTATAAAAAAAACACACTCACGTCTGAAACAAAACCCAACATAAATGAATCAACCTTATCAAGAACATGCTCGTCTCAAAAATCACATACCCAAGCACACTTGTTTACTACTTACGAAGGAGAAAGAGAGAAAATCAAGCAAAATTGGCGAGAAATGTCTTCAGTTGCAGCTAAGGTTTTTCAGGGGATGCAGATCGCTACTAGCTCCTGCATCAAAACCCACCTCTTCCACTCCGATTCCTTCTTCCACCAAGAAATTGGCGCGAAATCGAAGGCGAAGCCTAAGCCAAAGCCGAAATCAGACTCTGCGGTGAAGAAAATGCCACGGTCCACCGGAATCTTCAAGATGTCTCCTGTCTCTCCGGTTCTGGCTCAGTTCCTTGGTACTGGTGAGACCAACCGTACCGACGCCGTCAAGGAGATTTGGACCTATATCACCTAATCCCACGATCTTCAGGTTCCTCTCTTTTTTTTTCCTTTCTCTGCATTGTTTTGTTTGGTAAAGTTCGAATAGAGCATAATCTACGAAATGGATCTCTGTTTTCTGATGATATGGGTCTTGCATATAGACTTGATTTTACTGGAAAGTTTGGGTTTTTGTGGTTGACACTGTGCTGTGTTATCTAGCATAAGTAGCATGATGTCTAAGTCTGATTCATCATCTTCTACTTGGTTTGCTTCTGTTTCAATATATATTTGTTCTTCTTCGATGTTGTCCATGATAAGGTACCTGCATATAAAAAATGTTTGTTATTATAAGAAATCTTTAAAACATAGTGAAACCAAATCGACAAGCAAGAAGACATCAAATGTAAAAAAAATATTATATAGCTATAACAACACAAAGTCAGCACATCATGCAAAAGACGTTGAAATGTTACAACATGTTAAGAATCACAAAAGTAAAGAACAATAAAATAAAGTATGAGAATTGTAATTTAAAAATCCAAATCTAGTTTATTATTAATAAAGAAATCCGCAAACAAAGTTTCAGTGATTATTCAGAGAAAAAACGAAAAGCAAACTCCAAACAAAGTCTTGAAAGAAACAACCAAATAGTTAAGAGAACTATCAATCAGAAGAAACATTGGTTTTGATCCAACCATAACGCTCTTCTACGGACATATCAGCAAAGATATCTTTCATTCCTAGAGAATAAATAAGGGTAACCGCTTTAAATTTGGTAGGCTGGTCCAAGTTAGGAATCTCTTTCATGGCTTCCCAAACATTATTTTTCTTCTTCTCAACTTCTCTTTGCTCGGCTTCCAATCTAATTTTTTCTTCTCTTTTTTCGGCTTCTTTTTGTTGTCTAACTTCTCTTTGCTGTATGATTTCAAGGATCTTGTTGCTCACTGTGATCATAGAATCATTGTTATCGTTCTTTAGCTCCTCTGCTTCTGATCTAGATCTTTTCCTCGGGATAAGCTTCTCTGCATGACTCTTTAGTTTTTTATCTAAAGAAGGAGATGCATCATTAACGTCATCTATTACCTCATAAACATTCAAGTTTTCTTTTACTTGATTTTCATCAATTTGGTATGTGCGAGCATCTGTAGCATCACCCAGTCCAATTGAATTGCTACCATTGGCAGTTGTACCATCAAAAATAATTTTGAGATCCTCAAATTGATCATGGGTGTCGTATCTCATATATTTGTGAGTTGGATGTGCCTGTCAAATTTCATAACAATAAATCATCAAAAAATTTCATAAACATGCGTAAATAATCTTGTAGTATATAAAACTCATGTAAAATATATATATATATATACATACCTTTAGATATCCATTCCATACTTCAGGTGGAGCTATAATCATTTTTGTTATGGGATCCCATCCAAATCAAGAACTGTTATGGAGAAGATCCATATAACTTTGATATTGAGATTTGAGGTACTTGTATCTGCTTTGATAATGTTTGTGGACTTTTTTGCATCCAAGCCTTTCATTAAGAACTGGTAATATTTTGTTTTCCACTGTCGACTTATTGATTGAACCACTAGAATCACGCCATCCACGTTGAATTCCGTCCACGAGTAATTCTATCAATACGTTAGTCTCCTCCGGACTCCATTGATTATATTTATTATTTGGTTGAGCATCACCCATTGTAATCTTATTAGAAAAATAATCACAATCAGTTTAAAAACGTGACATATATTTTAACAACAAGATGAACACAAAAGTCAAAATTCTACTACTTGGTAAAACGAAATGAATCAGAACACAAGAAATATAACACAAATAATGTAACGACATAAACACAAGAACTTTAACAATATAAAAACAAACGCAACAAGTAAATCTATAATATATAAAGTATGGTGAAAAGAAAAAAGATTACCTATTGTTTGATCGAAGAACAAGATGTGAAAAAGATGATTGCAAATGACAAAAGTTCAGCTCACGTCTTATTTAAAAAACTAGAAATGCCTTAAGTGAATTATAGAAAATTGGAAAATGTAATATTTGGATACTTTAAAGAAATATGAAATCATATATGTTACCTTATATAAAAGAAAATCATTAATACAAATCCATATCAATCCACAAAAATCATTAACAATCCACAAGAATATTTTCTAAGAATCCATATCAATCCACCAAAATTTATAAAATCTCACAACTTTTGAAATCCATACTCTATAGAAATCCATCAATGAATAAGGGCCCCTAAATTGATAGTACCAAGATCTGTCAACATGATAATATACAACATTTTTATAACAATTAGTTACTTCATGTTAATCGGTCGTCCAAAATCTAACTATTTTCAGATTTTTAGTCTTAATAAAATCGTCGTATAAACGTTACTAACTTTGTAAACGCTCCTTAATAATAAAAAAAGACATTATTTGATTTTACATTACATTAAAACAATAACCTCAGAAACCAAAGACTTATTCAAGACACACACACACACGCACATGTAAGGTACGACATGGTACCGTACGAAATATTAAGAACATAAAGAAGTAAACACAAGACAATTGATCGAAGATTTGAGTTTATGAGAATAGATTTTGATGGATTAGCAATGCCTGGTGCAGTAGCAACGACGACGGAATCCACGGCATTTACCACCACCAAAGCCTTCGTTGTGGCACACGTTTGCGCAGTTGTGTGTGCTCACGCATGGACCCTTGAACCTATGGCTCTTTGACTCACACGTACGTGCTTCAACTGTCACTGGACCCATCCCTAGAGAAATGTAACACCACAAGACTTGGCTTAGATTCATATTCACATGAATGATCCATTTAGTTTTTTTGGGGGGGTTTTATCCTCATTCTCACGTTTGCGTATGGAAAACCCCGAATATTTTTTGCTATTTAAACGGTCTAAGTAGCTAATTATGAGTTTTTCGAGATCTATGAAAATTTGGTTTTCATGTTCACATGAGTGATCCATTTAGTTTTTTTTTTTTTTTGGTTTTTTTTAATCAAGTTCACATAACAAGTGTCGAGATCTATGGGAAAAACCCCGTATATTTTTACCTTTTAAAACGGTCTAAGTAGCAAGTATGAGTGAAATTATAATAGGAGAACCAATAAAAACAAAACAACCATTTAATATATGATCATTCACAAATTATAGTTCTAAAAAAATAAAAAGACACAAGGGTTATAAGATTATCCGCACTATATATGTGTAAATGAGTATATATTTGCATGCGTATGTGCAAAGTTAGATATTAGGTTATGAGTAATGAACCTGTTGAAACGAATATCATGACCATGAGGAGAACGGCTGAGATAAAACGCATAGAGAGCTTCATTTTTGGAAAGTAAAAGAAAAAATCTAGAGAGAGAGTGTTGGTAGCTAGTAACAAGTGTTAAGTGTGCAGAGAGATAATGAGGCAGATGTCACTATATAAAGGATTATAAAGAAGTTTAAGAACGGTCGAGATAGTTGAGTTTTTTAGTATTAAATAAATATTTTAGAATAAATTAAAAGTAATGTATATCTTTTTGTCCATTATCAGATATACTTTTTATACTCCACTTTGATTCCACAGTGGTGTGACGATGATTTGTCGCTTTTCTTTTATTTTGTTGTCCTGCTTTTCTCATATTTTTTTGTTTTGCAAATTGTAAATTTCGTCGATTTATTTGCTTTACCGACACTGTAATAAATATTAGTTTTGGTCGTCGGAAATCTACTTCAATTTTCAGATTTTCAATCTTATTAATAAAAATCATCTTATAAACGTTACTCTCTCTTTCCGTCCCATTAAATAAAATATTTTAGTAATATTTTTTTGTTTTATTTTATAAAAAATTATGTGACCATTTATATTCTGTAATATTTTTATTAGTTGTTAATTAGATACTAAATACAGTAGTTTTTAATGTTATAAAACCAAAAAAATAATTAAAGTAATATGATTCTTAAATTTTGCGGTTTTAGGTAGAAAATTTTATACTGTATAATGGATTATACAGAAGGAGTATCAACTTTGCATACTAATAACTCAACAATAAAGCCATTAGTTGATTTAACATTAACACAAGAAACACACACAAACCAAAGACTTATTCAAGCACACACACATATGTACGGTACAAACCGTACGGAAGATTAAGACTTAAAATAAAGACAAACAATGGATCGAAGATTTGAGTTATGAGAATGGATTTTGATGGATCAGCAATTTCTGGTGCAGAAGCAACGACGACGGAATCCACGACAGTTACCACCACCAAAGCCTTCGTTGTGGCACACGTTCTTGCAGTTGGTTTCGCTGAAGCATTTACCCTTGAACCTATGGCTCTGTGACTCACACGTACGTCCTTCAACTGTCACTGGACCCATACCTTGAGAAATGTAACACAAAGAGACTTGGTTTAGACCATGGCATAAATTCATGTTTATATGAATGATCAGTTTAGTTTTTTTTTCTCATATGATAAATGTCGAGATCTATATCTATGGCAAAAAGCCGAATGAATATTCTTGCTATTTTACAAAGTCTAAGTAGGTAGGTGTTAGTGAAATTATAAAAGGAAAAACTCGATAAAAAAAAAAAAACTGTCACTAATAGTAACACAAAAAGACTAGGAAAGACCATGGCTTAGTTTCATGTTCACATCACATGATTTGAGTTTTTTTTTTTATCATGTTCACATAATAATTATCGAGATCTATGGGAAAAAGCCGAATATTCTTGTGGATGACAGACACGAGAACAATAAATAGCAAAAAAGGAAACCGTATAAATATATGTTATTATAACTAAAGGACTGAAGAAAAGACAAAAAATATAAGATTACTCGCACTGTAAATGGGTTGCATACTTGCATGCATATGTTTATATGTGCAAAGTTAGATATTAGGTTATGAGTAATAAACCTGTGGCGACAAATATCATGAACATGAGGAGAATGGCTGAAATCAAACGCATTGAGAGCTTCATTTTTGGAAAAGAGAGAGATGGAGAGAGTTGGTATAGTAAGAAGTGTTAAGTGCATTGAAGTAATGAGGAAAATGTCACTATATAAAGGACTCTAAAAAGGTAAACGATCGAGATAATTTGAGTTTTTTTATAATTTAATAGATATTTTCCGATATCTTTTTGTTCTTATCAGTTCTAAAGTTACTTAATTGTATAAATTTCGTCCATTTATTTGCGTTACCGACACTGTAATAAATGTTAATTTTGGCCCTTAATGGTAGTGACAAGACACGCAGAGAGATCCTGCCGTTTCGACAAGTCATTCTCGAAACCAATAAAATAACCTTTCTTTAAAAAAAGTAAAGAACTTTTTTTTTTTCATCACTTGCACAAAAGTAAAGAACTTAAAAACGTGTGGAGTCCACAATACGTGAAATGTAAAACCAAGTGAAGTCATTTTTTACGTACCGACATGGAAAAGTTACAGGTTGTATAAAAGTAAAAATTCATGTTCTCTTTTGGCAACATGTAAAATTGGTACACTGTTTGGCAAAAACCCAATTACTTACTAATATAAACTCCAAATATAATATTTATAGTTTCAAAAAAATATATATATAATATTTATGTTATTTTGATATTTTCGAATTTACTTGCTCCAAATTTAATAGTATTTTTTTTTTGGCAATAACAGAGAAAAGAAATATATTATTTCTTTATCGGTAAGTTGGCAGACAAAAGCTGGTTTTCCTTACTCTTTATCGCGTGACTTTATAGTTATGCACGATTTCCTTTACTCACTTCACATATTTCGACCACACATATTGGGTCAAATTGGCAGCAGCCTTTTGGATGGTTCAATCGCTTACCGGTTACCATTCAAACGAGCAATTGAAACGAGCGGTTAAAACATGCGGTTGTAAACGTGGTTTTGGGTTAAAAATGGACGGTTGAAACGACAATCTCAAAAACTGGTAATATAGGGCGGTTGCATGTAGAAAAAAGGTTTTGGGTTATTATTTTTTTTGTACGTGATAAAAATATTTATAAAAAAGTTGCATTATACAATTTTAAAACTTATCCAAAAATGCATGAAAATATTTTTCAAAGTTTTGACATCTATCTAAACCATTTAACAAATTAAGATTATTATATATAATTTATTTTAAATTACAGGTTTGTTACAGGGTAATCATATATAATTATTTCAATTTTTATCCTAATTAGAACGATAAATGATTATCATTATATAATTATTATTTTGAAGATAAATAATTGTAATATATGTTTACAAATAAGGGTAATTCTCATAGATACCACTTTTAAAAATTAATGGTATCTAAGGAACAAAAACTTTGTTTGGTGACATCATAGAGAATTTCTCAATAAATAACTAGGTTACTGGTACGCACCGTGTGCGGGTATGAAATCTTTTAGACGATTAAGTTAGTTTTAGTTTTTAGTAAAAACTAAAAAGTGTTTATCAGTTTATTTAACATTAGATATGCATGATTGTTTGTTTTAAAACTATATTTTAGTAGAAAAATAATATGTTTCAATATTCTTTGATAGAAGAGTATGAAACAACGACTGATGGAGCATATATGGCAACAATTCGTAACCAAAATGCATATATGTTATGGGTAAATCATGTATGATTATTTCAATTTTTATCATAGTAAAAAAAATGGTTAGCTTTACACAATTACTTTATAAAAATAAATAATTGTAATATTATTTTAGTGATAATTTATGTTATTTATGTTAAATTATTTGTGAATATGTGAATAAATATATATATATATATATATATATATATATATATATATATGTACTTGTAAATTATATAACAAACATTTAATTACATAATTGTATTTAATTACATAATTTTATTTAATTATACTATTCAACCGCTCTAGTGTTACCAATCAAACTTATTTTTCAACCGCTCTCCGTTACCGAACCGCTTTCTCTAACCACTGTATTTAACCGCCTCTTTTTAAACGAACTTCAGTTCAACCGCTCAAAACTTTTTAACCGCTCATTTCTAACGGAGTTACCAATCTGACCCATTTAGATTTGTAAAGCTCATAGTTATGGCTACATTTAAGCGGTATTTTAAAACAGTTGATACTTAGAATTAGAAGTGATTGTTAACTTTTTTAATCTCCGAAAATGTGGTAACTGTTGTGAATCAAGAGAACGAATGGGGAAGATTGTGTTTATTCATTAATCATAAGATCCTTTATATAGGATTATTACAAGAGAGAAAAGGAAAATTCCTTTTCCTAATGGGAAAAGGAAAGTACATAAAAGGAAAATCCTAATTCAACTAGGATTCATTAAACCGGCCTAAAGACTAAGTGTTAATGGGCCGTAAACGGACCAGAACTAGTTATGACAATCCACTATAATTTATAACACTCCCCCTTGGATGTCATAACTCTAATGGGCTTGTAATACGCTTTGGATGTTGCCTCATCAAAACCTTACCAAGTAAAACCCATTTTGGGACAAAACCGTGGTGAAGGAAAAAGAGTACAACACGTATTACTCCCCCTGTTCTGAACCTCACTGCAAGTCTTGAACGTTGAGGTTGGAAGTGACTTGGTGAATAGGTCTGCTGAATTCTCACTTGATCGTACTTGCTGCACTTGAATTTCTCCATCTTTCTGTAGATCGGATGTGAAGAAGAATTTTGGCAGAATGTGCTTCGTCCTATCACCTTTGATGTATCCATCCTTAAGTTGAGCTATACACGCTGCATTGTCTTCGAACAAGACCGTCGATTCCTGCTTACCTTCGGCCATTCCACAATCCACTCTTATGTGCTGGGTCATCAGCCTTAACCAAACACACTCACGACTAGCCTCATGAATTGCCAATATCTCTGAATGATTAGAAGATGTAGCTGCAATGGCCTGCTTCATTGACCGCCAAGATATTGCAGTTCCTCCATGAGTAAACACATAACCTGTCTGGGACCGTGCATTATGAGGATCTGAAAGATAACCTGCATCAGCAAAACCAACTAAACCGTCCTTAGATTGGTTAGTATAAAATAGACCCAAGTCTTTCGTTCCTTGTAGGTAACGAAGAATATGTTTTATCCCGTCCCAGTGCCTTTGGGTCGGACATGAGCTAAATCTTGATAATAAATTCACGGCAAAACATATATCTGGCCTAGTGTGGCTTGCCAGATACATTAAAGCTCCTATGGCACTGAGATATGGCACTTCGGGACCAAGGACTTCTTCAGAGTCTCTCTTAGGACCAAACGGATCCTTTTCTAGATCAAGAGATCTCACCACCATTGGGCTGGACAATGGGTGACATTGATCCATATTAAAACGCTTGAGTACCTTTTCAGTATATGCCATTTGATGCACAAGGATTCCATCATTTATGTACTCAAGTTGCAATCCCAAACAGAACTTAGTTTTGCCTAGGTCTTTCATCTCAAATTCTTTCTTGAGGCATTCAACTGTTTGGACGATTTCACCAGGGGTTTCAAGGATGTTCAAATCATCCACGTAAACTGCTATGATAACAAACCCTTTGTTTGCAAACTTTTTTATAAAAATACATGGACTGATGGGATCATTCTTATAGCCTTCTTTGACTAAGTACTCACTCAATCTATTGTACCACATACGCCCACTTTGCTTCAGTCCATAAAGGGATTTGTTCAGCCTTATGCAGTGTTGTTCTCGAGAACCTTTCTTATCTTTGAGCTCAATACCCTCTGGTAATCTCATATAAATCTCATTATCCAGTGGACCATATAAGTATGCAGTTACAACGTCCATTAACCGCATATCCAACTTTTCTCTTATAGCCAGACTTATCAAAAATCTAAAAGTTGTAGCATCCACCACATGGGAGTATGTCTCCTCATAATCTATTCCTGGTCTCTGTGAGAATCCTTGTGCAACAAGCCGTGCTTTATATCTCACGATTTCACCATGTTCATTTCTTTTCCTCACAAAGACCCATTTATGTCCAACTGGTTTAATCTCATAGGGTGTCCGAATTATTGGACCAAAGACATCCCTTTTCCTTAAAGAATTCAACTCCACGTTTATAGCTTCTTTCCATTTAGTCCAATTTTCACTCTGAGTGCACTCATATATCGACGTGGGTTCTAGATCCTCCATAAGTTCAAGTGCTACCTTAAAAGCAAATATATCATCGATTTCCACACACTTTCTATTCCATTGTATTCCAGACATAACATAATTCATTGAGATCTCATTATTTTCAGGAACGTCAGAACCATGAAACTCGGCGTCCCGAGTCTCATTGCTTGGAACTATCGGTTCAGTTATGTCTGGGGTTCCATCAGATTCCTCAACCACGATTTCAGCACCTTTCTTTCTTTTCCGAGGATTCTTATCTTTGGAACCTATTGGCTGGCCACGTTTTGAGTGTGGTTTAGATTCTGTAGCAACTTGATTGTGTCCCTCTTGAACATCAATTCTAATCGGTGCATTAACAGCTGGTATGTAAGACTTAGTTACTTTTTTCGGGTCAGCAAAGGAATCTGGCAATTGATTAGCTAGCTTTTGTAAATGTATAATCTTTTGGACTTCTAATTCACATTCTTGAGTCCGAGGATCTTGCCATTTTAAGGACGTTTGATTCCATATAATTTCCTTTACCAGTCTGTTATCTCCTCCTAATGTTGGATAGACAGATTCGTCAAAATGACAATCTGCGTACCTGGCCTTAAACAAATCACCCGTGGTTGGCTCAAGATACTTAATGATAGTAGGAGAATCATATCCAACATATATCCCCATCCTCCTTTGAGGTCCCATCTTTGTTCTCTGTGGTGGTGCAATAGGCACATAAACGGAACATCCGAATGTTTTAAGATGGGATATGTCTGGCTCTTGACCTGTTATTAACTGTGATGGGGAATATTTATGTTCACTAGATGGCCTGATACGAATTAGCTCTGCTGCATGTAAAACTGCATGTCCCCAAGCTGAGACCGGGAGTTTTGATCTCATTAGCAACGGTCTAGCAATCAACTGTATGCGTTTAATAAACGATTCAGCCAAACCGTTTTGTGTATGTACATGTGCCACAGAATATTCAACACTTACCCCCATGGACATACAATAATCGTTAAACGCTTGGGACGTAAATTCACCAGCATTGTCAAGACGTATAGTCTTTAAAGGAAAATCTGGAAAGTGTGCTCTTAAACGTATGAGCTGGGCAAGCAATCTTGCAAATGCCACATTTCTAGTTGATAATAGGCAGACATGTGACCATCTCGTGGATGCATCAATAAGGACCATAAAATATCTAAACGTCCCACAAGGTGGGTGTATTGGTCCGCATATGTCTCCTTGAATTCTTTCCAGAAAATTTATCGTTTCCTTAGTTACTTTGATTGGTGATGGCCTAGTAATGAGTTTCCCTAGTGAACATGCTTCACACGTGAGATTCTTTGGGATAACTCTCCTTTCTTTCAAGGTGTGCCCATTAGTACTTGCTAATATCTTTCGCATCATGTTAGCACCGGGATGGCCAAGCCGGTTATGCCAAAAAGTGAAATTCTCAGTAAACTCTTTGTTTACCATAGCATTTGCTTCTATCATTCCGATCTTAGCACAATAAAGGCCCACAGAAATGGCAGGTATAGTCTCTAGGACTTTCTTATAGCCATGGACGGTTTCAAAGATTTGAAGGAATTCTTTGTTATTCTCGTCCTTAGTTTCAACATGAAGACCATTCATCCGAATGTCTTTAAAGCTCAATAGACTTCTCTTTGAACTAGGTGAATATAACGCATTAGAAATTTCTAGATGCGTGCCCTTAGGTAATAAAATATGGGCTTGACCGTGGCCTTCAATTAAATTTGCTATACCCGCAATTGTGGTTACATTTGCCTTTTTAAGTGTAAGATCAATGAAGTATCTCTTATCTCTTAATATCGAGTGGCTTGATCCACTATCCACAATGAACACATCCATATCGTTCATACTTCAAAAGAGATAACAATAGATACTTTTAAATAACACTCTTTCATTCCATAAAGTTTAATAGAAAGCAATAACACAAAACCAAAGTATAAAGTGTAAAACGTAAAACAAGCAAAACACAAAACACCAAAACAGAAAATCAAAATCAATCACTTAAGTATATCTGAGGTTTCAAAATTCATCAAGTCATCTTGCTCATGATCGAAATCTCCTTCATTATCATGCTGGATCATATGAGTTTCTGGATTCTTCCCTTTAAGGCTCTCTTGATAGAGTTCAACCAGATGCTTGGGAGTCCTACATGTCTTAGCCCAATGATTACTCATTCCACATCGATGGCAAACTGATTTTGTGTTTGATTCTCGTGGTTGAGAAGTAATACCACGGTTATTACGATCATAGTCAGTTCGGTATCCGCGTCCTCGTCCTCGCCCGCGGTTAGAATGATCGTTATGGAATCCGTGGCCTCGGCCCTGACCTCGGCCGTATGGATTAAAATGGCCACGACCACGTCCTTGCCATCTACCCCCACGTCCACGACCACGATGTCTATAATCACTTTGGACGTGGTTAATTTCTTTCTTTTCATCTGTGGCCACATTCGCTTCAGGAAGTGGGGCTGATCCAGGAGGTCTCATCTCACTGTTTCTCATTAGCAGTGTATTATTCTCCTCGGCTAGTAATAGACATGCTATAAGCTTTGAGTATGTCTCAAAACCTCTTTCACGGTATTGCTGTTGAAGCAACACATTATTAGTGTGAAAGGTGGAGAAGGTCTTTTCCAACATGTCTTTCTCAGTTACCTTCTCACCACATAGTCTCAATTGAGAAACTACTCTGAACATAGCCGAGTTATATTCTTCCACGGACTTGAAGTCCTGGAACCTGAGATTCCTCCAATCATAATTGGCCTTTGGTAACAATACCGTTCTATGGTGGTCATATCTTATCTTTAATTCTTTCCAAAGGTCCAAAGGGTTCTCAATGGTTAGGTATTGATCCTTGAGACCCTCAACAAGATGATGACGAATGATCGATATCGTTCTGTATCGATTCCTTTCATTCTCATTATTATCCTCAATGATACATTCGCCAAGTCCTTTAGACTTTAGATTTATCTTAGTATCCAACGCCCACTGTAAGTAATTGTCTCCAGAGAGATTGAGGGCAGCATAATCCAAATTGTTGATTTTCGACATCTGAAAACATTCATCCTATTCTCTAAGAACTATAAGATTTTAAAGTTTATGCATATGATGCAAAATAGGTCATGGGTGCTTATATAAACGGGTACGGATGCATGATGCTTATGAAACCAGATTTTTATGTTTAACAACCTAACATAATGTTTTTATATGCTCATGATGCAAGCCTAGTATTCAAATTCTAAACCGTATGATGATATGACCGGATTTTAATCAAGCATGTTATGTCTATATGATGCAATCAGTTTCAGTTTCATGTTTATCAATCAACGAATCAATCCAAACAAGCAAACAAACAAACGAGTTCAAATAAATATGCAACCAAATTTGGACAGAGTGTTTACTGTCGATCGACGGGTGATTTGTGTCGATCGACACAGTTTAATTCAAACAACAAATTCAGGCAGAAGTTTACGTGTCGATCGACATAAAACTAGTGTCGATCGACACGGGTACAGATCATGCAATCGGTTTGGATTTTAATTGAATTAGGTTAGGGTTTCAAGTGATTACGAATCATGAATCAATAAACACAATCAAGCAAGCAATAACAATAACAAGCATGATTTAGATTAGGGTTTCTAAGATTATCATGAATCTAGGTTCTTTAGATTAGGGTTTCTTATTGTTTACCTTAACCTCCGTGAGTCTTCTAGTTCGCCGTAACCGTTGATAGGCTGTATGAACTTTCTTCTAGTTCGCCGTAACCTTAAAGGCTGTATGAACTATGATTTGAACAGTAACGCCGGATGAACAGTAATCGTCGATGAACAGTAATCGTCGATGAACAGTAATCGTCGATGAACAGTGCGCGATGAACAGTACGATGAATAGTAACGATGAACAGTAATCGCGTTTTTTGTGTTTTTAGGGTTTAGGGAGCAACTCGTGCTGATAACGTGTTGTGAATCAAGAGAACGAATGGGGAAGATTGTGTTTATTCATTAATCATAAGATCCTTTATATAGGATTATTACAAGAGAGAAAAGGAAAATTCCTTTTCCTAATGGGAAAAGGAAAGTACATAAAAGGAAAATCCTAATTCAACTAGGATTCATTAAACCGGCCTAAAGACTAAGTGTTAATGGGCCGTAAACGGACCAGAACTAGTTATGACAATCCACTATAATTTATAACAGTAACTTAAATCAATTGTTAGTCTTGATTTTTTTTTTATTGGCTCTGAAACTAGAACTTGCGGTTATGGTGATAAAAATTGTAAGAACAAAGAAGCACATAATTAGATACTTTTTTTTTTTTTTGAAATGAATGTTAAATTATATTCAAACAAAAAAAATATTGTTTTACATGAACGGTTTTTTGAACTTAATTATAGAAAAAAAACAAATTTTGTAACACAAGGAGTATATGTTTCCTTATAATTAGATACCTTATATGTTTTCTTGAAAAAAATTCAATTTCATAATTAGCTACCTTATAAACTATAGAGTATATGTTTCCTACCAAAAAAAACTATATTTATTCAAAGCTAAAAGTAATGAATTCTTCTTACAATGTAAATACATCCAAAAAAAAACCTCTCTCTCTCTCTCTACACCATCAAATTAGAACAACGATAAAAAATTACATGTCTTTTAAATTTATGTTTTTATTGTGTCTCTCATGACAAATACATAATGGCATCACTTCATAGAGTTGAAACAAACGCATCATAGGACGGTGTTAAAACATGATAGACTCCTTGTAAGGATCTAAGCCCAATGTATATTTTGACAGGTTTTGGAAATACGGAATGAATGAAATGAGGTTCGGATGGAATGATTTGATGAAGATGGACCGATTGAAATGGTAGATGAACGGATTGTGAATGATGGATCGAGGCGTACTTCCGAGAGATATGAATGATCTCTTGGACTACAAGGCTTCTTCTAGGCTTTGATATGACGCACAAAGCTAAGAAAAAGATGAGAAGATATGACACACTTCTCTTGATCAAACAATGAAAGAGTTTTAGAAAAGAAAGTTTGATAAGAAATGAAGTTGCAGAACACAAGAGTTATAAAGAGAGAAGAGAAGTAGGGTTTTAGTCTTCGAACATGCTCATTGACTAAACATTAAAAGAAAATTTTAAAACACAACTCTTGATCTTCCAGCCGAGTTGCAAAGTTGTAAATTTGCAGAAATGTAGAGTTGTAGAGTTGCAGAGTTGTAAATTTGCAGAGTTGTAAATTTGCAGAAATGCAGAGTTAAAGAGTTGACCTTGGATCAAATTAACAACAAGAGCCGAATTATGATAATGAGGATTTGAAAAGTATGTGTGTTTGCCTTATTAAAAACCTACTTCGAAAAACCCAATGGGACAAAACCGAAGATAGGGAAAAAGAGTACGAGCCCACATACCTCTCACTATCATCCTTCCTCGGCTTGAATCAAAACCAATGTGGTTTGATGAGCAACCAAAGGAAGTTGGCCGGTGATCTTAACAACAAACATAGAGACGGCTTGGTTAAGTTGTCTCGTTCTCGACCTAGTCATCGGTCAACTCGGGATTTCCAAGACCTTAGCATCCGTGAGAACATCTGCGGCTTCAAGCTGCTCCTCGGCATCATGCGGGTCCGTGACTTCGTGACGAAGACACGTTATTAAATGAATGACTTGGCCATTGACGAGAAAGCTTATCCCTTCATCCCAAAAACTTTGCAATATTTGCAATATTTTTTGTTGACTTGCATTTTACTTCCCATCGCACATTTGGCCATTTCCAAGGACTACAATAAGGCCATCCTCTCATTTCGTGATCTTAAACCTCGTTGCTCGAGTTGTCAACGAACAAGTAAATATCGACTCATCTTCTTGAAGGTATCGGATATGTCTTTATGTGATTTGAATTGTTGAGTACTGTAAAAAAGGAAAATGATTAAAGTTAAAATTACTATGCAAAGAGAATCCATAAAAAAAAATACTAGAGTAGAAGAACATTCCTAAAAACAATCGATAGAAACTAACAATAAATATAGAATTTTATCAGAAAAGGAAACCATAAATAAATTGGGTCCACAATGTAACATATGTTATTATATAACCACATGAAATAAAAAGAGACATGGGTAGCTATAATATGCATGTAACTGGTGGTTTTATATTTGCATGCATATGTGCAAAGTTTGCTAGATATTAACTTATTGTACAAAGTTTGCTAGATATTAACTTATCAGTAAAGAACAACTTCATCTTTAGAGCTTTAAATAAATAAATAAAACTTCATCTTTAGAGAGAAAACAAAAATTTAGAGAGAGATCCGAGCTCACGGCTTGATGAAGAAACTGCCCGGCGTGGTGGCCTCGTGTTCGCTGTTGCCGGAAACCCGCCACCGCCGAGTTATACCCCGATTTGTGTTACCAGTTTGATCACATTTTTTTGATTTTGCTTGAAGATAGTTAGAGAGAAAGTTAGTAAGAAGTGTTAAGTGTGTAGGGAGCTAATGAGGAAGATGGCTTCTATATATAAGCGCGATCGAGATTATTGGTTAGTAGTATAAGATCATTTAGTTTTTAGTATTGAGTTGTTATTTTTGAATAAATTAAAATAAAAGATATATCTTTTTGTTACATTAGCAGATTCTAATATTTCCTTGTCAAACTTTTTGATTATTCCTGCTTTTTTCACATTTCTCTGTATTGTAAATTTTAGCGAGGATTTATTTGCTTTACCGGCACAGTAGTAAATGTAAACTTTGGTCCTGCACGCAGAGAGATCCTGCCGTTCGACTTGTCATTCTCGAAATCAAGAAAACAAAATTTATCTTAGAAACCACAAAAATTAAATTGTTTGTAAATAATTGAATTAATGTGGAGTCCACAACGAAAAAGTTAAACCAAGTGGAGTAGTAAATGATGAATCTTTTGTACCAAAATGAAAACATTGCATGTGGTAGGGTATGCAAGTGACATTACAATTTACGTATATGGAAGAGAAAGGGAGAAAAAAGAACTTGCATGAAAACACTAATTTTACCTACTCCAAACTTAATAGAAATGCATTTAGCTAGAATAATAAAAGAAGGAAATACATTATTTTGTTATAGTAAGTGGTTGCTTTTGTCAACAAAAAAAAAACAAAAGTGGTTGTTTTTGATGTCGACCAAAAAAATTAAGTGGTTGTATACATCCCATCTGTTCTCCCTTCATCGACAAGTCATTCTCGAAATCAATAAAACAAATTTTATCTTAGAAACCACCAAAAAAAAAGATTAGGTTCATGTGGAGTCCACAAATGAAGAAATTAAACCAAGTGAACTCGTAAAAGATAGATATTTTATCGTACCAAAATGAAAACGTTATAGCTATAGAATGAAAGAAGAAATGCAATAGCTATAGAATGAAAGAAGAAATGTGTACTCCCTCCGTTTCATAATGTAAGATGTTTTAGACATTTTGTTTTGTTTCAAAATATAAGATGTTTTGACAATCCTAGTTACTTTTTAACTTTATTGAATATTGTGCAATCAATAGTATTATGTAGTTTTTCTTTTTGTTGGTTAAAATATTTTTAAAATGTTACTTTTAAAGTAAAATTGGTTTATTAATATTTGTGTTTTTTGCTAAAACATTTTATATTACAGAATAGAGGGAGTATTATTTTTGTCGTAGTAAGTGGTTGCTTTTGTTAACTAGAGAATATCTTTGAAAATTTTATTCTAGAAGTGGTTGCTTTTGTTAACTAGAGAATATCTTTGAAAATTTTATTCTAGAAGTGGTTGCTTTTGTTAACTAGAGAATATCTTTGAAAATTTTATTCTAGAGAACAAACTTTTCAGTTTCATTTCTTTCAAATCATTTTCTGATACATGCATCAGTTCTCCCTTGACGCTTTATATATAGAGACAAAACTAACGGCTAATAAACAACGGCTAAATTTCTAATAATTACAATTTACCTATATAGAATCATTTCCAAAATTAACTATCTTCAACATTTTTATTCAAGTTGGTGCGTGTGAAACCTAGATGGGTTCTGCGTATTGCAGTGTGAAGAAGAAAGTTTTCGATTTCAATTTACACGCGCAAGAAAAATTAGAACTAATTTATGATAGATTAAACTTAGTCTAGAAGAGCTAAGTGTTACAGATGTTTCCAATAACACATTTAAAATTTTGTTTCTTGGCTTTTTACCTCAAAACAAACAAAACAAAAAGAAAAATAATGCTATCCCATGAGAAGAGAAGCGAGAATCTCTCCCATGGTTTTCTCAGGCGTGTCTCCGTCGTCATCTACGTGAACTCCGGACTCTAGAACCGCCGCATCAAGAACCAGTTTCCGCTTCGCAATCTCGTAGATGTTCTCATCAACCGTCGGTTTCGTACTTTAAAACAATGACTAGTTTTGTAACATATATAATTGGACCTTCTTTGATCTTTATACAGGGGAGAGTTAGTATTTGGTTCCACTGTTATCAATGAAAGTGAAGTGGAAGGAGAGGAAGTGAAAGAATTCTTGGAAAAAGTCCGATCTTCATTTCCCCAGGTTGAGACTTGTGTCACTAGAGAAAAAAGAAATCGTTCATCTTCATGATGTTGTTCAGGTACTAAACCAATGGTCCAGCCCTCTGTATCTTTGTCTAATATGTCTCTGTAGATTGGCTTGAAGAAGCTTTTGAGAACCCGCCGATAGTGAAACTTCCAAAATTAAGCGACAGGATCTCTTCACATCCATTATCAGGTGCTCTTTCTTCTGCAATATGTGAACCTCTAAAACATTCAGAGAAAGAAACAATGAAGCTGCGTGGTGTCACGCTTTATAAAGAAGGTTCAAAGCCTACTAGAATCTGGCTTATTTCTGATGGCATTGTTACGGTAACCAAAAAACTTTTTAACTTTCTACTCGTAATTCGTAAAATCCTTTTACCTTCATCACTAAAATGTTAATGATAATTATACAGTGGAAAAGCAAAAGCTTAAGCAACAATCACTCGCTGCATCCCACGTTCTCATGGTAGTACATTGGGACTCTACGAAGTCCTCATTGGGAAGCCATATATGTGGGACATGATTAAAGATTCTATGGTTCTTTGATTTTTCATCAATAGCGAAAAAATACATTCGATTTTACAATCAGATTCTTCCATCGAAGATTTCCTCTGGAAGGTACACCTCTATTAGAATCACATTGAAGAAGAGACTCCTCTCTTGTTTGAATCATCTTTTTTGCAGGAAAGTGCATTGGTTCTTTATCGCCTTCAAACACGAATCAAAGCTTCCATAATTCATCAGAAACGTCGTCAGGTACTTTATTGACTACTAACCCCGATAATCCAGTTGGGAATCAAAAATCGATGAATGAAACAGTGTTTTGGTTTTTGGTCACAGGTATAATGAGAGTTAGTTTCTCGCGACAAGCAACATTGTACAGTGTGGAGACAAGAACAAGAGCAATTATCTTCGACACAAATATGACTATGCAACGAAGACCATCTTCACTAACGCCAGCATGTGGCTCGACCTCTGATCATCTCCAGCGAACGTTCAGTATGGAACACCGAGGTCTCATGAGTTGGCCTGAGAGTATTTACAGAGCCAAACAAGAAGAAGAGATCAATACAAAGACATTAAGCTTATCCGAACGAGCAATGCAACTTAGCTTTTTCGGAAGCATGGTAAAAAAACATCACAATTTGAGATTCTTTTTAACAATTTATAAACTTGCTCGATTAATCCGAAGCTTTTTCATCTTGTAGGTTAATCCGAAAAGGATAATAAATTAATAATGGATTTCATAATTTCAATATGCAGAGGAACAATTGAAGCTCGAACTGTGAGAGAATCAAAAGAGAGATAGATTTGTGCTCTTGAAGAGCTTATTGAAGAAGAAACTAAATTGATAAACTAAGTAGCTCAAAGAGCTTTATTCAAATGCAAATATAAAAGAGAAAGGGAAGAGACTTATGTTTGTCACCAAGATCAAATAGATTCTAAATTGATATCATAAAATGTTTAGGGAAAGAGAGTTGTTTTCCAACTCTCAAGGTTACATTCAATGTTATCATAAGAGACATATTTATATGAATCTACCTAATTAGGTTGCCCTAATTACATGGGCTAATGGATCTCTTGAGAACACTTGTTGGGCTTGAGCTTGAGCTATCTTACACGAACAAGAAGGCAAAAGTGAAGAGAAGGGTCTTGTGGATCTATAACCGTTTATAAATTAACCTACAAGATGAAAAAGATAAAACTTTTAAACTAAAACTTATGAATTGCTCTAGACACCGGTCAGTGCGAAATCTTCAATTGTTGGGGGTTGGGGGTTTCTCTATAGGAAAATGTCACAACAAAGACTCTGTTAGTAAGTTAGTAAAGCTTAATCGTTGTTTTTGCTTTGTTCAGTGCTGGTGAAGTGCAATATTGATAAGAATATAGTTGACAAAAAAAAATCTATTTTTATATAAATGAAAATAAACTAAGGCTTTCTAGGGTCTCCATGTTAAAAAAAATATCCAACTAAATAATCACCTAATTATTAACTAATAAATTGTTTCATTTGAACAAGTCATTTTTTAAAACTTAATTGACATAAACTTTTTTCAGATAATTTAATTATAAATAGAAACAATTTTAATTTTATTTAGTTGAATTAAGTCCAGCCTATTCCATGTTGTTTTGTAACCGGTTTGGACAAAAATCTAATTTCGAAGGATCGAGATCTAAATCACTGTTACACAGCCTTCAACCATCTTCATGATTCATCACCCTAAAAATTACACATTTACGACTAATCAATTAGATTTATGATAAGATGATTAATGAAAGAAAACCAATCTTTTACCAATCTCGTAGGAGGACTAAAGAGAAAGGACCAAACAACAATTAATGATATAATCATGAAGCTAAGTGAGTCACCGAAGTTAGAATAATTTAGAAGCAGAACACGTCAGAGGATATAGTAGCAGAGCCGTTATAAAAGAAGGTCGTTGTTTGGATTCACAACTCATCATTGGTATAGTGATCATTTTGTTGTTTTCTGAAGAAGAGAGCTGTCACTCTTTTGGTCCTCTTCTTTTTGGTCGAAGTTATATTTCTCTACTTTCTGAGTTTGTTTGCATTTGTATTCAAAACGTTAGTTCTTCAAGAGAAAATCTGTGAATTAAGTTGTAGTCTTTCATTGATTCTTGAGTAACAAATACATCATCTATCAACTTAATCGTAACTCGATCCAAGAAAAACAATAAGAGAAAACGGACAAAAATACTCAGCTTTCGCCAACGACTGAAACGTCACAAAACAATCGCCAACTGTCTCCGATATCAATCAGCAAGACCCAAACTTCATGTCGATCGTTACCCGCCGGAAAGGCCGTACACTCAACTGTTTCCTGAGAAGAATCATGAAGTCGATTCTATCTCAGTCTTACGCCGACGGAGGAGAGACCAGAGTTATAGACTCGATCGACACATCGTATGGACCTTCCGATATTTGACGAAACGGAAGTAGCAGAATAGATCTTCAAGATCGATTATGCTGATTACCGGGCCTTGAATAAGGTAACTATAGGAGACAATTTCCCAATTTCAATGATTTATCAGCTGCTACGTGAGTTGCACGGAGCAGTAATGTTCCAAAACTTGGTTAAAGCTGCCGATGGTTAGAAGAATTCTTAGGTACTCATGACAGCCATAATGAGTTCAGGGTCATGCTTTTTGGGTTGAAGAATGCTCTTGCAATCTTTCAAGCACTCATGAATGCCGTTTTCAGGAATTTTATTGGATTATATGAAATACACAATTGAACACTCTGTTTTTAAAATCCATTAAAAATACTCAATTGAATAACCCTTCCTTAATAAAAACGCTACTTCAATTATTTTGGTAGGTGTTTGTGGATGCAGGAGCTCTAGGTTGTATCTTTGCATCTCCTAACATTTCATATATATGAATATTAATGTTTTAGCACACACAAAAAAAGCTACATTCTCATGCGCATATGAAGATATCCTTATAATCAAAAGTAACCCTATAAAACCCAAAAATCCACCAAATAAATGAGAAGAATATGTGCTTCTCTCAATAATATGTTCTTGTTTGAACCAACTGTCACAAATTATTTTCGAAACGCAACAATTATGATTAGTTAACATAAAGTAGACAATCCATATAGTACCTATTTTGGCCAAAGACAATTTATATGGCAACTAGAGTGATTGGTTGACCTCGTTCTCTGCTTTGGCATGGAAGTTTGGGTGTGAATATCGTTAGAGTGTTCCGGTCGGTTCCTAAGTCATCAATCTAGGTTATGAGTTTACTGTGTGTGACCATCCATCCAAAGTTTTAGAGCGGTCATGATAAATCTAATTTCACGTGGTTGTCACTTATGAATATTGCGCCTTTTAGTAGTGCTCTAGCCTACTAACTTATAAATGGATCACTACAAGAAAACAAGGCATATTCCTACGGCCAAATCCGTCAGAAATCTATCGGAATACCCCTATTCCGACGGATTTGGTCTGCCGGTTCTATGTCGTCGGAAATACAAATCCGTCAGAAATCCGTTGGGTTGTCCCGACGGATTTCTGACGGGACCTGGATCACCGGAATCCGTCGACACTATGTCGGAATCCGGTCGGTGCAGAGAATTCCGACGGCAAACTGACGGATACTCATCTTGACAGAATTCCGACGGTCAAGGAAGACGACGGCTTCAAGACCGTCGGAAATCCGTCAGTTTGGGTAGTCGTCGGAATACCGTCGGAATTATGTGCTCCGACCGGATTCCGACGTAGTGTCGACGGATTCCGGTGATCCATGTGCCGTCAGAAATCCGTCGGGCCAAACCGATTGAATTCTGACGGATTTGGAAATCTTTTAAAAAAAAATTATTTTTTGAAAATAAATGAATTATTAAGAAAAAAATAAATTAAAAATCAAAATTAAATTAAAATTAAATTCAAATTGTTTAAAAACCAAATTTAAAGTTTTACATTACATTTAAAATGTCCAAAAACATTTACGACCTATGAGCACGGAAGAATTCGTTCATCTTCGCCTCCATTGCACGATATCGGTCGTCCACCTCCTCCTTCTCTCTCTTTCGCCGGTCCTCCGCCTCCGCAAGCTGTCTCTGCAGCCGTTCCTCCGCCTCCGCCTTCTCTCTCTCGTACCGTTCCTCCAAAGAGCTAACCCGCTGGGTCAGCTCGGCGTTTTGTGCTACCAAACTGCTACCACCGTGATAGCGAACCGACGAAACGGATGAGCAATTTTCTTCGGGGAGGCCGTAGACACGACCTCTGCTCTTAGGGGTTACCTAAGAAAAAACTTCGGTTGGCGGCGGAGTTCCATCGACGGTCGATTGCGATTGGAGGTACTGCTCCCCGAGCTTCTCCACGCTCTCCACGATTTCCCGAGCAATCGCATCTTGGATTTCACCCGTCTTTCTGTTGGTGTGGGCATCTTTGATGACATCAAGATGCGAATGACGCACACTGGTCTTCGCAATCTGTTAGCATAGTCAAGTACGGAAAATGTTAGCGATAATTAAAAAATTATGGAAAATTAGGTAAATTACCAGTTGCTGAACACGTGACGCCTTGCTCGTTGCACCAAGGTTGTGGGTCGCTTGTCCCTTCCCATTCCGATCGCTCTTCCGGTTAGTCGAGTTTTTCTCGGAGGTCGCTTGAGTGTCTTCCCGTTCCCAATGTGCAACTAGTCCAACCCATAATGCTTCGTCGTTTTTAAGAACCTTAGGCACCTTCTGACGTCGTAACCACCCGTCCTTCCACTCGTTCATCTTCTGGGAGTACTTTCTACGCGCCTTTGCGTCGAATTCTTTGCGGACGATACGAGTCAACTGTGGGTCCCACGTAAATTCTTGCTGAAAAACAAAACAATACCCGAAATACTATTGACAATTAGAATGTATTATAAAAGATGAATTTTTAATTTAGAATATAAATACATACCGTAAATTGCCGAAACCATGTGTCCTGGTCTGCCACCGGCATGGAATCATAAGTGGGATACGACTTACTTATCATGGTATTGATCATTGAGTTGATGGCACTCGCAATACCGTTTCCCGAATATGGGAACCTACACGGTATTTTGATTCATATTTTGTTAACAATTTTATTAAGTTAATATAAGCCTATAAATTTTTAAAAGTAGTCATTACCAGGTCGTGTTAGGTGGTACATCCGGATCAAGTCGTGTCAACCTATCCCGACCGGGTTGGGACAAAAACTCCTCGATGCTCATTGCCGTACGAGCAGAGGCAGTTGTACCCATAAGAGGAGTGTCGGGGATCTGCGACTGACTCTCAGTCCCACCTCCCCTGTTGGAAGTACGCTAGTCTCATGAAATAGGCCATAATCCCTACGATTTACAAAATTTTTACATAACTTTAAAATTACTATGTCAATTATAAATTTAAAATTTACAATCTTTAGTACGGAGTTTGGGCTTTTGGGATTCAGAGAATTTGTGATTTTGAGATTTTGAGATTTCAGAATTTATGGAATTTCGGATTTATGGTCATTTGGTAATTTGCGATTTTAGAATTTTGTTATGAAGGAATGAAGTAACACTCCGATATCACGAAGACCAAACACGTAAAATTTTGTAAATGGTATAAAGGTTTTTTTAGATATAGTGATTTTTTGATTTTTTCATCTTATATATATATAGATTTAGGGATTTAGGATTTGTAAAAAAAAATTAAAAACATTAAAAAACATTTAACACAATACAAATTAAAAAAATTAAGGGACTCCCTCAATGTTGGGAGTTCAAGCAACCATTATTGACAATGTTAAAGAATTAGAGGTTTATGAAAACCAAGGGAACATAGATAGAACTTTTGGGATTCAGGGGATTGGATCTTTGATTGGGAGAACATAAATTATGACGAATTATGTTGCCATTCGAAGAGCCAATCCCATGAAAACAAGAAGTTCTACCTATGCTGGCTTGGTTTTCATAAATCCCTAATTACTTAACATTGTCAATAATTGTTGCATACAAGTCCCAACATTGATCGAGTCCCTTAAATTTTTAAATTTGTATTGTTTTTGAATGTTTTTTAAATTGTTTTTAAATTTAAGGGTTTGAAAAGTTTGTAAATTTTTTTTAAAAGTTACTTAAAATTTAAAGTTACATTTTTTAAAAAGTTACATATTTTTAAATTTTTTTAAATTTAAGAGTTACATGTTTGTAAAAGTTTTTAAAAAAATTTTAAATGTAAGAGTTTTTTTTCAAAAAAAAAATTTAATCAAGAATTTTAACAATTTTTAATTTATAGAATTTTTTATATTAATCCTATTATCATTGGGCTTAGGATTATAATCGGTCCATCATCATGTGTTAGCAATTTAAGATTTTAAGATTTTATTTTAAAAATAATTTTATAGAGGATTTATTAAATTTTAAATATTTAAAATGATTTTTAAAAGTTATACAATTTTCAAAGTTTAAGAAAGTTAAATGTTTTGTATAAATTTTAAATAAATATTTTTTTTTCATTTTTGAATTTTCGAATTTTATATATTAATCATATCATAAATCTATTAAAATCCCTAAAACCCACAAAAACTTATTCAAATAAAAATAAAAAAATTCCAAAAATTCATTAAATTTTCATAATATTGTAAAAAATATCTAAAATCCCTAAATTTTTAAATTCATTATATAAGCATAAATCCAAAATTCATACATTTAAAATTTTCTAAATTCCCAAAAATTATAAATTTAGAAAATTCTTCTAATAACTAAATTCATAAATCCTTAACAAATTCATAAACCATTATGAAATCCCCCAAAATTCGATGACAATCACAATCATAAACAATTTTGTTACTTATAATTTGAAGAACAATAGTGAAAAACTCTTCAAAATTTAGAAAAACTTATATGTTTGGGGTAATTGGTGATTGGCTTACAGAGGGGGAGTAGGATCGGTGGAGGACTGGTGTAATCGGCGGCAAATCGGCGGTGAAGGAACCAGAATTCGAAGGAAAAAAAAACTTTTTGCGTTATGTCTGCGGGGAAGACAAAGTCTCTGGTTTTAATGGCGTATGCCGACGGTGTTCCGACGGAATTCAGACGGAATAAAAAATTCTGACGGAAATACTGACGGATTTTACCGCGTCTTCGATATCGAAGTGTTTAGGCGGCAAGAAATTAGGGTTTCCGTCAGAATTCCGTCAGGAAGTGTGACGGAATTCTGACGAATAGTGGTTTTTAAATTAATTTTTTCATTTTCCGAATAGGAAAAATATAAAATTAATTAACCGTCAGAAATCCGTCAGAAATTATGACGGATTTCTGACGGATTTGGGTTTTTTTTATTAATTTTTTCATAACTCAAATGCCTAAACTCCAAAATCCGTTCATTCATAAACGACTAAAAATGTCAAAATCAATTACGAAATCATGTTGAACAATGCATTTAAACGGACAATTAACCATTCCTAAATTACTAACAAACAATTTCAAGAACAAATCCATAAAACTCTTTAAAATCATCAAAAACTTACATGGATTATTGAGTGGGTTAGTGGGTTTGACAATTGGATTATCAAAATCGGAAAACCGGTCTGAATCGGTCCTCAATCGGCGGCAGAACGGTCGACGATGAGATCGAAGCTTCGAGCACGGTTTGGAGTCTCTTTTACTTATTGTTTTCTATTGCTTTTCGAGTCTTTCAAGTTCTTTTTGGTGTCTTTTGAGGTTGTAGGAGGCTCTCGAGCACGGTTTGGACTTATTGGGGCTCATTGGAGCAAACGAGACAAAATTGGAGCAAAAAGCCGATTTTCCTTATCCGAGCACCTGCTCGCAAATGGATCGAAGACTTTTACCTCCTGCAATTGAGACCAACCTGTCCCATTACCAGCCCGACCAGTCCCGATTCCAGAGACTCATGTCGACGAAATTTTTAAAAAATTATATTTCGTCAGAAGTCCGTCATAATTTTTGACATATTGCTAACGGATTTTGGTTTTTTATCAATTTTTTTTATCTCCGATTAGAAAAAAATTATATGCCGTCAGAAATCCGTCATACTTTCTGACGGATTTCTGAAGGATTTTGGTTTTTTTATCAATTTTTTATCTCTGATTAGAAAAAATTATATTCCGTCAGAAATCCGTCATAATTTCTGACGGATTTTGGTTTTTTATCAATTTTTTTTATCTCTGATTAGAAAAAATTATATTTCGTCAGAAATCCGTCATAATTTCTGACGGATTTTTGACGGATCCTTAAATTATTATAATATCTATTAGGAGATTTAAATAATCATTAAAAAACGAAAGGAGTCGTGCCGGCATTACTCTTGCGAAAAGCAGACGCGCCAGGAATACTGCGTTTTTAGTAGTAGTTGTGCTGGCACAACTCTTACCAAACTTTAGATATTTACATGTTATAAAAGGAGACATTGAATTTAGACTTCACTTGGAAATAATTTTATGAATTGATTGGTTTTTTATTTTTGTTTCCAGACGGCTTAGACCCGCGTTGCGCAACTGATGCATGTTAAAGCATTTTCAGTTGTTGAAATCTTGTGTTGCTTTTTTCGGGGATTTTTAAAAACTTTACCATGCTTCTTGCGTAACTGGGGGTGAAGAATCGTTCATATGTGGTAAGTGCTTAAGTATCTCTCTTCATTTATTTTGTATATTCATCCGCAATATTATTAATCATTTGAATTGTGAATTGTAAAATTTTCTAAAGGATTATTCATTTTATATTTGTTCTATTTGGAGAATTAAAAAATCAATAAAAAAACCAAAATCCGTTCGAAATAAATTAAAATGTCATTTTCAGATGTTATTTTACGTTTTTGTGTTAATGTCATATTCCCGCATATAAGTTAAAATATAAAATAAATAATCCGTCAGAAATCCGTCAGAATTTATGACGGATTTCTGACAGATTATTAATTTTATATTTGGTGTATTCGAAGATTTTCAAAAATATTAAAAAAAAACAATAGCCGTCAGAAATCCGTCATAAATACTGACGGATTTCTGGCGGATTATTTATTTTATATTTTAATTTATATGCGGGAATATGACATTAACACAAAAACGTAATATAACATACAAAATCATTGATAAACAAAACATTATTTTCATTATTTGAAGATTACATTACACATATAAAAATATGACAATACAAATAAAATATGACATTAAATAGGCAATAGGAAATATTACACATAACAACATAATACGGATAAACTCTTACAATGGATAGTCGGAAAATATTAAATTCATGGAGGGGTTGGATGTTTATTCATCATCTGAGTCTGGAACTGATTCATATTCGTACCCAGTATTTTCTTCATCTTCCTCATCCATGGTAGCTACTTCCGTTGGTTGGTATTCTGCAATCATCGAATTAGCACCGATTATCTGTGTGCAAAATGAATTTAGGTAAGTCTTCCCAGCAATATTTATAAACGTATGATATACATCTACCTTAACAATGTTCCGCTCTGTGATGTTCAGGTACTTTGAGTTCCTGTTAAAACGGCAAACGGTAATATTCTTTAGGATGACCACCGCACCTACACCAGTCGTGAGTCTGTACTCGTCATTCTTGAAGATGTTATGGTGCATGGTTCCCTCGATTTTTCCTGAAGGATCTTTTAAGGTTACTAGCAGATCTCCCTGGTCATTAGGGGTCAAACTAGAGAGCATAGCCACAATCTGGTAATGAAATAGAATATACTTGTCAGATAAATTGTATCTCTAAATGTTAATAAAATTGGTCGAAAACGTAAACCTTTTTGATTTTCACAAATTATGAATACGGGGATTGAATTTCTGCGACCTGGAAACATAAAGGTGTGCTCCTATTGTTATAAGAACCTACATGTATGAAGGATAGATTTAGTATTTGTCAGACACAACAATTATTGTTAAAGTAAATGCGGTAATTTTATATATATATACCTTCACGGATTATGTAATCGATAGTTGAAGTCCACCGAGGAGTACTAAAATCCTGGTCGGCCTGTGGTGCATCATTAATGACCTCTCGAATAAAATCTTGTGTTGGGCGTGTATGAGAACTTTCACCTCGTACCACTGTTGCATCATGAGACCTCTTGTGAAACAGGCCTCGCCGAACGACTTGGCCAGGTCCCGGTATTACGGGCATTTGGTTCTGAGATTGTTGAATTGGATGGAGTAAAATTGTCGATTCAGCATCATTAACATTTAAGTTATCGTAAGGAGGGCTTGAAGGAACATGAGTTCTGGTTGGAGTGTTTCGACCGGGGCCGCGGTTTTGCATATAGTAATTCCATAGATCTCTGTTTGCCATTACGCAATTGAATATTTTTGTGTTGTGTTATGATTTTGTGTTCAAATTTTTTTATGGAAGAATGAGAAAATGTGGAAACTTATGTAGAACGGATATTCGTAAGATTTTCGTCGGAAAACCGTCATAACACTCCGACATAACACCCCACCAATCCCATCGGCCACTGCAGCCGATTTATTAACAACTCAAACGTTGCCGACATCGCAAACCATCGGAATTCCGTCTGAAAGCCGTCAACATAATTCTGACGACATAGTTCCGGCGAAAATCCGTCAGTTCGTCTGACCAATCAAACGTTGCCGACATCATGTAGTCTGAATTCCGTCGATATTCCGTCGGTAAAACGGACGGAATACCGACGGGATATCGATGGTTTATACATATAAAGTCTACTATAAATACACTGATGACGGAGTGGATATCTTCTACCCCTCTCACTAACAAAAAAAAATGTCTTCTACCTCTCTTAACGAAGAATCTATATCAAAAATCGGGGTAAATTATTTGGATATTCCAAAATTCTCGTGGGAAACTGAATCTCATTGCGACGAATTCACTCAAGAGATTCCCACTTACTCGTGGGAATTTAAAACCTGCTCACCAATCCATCAGGAAGATTCCACATCAACAATAGTGCCGGACAGCCAGTGCTTGCCACACAACCACCACATTCCAAAATTGTCGTGGCAATCAGAATCTCAGTGCGACAAACACACTAAAGATGTACCCACATACTCGTGGGCAGATGATTCATACACTCCAAAAAATGCAGATGGGTTCGGTTTTCCTAATCACAAATACGATAACCAGCAAGAATGTCCTGACCAGAAGCGGGTTGTCAATGCCGGCCAACCATATCAATTCACTGAACATTTATATACTTACGGTGGAAGTACTTCAACAGAATGTAAGGATCAGTACTATGATTTTCAATTCGCCAAAAGCCCAGAAACGCCAAACTTAAATATTGATGTTGATGCAATCAAAAGTGAATTGTGCGATGAATTTTTAGATTCTCCATCAAAAAATAAAAAAGGAAAGAAAATTAAAAAATGGTTCTAACCAATGGTAAGTTTGGAGTGGATACAGACATAAGTTTTTAAAATTAATATTGTGTATTTATGGGTTTGTACCATAACCGTTGTGTGTTTAATATTTGCAAGTCTTTAATCTACCTGTGTATTAAGTTGTTTTAAATTTTAAGTTTCATTAAATGTAATGTTTTATTGGTGTTGCATAATCAAAATATATTGTTAATTAGTAACCGGATTTGATTATAAATTATTAAATGTCAATGATATACAAGATTTGTCCTTACTTTAAATGGTTATGCTTCCTTTAAAACTATATCAAACCCGAGTTCGAATCCGGGGTGGTGTGCAATTTTATTGTTTTCTTATTTGTCCGTCGTAATACTGAGATTGTCTTCAACAATCAGATTTGTTAATGAGCAATGGCAAAATGCAGTAAACTTTTGTCTACTATATATGCAGTACACTATATTACTGGGAACCCATAAATGTCAGAGTACAACATTCATAAGGACACATTTAGTCATAAATTATTAATCTGAATCTTCGTCTGATCCACTTTCACTAGGGATGGAGTCTGAATCGTCGTCAAATTCGTCACGTGTTTCCTCTTCGTCCGAATGCACTAGATCATCCTCGATATATGTGACATCAACGACAAGGTCAATGTTATTCATCTCCTCAACATGTGACATTGGTATACTTCTCGATGGTTGTAGAGCATCTTGTTCTGGAACTCCATATAGTTTTCCTCTCGGGTTAATAGGAGTTACTGTGATCCAAGGATCTGTACGATAGGCAACTCGAGGATATGGAATGTAGCAAACCTATTAATAAAGAGTGGATATATATTGTTAATATACATGAACAACAAACCTTAAGTATGAGTACGTAGGTAAACATATAATTATATTTATACCTGGTCTGCTTGAGACGCAAGGATAAATGGATCGTAATACTGTAGTTTCCAACTTGAATTTATCGAAATAACACCAAGAGGCTCAACTCGAACCCCTCGACCATTGGATGGATCATACCAATCGCACATAAACACAATGCACCTCAAGTCCAACATTCCTGGATAGTGGATTTCCAAGATTTCGTTTAAAATCCCATAGTACATGGTATCACCTGACTGCGCCGAAATTTCATAGTCCGAAGTTGACCTTTGACGTCCTTCCTTACGGATCCTGAACGAATATCCCCTAGTGCAAAAAGTTGGGATATGAAGTCGCGGTGCTGCGTAAACCCTGAAAAAACTCCACTAACCATGTCGGGAGTGATTAACCACTTGCTAAACTTTCGGAAACCTAAAAAATGATATAAGTAAGATATCAGTAACATATGAACGTGAAAAACTGGAAAAGTAAGAGTAGGTAATTATATTAAACTTACATAACATTTCAACCACCCCGGAAATTCTTCATCTTTCAAGACAGCAAGTTCGGCATCTGTCTTATCAGAATGGTAATCACGTGCGAGAGACATGTAGATCCTGTAACAGAACAGTCGTTAGTAGATGAAGGCAAATAATTCCATAAATTTAGTATAATAACTGATATACCTTTCGTACTCCAAAATTTCGTCACAGTTTCTGAGGATATACGTATGCAAATGTGTGACCTCTTGTGGTGATAGTTTGCGTTTCTTTCTTTTTCCACTTGCTCGACCAACTTGGGCAAACAACTCAGGAAAAACCACGGCATAGACTGCTTTCTCACCTCTATCATCATGTCGGGCAGGACGTCTCGCCTTAGAACGAACTTGCGATGGAAAGTAATATTCGGCAAAGTGTGAGACTTCCTCGTTTAGGCTTTGTGCGACAATAGATCCATCAACCTTGCTGAGATTTTCAACCTTTTTCTTCAGGTGGAACATGTAACGCTCGAACGGATACATCCATCGGTATTGAACAGGCCCTCCTAAGGCTGCTTCTTGTGGGAGGTGAATAGGAAGATGTTCTATAACGTCAAAAAAAGACGGTGGAAATATCTTCTCAAGATTACAATGGAGAACCGGGATATTGGACTCTAAGTTACGTATCCCGTCGACTGTAAGCGTTCTTGAACATAAATCTCGGAAGAATGCACCAACGCATGTAAACAAAAAATAAACAAGTTAATTAGTACATGTATAGTAATATTATGGTAGTAAGAAACTAATGTGAGTACGAAATATACCTCCAATTGCTTGGTGGATTGGTTCTGGAAGAAGATATGCAAATACAAATAGAAGAAGACGTTGCATCACGACATGACAATCATGACTCTTCATCCCTATAAACTTCCCTTCCGTCGAATCCACGCAATTACGTAGATTAGATGCGTAGCCGTCTGGAAATTTTATAAATTTTTTGAACCATTCAAAAAATACTTCTTTCTGCCTAACGTCTAACCGGTACGCAGGCATCAGCAATCTACCATTAGCCGAAACATAAAGAGATGGCCTCGAACAAATCAATGGCAAGTCCAATCTAGACTTCCAGTTGTCTTTGGTCTTTCCTGGGACGTTTAATATGGTGTTCATGATGTTGTCAAAGAAATTCTTTTCAACATGCATGACATTTGCATTATGCCGCAATAGATGGTATTTCCAGTAAGGCAAATTGTAAGGCTGTTGTGATATTCCCTACAACCATCGACGAGGTGATGGCCATTACCCCTACATTGAGGAGTTCGCTCGGCACCAAAATCACGTAACTGTTCCAATATGCTGCGACCATCTATCTCCGGAGGTGGACCATATAACACTTGTAGATTCTTCCTGAAATGTCTTTTAGACCGACGATATGGATGATCTGCCGGTAAAAAACACCTGTGACAATCAAACCATGAAGTCTTCTTTCCGTGCTGCAATTGGAATGCTGTAGTATTGTCTTGGCAATAAGGACAAGCTAATCTTCCATGCGTTGTTCATCCAGATAACATACCGTACGCTGGAAAATCGCTTATGGTCCATATAAGAACCGCACGCATGTTGAAATTCTGTTGGACTGAAACATCAAAAGCCTCAACACCATGCTCCCACAACATCTGCAACTCACAGATCAATGGTTGGAGGAATATATCAAGCGACCGTCTTGGATGATCTGGCCCGGGAACTAGAATTGAGAGAAACAAGAACTCTCGCCGCATGCACAAAGATGGAGGCAAATTGTAAGGTGTTACGATGACCGGCCACAATGAATATTTTCTTTCATGCTTGCCAAACGGGTTGAAACCATCAATGGATAAGCCTATGTATACATTCCGTCGTTCATATGCAAAATCAGGATATACGGATTGGAAGTGTTTCCACGCTTCCGCGTCAGAAGGATGAGTGATATCTCCATCTTGACTATGCTCTGCATGCCATCTCATAGCCTTAGCAGTGCGGTTTGATTCGTATAGCCTCTTCAACCTCTCCGTTAAGGGTAAATACCACATCCATTTGAATGGAATCTTCACCCTGCCACTTGTGTCCTGGAACCGGGGTTTCTAGCAAAATTTACATTTGTTTCGGTTCTCGTCTTCTCTCCAGTATATCATACAGTTGTCGATGCACACATCTATAACCTGGTAGGGCAAACCAAGACCGGCGACAAGTTTTTGGACCTCGTAGTATGATCCTGTGGCCAGATTATCTTCTGGCAAAACATCTTTCACGAACTCGGTGAATGCATCAACACATTCTTCGGACAAATTATAATCAGTCTTCAGGTTCATCATCCTACTAGCAGAAGATAGCGGTGGATGACCATCCCTACAACCGTTGTATAGTGGTTGCTTTAATGCGTCTAACATATCCAAAAACCTTCGAGATTCTAAATTAGGTTCTTCAACCCTATCACCCTCATGATACCCACCCGACTGCAAATTCTCTCTAAACGCAACGTTAACCATCGCAACCGTACTTACCCCAACATCTACTTCAGTTGTAGGTTCCCCTACGCTAGACGGAAAATAAGGTTCATTGCTACTTGTACTACCATATTCATAATTCCTTTCTCCATGTAAATACCAAACCTTATATCCCGCCCTAAATCCATATCTATATAAGTGGTTCCAAACAGTAGGAACCGCAACACTAATTCTATTACAGCAATTAGAACAAGAACATTTGATATCCTGACCTTTGTTGGCCGCCTCTTGATTTCTAGGTAACTGCATAAACTCGCAAATACCTTGAGCGTATTCGGTCGTTAATAAGTTCGACCCCTCTTCAATCATTGGCTCGTCCATCCATGACCGAAAATATGAAGAACTCATCTCTAATTTTTTTTTTTTTTTCAAATGTTGTTATGAACGTCGGAAGAAATGTGAGAACTTATGTAGAATGAAAATCCGTCAGAAAACCATCAGAAAACCGTCAAAACCTCTGACATAACAACACATTAATCCCATCGGCCAACCCAGACGATATGTTAACCACCCAAAGTTTGCCGATATCAGACCCCGTCACAATTCCGTCTGTCAGACAGAAAAATCTGATTCCTGTCGTTTTTCCGTCGGAATGTCGGCGGAAAGTTACGACGGCTCATAGTCGTCGGTAATCCGTCGGTAAATATTGACGGATTTCTGACGGCATACGGACGGTAATCCTGGTCGTCAGAATTCCGTCAAAATAAACCGACGAAGTACTGACGGAATGATTTTCCGTCGGAAAACTGTCTGAATTCCGACGGAAATGTCCGACGGGAACTCAGACGGCCGGAAATTCCGTCGGAAATATGCATGTTTTCTTGTAGTGGATATTTATCTATAATCGTATTGGAAGTTATCGGAATAGATGTATGTTATGTTGTTTGAAACCCCAAAACCTTAAAAGTATTTAAATAATGCATTAAAGGAAAAAAAAACAAGAAAACACAGAAAATTGGTTTAAAAATTTATTCAAAATCGCACATCACCATAATCAGACCCGGTCCAAACTAGACTGGGGACCTGTGCCAAACAAAACAAAAAAAAATCAATAATATTGGTGTAATTTTGACAAATCTAATATTTTGGGGTCTTTTATTCATATTTTTTACTTAAGAAAACAGCAGCTCTTGAGAATGCTGCACTTGAAACCCGTTAGCTCGTACTTAATGCCAGGGATGACATTTGTATTCAAACTTGTAAGGCTGAAGACTTTTTTTTTATAATTTTATTACTTCTTTTGAAATCTACTTCTTTTAATAACACAAACTTCTGTTCTGCAGTAAATAATTATGGTATAGAATCGAAGCTTGTGGATCTGAACATGCACATATCTCTACCTTAGATTATGAGACAAAAAAGGTGATAACACATTCCTTATAATCAGGCCCGGTCCAGAGGACAAACCAGTGAAGCTTAGAGGGCATTTTTTAGTAAAAGTTTTGTTATAGCTATAATTAAAAAAATTATAAACTTTTTCTACAATAATAATATTCGTAATATTTGTTTTTTCAAATGTTTTTTTAATGTTTATGGTCTTCTCTAAGCAAACATGTTAAATACTCATTTCAAAAAAAATAATTTGAAATTATTAGTTAAAATTCGAAGTTGAAGCTCATAACAAAATTATTTGCGATCTACCATGTGACAAGAGAGATTGAATGCGTTAGATTTATCATCTATTGAAACATAGATAGCTGAAAAACTCGACAACGTCGGTTTAATTAATGATTTTGCAGGCAAAAGAACAAGGAGAGCAATATTTATAAAATAAATTCTTTATTGTTGTTTTTCTTTTATTTCTAACTAACTATTTGGAATTATAAACGGTTTAATGGAGTTTTCATGTGCTTTTTTATTTAGATTACTATTCTTATGATATTAGAAAATGTACGAAAATGTCACTTTTTTACATATATGCATAAGACATCCAAAATGATTGGACCGGCACTGCTTATAATTTGTGTAATCTATCTACTATCTGCTTATAACAGTTTCCTTATAATTTGTGTAATCTATCTACTATGTGCTTATGTAATCTTTTTTTTTTGTTTCTCGTTTGCAGCACCTATCTAAAGTCCACGGCTTATCGAAGACAAATTTGAACAAAATTTCCACCGTTCTTGAAGACATATTGTTTAGTGAATTCTGTTAACTGTTATACTTGTAGATAGATACCTCTACTCTTATACTCACTATTTTTGTTTTATAGGTAAATGTGAAGGCTGATGCACAATTCGTTAGAGATGATTGGCAAAAGAATTTTGATTTCCATACATTTGATTTAGCAGATGAAGAGAGAGAGAACTACAACAAATTGACACAATACATCAATGAGTTTTACTCTATTTCTGAGTTTGAAGACAATAAAATAGATCCAGCAGAGTTCCTTAATACCATGGATGCTAAGAAACTGTCTAGCTACAAGGCTTACTCAACTCTCCTTTGTAATTCAAGGAAAAAACAAGCTGATCAAGTCCTCAACGAACAAGAAAAAGCTACTAAGAAAATGATGAAAGAGGCTGAAAACAGGGTCAAAGAGGCTGAAAACAGAGAGAAAAGAGCTAAAGAGATTATGAAAGAGGTTGAAGAGAGGGTCATACAGGTTGAAACGAAAGAGAAAAGGGCTGAAGGAAAGTTGAAAGAGGCTGAAAACAGGGTCAAAGAGGTTAAAACGAGAGAGAAAAAGGCTGAAGAAATGTTCAAAGAGGCTAAAGAGAGGGTCATACAGGTTGAAACGAGAGAGAAAAGGGCTGAAGAAATGTTCAAAGAGGCTGAAGAGAGGGTCATACAGGTTGAAACGAGAAAAAAAGCTCTTGGGACAATTGATCATACTACAGATTTGGATCCTCAGTTTTCTGATTTAGAAGATCCAGTCCTGGCGAGACTGAGGGACTCATTGAGAAGACATATATCAACACATGATTCTGACATAGATCACTCATATTTCGAGTTCCCAAACTATTTTGGTGAGACTTCTAACACCACGAAGAAAACATAAGATACCATCAAACTCAAAGGGAATCTTCTTCATCAAACTCCAAGGGAATCTTCTTCAGGCTACTTCTTCTTCACTATTTCTCAGACTCTTTTCTAGTTTTGGTTTTGGTTTTTAAAACTTCTTGAGGTATATATACTGATATGTTATCCTTTTGGCTTCCTTGTGAATGTTTAAATTCAAAATTGCTAAGAAACTGTCTAGCTAAAGAGCAATTGGAGTTAATAACTAATAGCATTTCTCGATCCAGAATTCCTTGTATTAAAGCCTAAAGGGCTCTGCGTTAGGCATGACCACGGTTACGGTTTTTGCGGTTTCGGTTTTTTAACCAACGATTACGGTTATATTTTTTCTTTTAACCATAACCTTAACTATTTTATATACGGATAAAACGGTTACGGTTTAATACGGTTGCGGTTGATACGGTTATGGTTAAAAACGGTTACGAGTATTCAATAAAATGATATGGTTAATTTTACGGTTAGTACTACGGTTATAATTATAGAACTTTTAACACTGGATAATTAAAAATAAATACAAGTTATTAAAGTTATATATATTTAGAACTCATTTTACATGGTATTAAAATTAAACGATATTTTTATGATCTTTCAATTCTTTTATACAATGACAAAAATTATTATAACCAATTTTTGGCTCCACTACAAAATTTCGAATCTTTTAGAATTTGTTTTTAAAAAAAATTGAATTTAAGATTTAAATTTTTTGTTTTCCACCAAAAATGGAGCATAATTTGAAAACTCTCCGAAATATTTCACATCCTTACCGGTAAACATTTTCTCAAGGGAAGTTTATTTCGAAAGTGAAATTTGCCACTAAATATTTGAGTTTAACTAAAATATAACATAATTTACTATTTGTTTCACAAAATTAGTTAGAGGGCATGATAATAGGGAGAACACACATAGACTTTGTTGCACCAATATTCCACGATCTAAATCTCTTCGGCTAGTTCTAATTTTTGTTTAATTGTAATTTTGATGTGCTTGAGTTTAATTTAGCACAATTAATTTTAAATTTTAATCAATATTGGTTTTTTTTGCTATATATTAAGATTACACTCGATAAAATTTTATTGTACATTATTTTTAGGAATCATTTTTACATACACTTGTTAGAAACAAAATTAACTACATTAACACGTTCACTTTAAAACTTTAGTTAACAATACTTTTATTTTTCTAAATATTTATGATTTGTAGTGGATAATCTTAATTGTAAACAATTGTTCTTTGTTATCTTAATAACTCAATCATAGATAACTAATTAATACATGTAAATTATGAGAATATTTAGTTTTAAGTTAAATACGGTTACGGTTTAATTTTTAAGGTTTTAACCTTACGGTTAACCGACGGTTTTATACGGTTACGGTTGACTAATAGTTACGGTTAAAAAAAGTTTTTACCATAACTAATATAAATTTACGGTTAACGGTTACGGTTTTGAACCATTTCAAACGGTTACAGATATGGTTACGGTTTAAAACGGTCCAATTACGGTCCAAAATACGGTTACGGTTGGATTTTGGCCATGCCTACTCTGCGTCTTGCAGTCTTAGTAGTGAAGAAAATTTTCGTTTCCAATTATAACTATTTTATGATATATTAAATTAGTCTAGGAGATGTTTCCAATAACACATTTAAATTTTGTTTCATGGCATTTTACCTCAAAACAAACAAACTAAAAAGAGAGTAGAGGAAAATAATGTTATCCCATGAGAAGAGAAGCCAGAATCTCTCCCATAGTTTTCTCAGGCGTGTCTCCATCGTCATCTACGTGTACTCCAGACTCTAGAACCGCCGCATCAAGAACCAGTTTCCGCTTCGCAATCTCGTAGATGTTCTCATCAACTGTCGATTTCGTCACCAGTCTGCACCAACATTGCCAGAGATATATAAACCAAACCGAATCAAATCGGTTTTTCCTTGCTATTGTTTAACTTGATTGAGGAATTTAGAGCACAAACCTGAAGATAGTGACTGGCTTTGTTTGACCGATACGATGGCATCGATCTTCGGCTTGTCGATCAATCTGTGGATTAAAATCCATATCGTGAATGATAACCGTATCTGCTCCTGTTAAATTCAGACCTTGTCCACCTGCTCGAGTTGACAACAGACAAGCGAATATCGACTTATCGTTGTTGAATGTGTCCACTATGGTTTGTCTATCTGTGACTTGAGTACTGTAAAAAAGGTAAAAGTATTTGTCAGCTGTTTATGCATAATTCGTTAAAAATGGTGAAAATTTAAGTTTTTTTACCTGCCGTCAAGTCTTCGGTATGTAACGCCGATGACATCGAGTGTCCATTCTAAAATATCGAGCATCGATGTCCATTGACTAAATATTAGAACACGATTGCCGGATTTCTTCATTGACGGGAGAAGCTCAGCTAATGTCTGATACACAAAGAGAGAGTTAGATAGATTGCTCACGGAGATAGTTATTCGAGTAAGAAAGACATGCAATGGAGGAGAAATATCACGTACCCGACATTTTGCAGAGAGCATAACGTGTTTGTCTGAGAGTGTTCCTTTTGTATCATTAACTCCAAATTGGAACAAAAGCTATAGAATAAAACAAGTTAACTTGCTAATTTGTATAACATGTTTTCTTTATGGAAAGAGAGAAATTTACCTGGTGAATACGGAAATCGTTGTAACTCTTTAGTTCCTCGATGACTCTTTCCAAGGAACATTCGAATCCAAATGCACCAATTGGGTGCAACTTCCTGGCGATGCGAATGACGTCTTCATCGCTGTATATTCGCCTGATTAACAATGGATGATTTGCAATCTGGACCAACAAATTTTAGTAACCATATGAGTGAAAAACACAACGATTAGGCACAAATTTAGGACATTTTGGAGGTTCTTACCTTTCGGAATTGAGTAAAATAGTTAGAAATTTGACGCTTTGGAAGTGCCTTGGCTAAAGTATTCAAGGATTTCGACGAAAGCTTCAAAAGCCGTCCTTGGGAAGCAGCACGATAATCCTCTATGGCTTCTTTGTATGTATCTTCTTGCTTTTGTTCCATAGTTACATACTCAACCTGCATTGGATTGACGAGAAGCTAATGAGATTGCAGCTTGAAGATTAAATGTCATGTAACTAAACATGCATAGATATATCCATACCCGCTGTATCTTTGGAACAAGTTGCTGCATGACATCAGACTTTAACCGCCTCAAGATGAATGGACCAAGAATAGATTTCATTCGTGTAATCAACTCAGTGTCTTCTGCATTCAAAAGCTTCTTCAAGTCGACATTCTCTGTAGTAAATATATCAGGCAACATGAATTCTAGCAGTGACCATAGTTCCTGAAACGATTCACATATGCAAATAAGTACAAAAAGGTAAGTTTAAAGGCAACTAGATGTAAGGAAACTAATCGTACATGCAAATCATTTTGAAGAGGTGTCCCTGTAAGCATCAGACGCTGGTTTGCGTTTCTCGCCACAGACATCAAGTTTTTCCACCTATAACTGTTCTTATCTTTAAGAGCATGAGCTTCATCCATCAAAACACAACTCCAGCGCCACCGTTTCAGTACTTTCCGGTCATCTTTCTGTTGTTCACTGTAAAATGGCAATATCTGTAAGTAACAAGAAAAAGCTAAAAACCAAAATAAACCATCAAGAGTACTTCAAAGTTGCACCTATGCCGTTCAAACAGAGAGTAACACACAAGAAGCACATTGAATGGAGGCGGCTTCCCAGATTTTGACAAAGAATTCAATTCTCTCGAGTAAGCTGCTCTCGCAGCGCCGTGGTACTGAAGTACAGTAAACGATGGACACCACTTTCTGAGTTCTCTCTCCCAGTTTTCCAAGACAGAGGCGGGGCATACAACCATATGAGGACCAGGGTCGTTGTGCAAACGACTTAAAAGGGTTAAATATGTGATTGCCTGTTAATGAGAGAAACATTAGCTCGATAAAGTAAAGAACAAAGACTAACTGTGCAAGTTACGACAATGCACCTGAATGGTCTTTCCAAGACCCATCTCATCGGCTAGAATGGCTACAAGACGTTAAAATGTCAGTTAACAAAACATTATTTACGCTAGAAAGTTCTTACAGATCAAACCTATTAACATATTTACCTCCTTCAATTCCCTTCTTATACAATAGAAGAAGAAAGTTAACACCGACTAACTGGTACGGCTTGAGAATAGGCTGAAAATCAGAATCCTCTCCTTTACATGCTTCATCAATATCAGTCTGTAGTCATCACAAAATCAACCCAAAACGTAAATGAGTTTACTTAGCTAAACAAAAAACAATTTTGGCAATATATATATTATCTAATCAAAAACCCATTTTTCTAATTCTCTAAGGAACACATTCTAGATTATCTAAAAGCAATCGCTTCCTAGCCTAATGCACCAAATTGAACAAGCAAAATCCTCTAAAGGAAACCTGAGTGATAATTTTCAGTACCTGTGTAACAATTCTCACAGTAGAAGTTTCCACTTCAGAGTATCTCTCACAAGTAAAAGTCCCAGAAGAAGTACCATAAAGCTCCTTACGAAGATCTGATGAGATTTTAGCACATTTTTGCAAAGCCTTACCAACCACATCTTCTTCTTCTCCTCTCCTTCTTCCTCCACCACCACCACCACCGTCGTCTTCACTAGAACTAACCTCATCATCACTTCCTTCTTCATCTTCAATCACAAATCTCCGACTAACTCGTGCAGCTCTCACCATAACTCTCGGCTCTTCCTCTTCCTCATCTTCCAACAACAAATCTTCATCACCACCGTTCACAATCTTAACCTCCGAATCCGAATCTCCTAAATCCTCAACCTCAACACAATCGTCATCGCTGCTATTACCTTCAATCGCCGTCGTCGACGGTCTCCGAAACGCGAACGACTCAATCGGAGGAGATGGATTCGCCGGATTTTTCACCGGACGAGTCCGTTTCGGAGTTCGTGGACGTTTCAGAACACGAGAAGCGTTGAACGAGTGGTTCGACCACTCTTCCTCGGAGATTTCGTCGAAATCGCGTTTCATTGGCGAATCGAGTAGGGCAAAATCGGATTGGATCGAAAAATTGAAGGAAGAGAAAAAAAATTGACATGAAATTGAAAACCCTAGAGTAGAGTGAGTCTGGCGGCATCAATCGGAGAAGAAGACGAAGAGATTCGACATTTGTTGGGTTCGAATTCGAAATTCGAGGAAAGGGGAAAGTCAAGATTCAAAGAAAGGTTAGAGACTCATCAACGTGTTACAAAAGAAGCGGCATCCTCCAAAAAGCTATGCGCGCGGATGTATGTTTAATGGGCCGAATTAAGGCTCAATAGTTTTTTTACTGGGCTAAATTTCAAATTCATAAATTTAAACCCTATATTATTATTATTATTATTATTTATTTATTTTGTCGTCAAACCCTATATATTATTATAAGATAATGATAAAGTAACAGCAATTCTGCCTCTTCATAATCATTTTTAAACTTTCGATCAATTGGAAATGAAAACCGTTGGGAAATAAAATGTGAAGAGGAATCTATCACGATAGTAAAAATGGAAAAACTGAGCAAATTAAAAAATGGTGGTTGCGACTAAAATTTTAAACAGTATTAAAAAATGGTGGTTGATTTTGATGATCAAAGTAGTGATTGACACCAATTTACATATATATTCTTATTTATATATCTTGTTTAGAGTTAAGGATATAGAAATGTGTAAGCTTTGTACAAGTTTGAAGTCAATGTCTCCTCCTTTTCGTCTTTCACGGCAGTTTTGTGAAAAAGGTTCCGTTTACTTATGAGTTTTTAGATTTTTTTTTTCCTCATATAGGCAAGTGCTTCAAATCCAAAAATGAATGAAACAAAGCAGTCATAGTCTATTATGAAAAAAGTCAAAAACTAATGAAGTCTACAGTCATAGTCTATTATGAAAAAAGTCAAAAACTAATGAAGTCTACGAACCAAGTCTAATCCATAAGAGAGGTGACCTTTTTTTTTTAGATATTGTTTTCTCTTCATTTATTTTTTCTTTTAAAAACTCACGAAGAACAAAATTTATATAGGCTTGACCAATGGAGGAGATTGCATCCCTCATTCTCGGAGACAAATCAAAAGTGAAAAAGCAAAATGTATGTTTTTGTAGCGAGGCATGAAAACCAAAGTGGAGCTAGATTGAAGGAAATAGACATTAATGTGAGAGTTTTTTTTTCTAGCAAAATATGTTTACTTTGTTTTCAAAATTTTAATTTATATGGATTTTAAAATTTTTGTTTTGTTTTTTGTCAACGGCTTCTAATTTATATACATTTCATCCGATGTTAATAATTTCTTGGGCAAGATAACCTTGTTACTTTCGATTTTGATCATGACTCTACATTTTACCATTTGTATTTCTCTGGTTACTATGGTTTAACTGTTCCTTATTTTCCAAGATTATAACTCATTCATTCTCTTCATAAAAAGAGACCCATTTGTACGTTGATCATTGATCCATTTGTCTCTGTACATTTGGATTATTCATTTCCTTTAGGCTCTAATCGATAAACAAAAATATCTACAATTTTGTTTACCAATGATGCCATATATGTGTAAATTATAGCAATATTTTTGGAAAAGAGTTAGTTTTTTATTGATGAAGAATCAAGAGCATTGTTCTTTGATTGAAATCAAGAAGAATCTGTTTGTTTGATAAATTAGATGTTTGATTGTAGAATGGCCAAGGATACAAATTGATTTGTTGGGGTTATAAGAGAACCCTCATAATATGGCATTTATTAGACTAATATTCTCATCAAATTATTACTTTTTTTTTTAATGTCAATTTGTGGATACATGAACCATGATTGTTTTACCTTGGTTGGGTTGGTGCACAAACGAGTTCTGTCTTTGACTTTGCTTAATCTTATAGGTAGAGGTTTCAAGTGTTTACTTATTCGAATTGATACAATAAAAAGAGAAAATTGTAAGACCACTCAACAAAGTTACTTTAAAGAACAATTCTTGGGTTCACCCCTAGGGGTGAACCATCTCATTCACCCACATTTGATTAACCAATCAAATTTTAGTTGTGGACTCACCAATCTTAATAAATTATTTTTCTAAAAGTTAAAATTGAAATAAATGTGGATCTTTAATAAAAAAGAATTTAACTTAAATAAATAATAATTATCTAATTAAACATAGATTTTAAACCCCAAATCCAAATCCTAAACCCCAAAACTATACCCTAAATTGAGAATAGTTAACCCAAACTCAAACCCTAAACCCCAAAACTATATTTTAATTTGGGAATAGTTAACCCAAAATAAATCTTAAACCCCAAACATAAACCCTAAACCCTAAAACTATATCCTAATTTGGAAATAGTTAATCCAAACTCAAACCTTAAACTCTAAAACTATACCCTAATTTAGAATAGTTAACCCAAAGTAAATCCTAACTCAAACTCAAACCCTAAACCCCAAGTTAAACCATAATTTGAGAATAGTTGACCCTAAATAAATTCTAAATCCCAAACTCAAACCCTAAACCCTAAAACTATACCCTAATTTGGGAATAGTTTACCCAAACCCAACAAATTTAACTACAAAAAGTAATTTTCAATGGATTTGTATTTAAAATTTTTAGGTTTGGGTTAACTATTCCCAAATTAGGGTATAGTTTTGGGGTTTAGGGTTTAGATATTATTTTGGGTTAATTATTCTTAAATTAGGGTATGTTTAGGGTTTAGGGTTTGAGTTTGGGTTGATAATTTATTTTGGATTAACTATTCCCAAATTATGGTATAGCTTTGGGGTTTGGAGTTTGAATTTGGGGTTTATAATTTATTTCAATTTTTTCAAACAAATTAATGTTATTTTTTTAGTTAAATTATATTAGTTATTTTTTTAGTTAAATTATGTGACCCCCATATCTTTGTTTTGATTGGTTAGTAAAGAGGGGGTGAATGAGAACGTTCACTCCTAGGGGTGAACCCAAGAATTGTTCTACTTTAAAAATAATACAACATGGTCTTTTAATTCCTAAACTGTCCCATCTACTCTTATTTAACTTCAAAGAGCCATAATCTTTCGCTAAATCTAATTTGTCAGAAACGTTATCTATCTACTTGTGATTGGTTAATGTTCTCATTGTTGCCTTACTTAAAGGATAATAAAGAAAATCCACGTAAGGCATATAATGTTTTTCTTAAAGCTAAATTTTTCTTCTTAGATTATAAACCTAAAGAGTTTAGCATTCTCCTACCCAAAACAAAATAGGTTTATGAATTCCATCAGGAATTGTCAAAAAAAAGTTTGGACGACTCAAAGAAGAAAACGATCCAACAATTATCTATCACTCTCTTATGTTTAGTTATGTTGACGTCATCAATTGGGCCTATATATAAGAAAGAATGGAAATAGCCAAAGGTGTGATACCATCTATTTGGATGGTTCTTCCAAAATTTAAAACAATTTACATGCATACACTATGGTTTTACTCGCACTAATAACGTAAATGTAATAAAAGAAACTGCTTAATTCTTGCAAATAAAATTTGAAAGCTAATGCACTCTGGTTAGTGTATTTGTCACAATCACTAAACCGCACCTCCCTCTCATCACTAAACCATTGCAACTCGATCATTCCTCATCATTGAGCCCCTACAACTGGATCAACTGCAACCTTCCCGATCGCCTCTGGTCCCGGAAACTTGAAAAGCAAAAATACAGTCGGATACCTTGGAGTGGAGAATGGGTGGGTCGGCAAGTAACTCCTTCCCGTAAATTTGAATTTAAGGCTGCCTCAATTTATTTATAGGAAAAAAATACTCCTATAAATTGGGACCTCTTTTTCTGAAGAGTTTTTTTTTTAAAAATTCGGATCTTGTGCTATAGAACCACTTGCCTTCAAATTAAAGAATTTTTTTGCTCCTAGGCCCGCTTCCCGAGAGTCTATTTAACCGCATAACTTTTTCTCTTTAACCACTAGTTATTATTGTTTTGAGGTGCTTCTCCCTTGACCAAGACTTAACCTAATTCTCATCAACTTTTCTTTACCATCTTTAGCATATTTCAAACTCCACCACCGGCTTTGAGCTCTCATCACCGTTGTTCCAACCCTGACTAATGTCGGAGGGTCCGTCCTATTGGTTCGAGCTATTCAAGATGGTTCAAAAGTTTCTACACTACATGGATTTGACATTGCAAGTCTCTCTTAAAGATTTGATTACATTTCTTTTTCCTTTATTTCAAGAAATCTAAATGGTGTGGCCGATGCTCTGGCAAAGCAAACCCTCAACAATGTTGTATCAAACAATGATTAAGTTTAAGGAAAATGTGATTGACAAAAAAAAAAAAGAACCACTTGCCATCAATCTTAAACAACATTGAGCTTGATCTATAACTCAATTAGGGACATCCATCCTAATAATAACTTAGACATGCAAAATACATATTTAAATTTATTCATAATTCAAATAATGAAACCAATACATTAAACAACTTAACACAAATTAACTCTCACAAATATTTTATTACTTTATTATAGAAGCTCTCATACAAGAATGAGTTTTATGTAAAAGAGCAGCATACGCATGCGTCCCCCATACAGAAGCCCTTTGCTCTTCCATTTCTGCTATGGTCTTTCATGAACTCATGACATGCAATTCTACATGGTTCGGGGACACATTTTTTCCCAATTGAATCACGCATCGCAGGGCACCTGCTCCTTCCTTTCTCTCCGGTAACTATTAAATTAAAAAAAAAATTGAAACAAAAAATAATAATTTTGTCTCGTGAAAGATATTTGGAAAACCTTTGTGCTTTTTTTGATAACATATTTAAATAACAAATACGTTTCCCGAATCATATAGGATATACTTAACAAAAAAAACATATAAGATATAAGTCATTAAAAGAACACACAAATACATATCTCAAATCATTAATTGTTTCTTGGAAAAAAGAACATAAGAATATAATTTCAAAAATCATATAGGATATAGGTAATTTACAATGACCATCTAATAAAAATACTGAGCAATACTATTTGTGTAACAGAAACAATGTTGATTGACATATTTATTTTGAGTTAATTCGCAAACTAACAAGAAACAGAGATTTATTTATGTAAATGATTAGTGTGTAGATTGCTATTAGAATCTAAAAACATCATACGTACCGGTAAAATATGTTTAAACGTACTTAAACCTAAAATAAATAATCATTAGATGGTCCTTTAGAAAATATGACTAAACGTGGAGAAAATTTTATCTGCTCAGTTCCAGTTTAAGCAGAAAGTAATTTTTACATGAACAAATCAATTATCTCGTAATAACTAAATGAAACTGGGCAAATCGTCAAAAATGCATGAAATCATACAAAAGAATTTCTATTTTTTAAGTATTTATATGCCAAATAATTCTAATGCAAACTTTGTATGCCACAGTAGAATAGATTATCTTAAATAAAGATTAATATCTTTAAAATTATTCTATTAAGAGCGATTAATATGTAATTTATAAGATAATTCTAAATGAAATACAAACCTAGCCCAAGAATGATGAAGATGGTTAGAATGGTAATTAAGCGAGAGTAGAAATGGATTCTTCATCTTCGATTATATAGATACTAATTGATGAATTTTTCTTTTATAGAAGAACATCGAATTTAAATGTATTTCTCATACAAACATATCTACTTTAAGTTGTGTACCTCCTTCAATTCCGTAAATATATTTTTTTTTTTTGGTGAATACAATTCCATAAATATATGGTTTTACACATTTTGTGCTATTTTGTTGATACGAATTGTTTAGCCTTACACTCGCTCGTTTTAATAGAATGTATTTCTCAAGTTAAATAAAAATGGTGAAAGTATAATATACTAATATTCAACCTAGTTGCATACGGGTAAATTTGTGTTGTGACCCATTTTATATTGCAATATTTGTAGATAGGGGTGAGCAAAGGGGAATATGGGACGGGATCTCACGGGAACGGGATTTATGGGAATAGAAAAATACGTTTTATTTATGTCCCATTTAAAATTCGGGACGGGAACGGGATAGAACGGGAACGGTACGGAAAATCCTATAGAATAGCCGGATTCAAAAATTAGATTAAACGATGCTTCAATTTGCAAATATGTATATAACATGTTTTTTTATCTTATCCAAATCAGGTTCAAAATTAAAAGAAAAAAAAAACTCAATTGTATTCCATAAAAGTTTAAAAAATTTAAAATAAAATAAAAAAACTATAATCGTCAAATTGAGTCAAACTTAAACCACATAAATATCACATATTAAAGCATAAATTAAACAATATTAAGTTTTTTAAAAGTAGAATCTTCTATGTTGTATCATTCTTCGCCCACATAATATAATTGATCATCCCATTAAAGAAAATAATACATATATATATATATATATAAAAATTAATACTTATATTTATCCCAAACAAGATTTTGGGATATGGGAATACGGAAAATATATGGGATGGGAATTCGGGAACAGGTACGAGACGGAACGGAATGGGACGGAACGGGACGGGAATTATGCCGACCCTATTTGTAGACATCAAAACATTTGTATTTGATCGTTCAGTTGAGTTTTAATAACAATGAATAAATATTTTCTTCTCAATATACTTAGCTCTTGTTGTATTCTTCACCATTGTGTTTGAACTCGGCTCAAGCCGAAAGAGACAACCGAACTTCTGTCGGAGATAGCTGCAATCACCAGAGAATACGAAGACTCTCTTATTTTCGACCATTCTTCTCTTCTCAGAATACAAACCAATTATCTCCGCTAGCTCTCTTTATCAACTTCACTGTTTTCTTCGCTCCCTACCACCACTCTATATCTTCTTGCAATTGATATAAGGTGATCTGACTATAAAATCAACAATTAGCATTAACATTTAGTGCTTTGATCTTTTTTTTTTTTTGTGCAACAGAACAAACTATTTCTCTTTTACTTAATGAAATATCAGTAGTAACCCCCAAAGATCACCGGAAAACTCATACAGAAACAAAACACTAATTAATAATTCGACTAATTTTGTCCAACAAAATTATATAACTAACTCGACTATTCCCCTTTTTCTTTTGTCTCCAGAATTACTGAATTTGAACCAAACTTGGAACATAACTTACGAGAAGTGGCCTATGATAAATTTGGTCCTTGTTCAAACTCTCCATTTGTTGAGATAAGCTTGAACAACAAGCAATCCTAATGAGATTAGGAAAACTTAGAGAAAAGGAAATTATCCTTTAATGAGAAAAAGGAAGTTGTTTAGATTCTAAGCTTATATATATAGATGTCGAGATGTGGCATTCTATAGAGAGGTCTTATGAGTTTATGAACTAAGAGATTGAGAGATTGTTGAGAGCTTTAGTTTTTGAGTTATTTTTCTAAAGCAATATAAAGAGAGTTCTTTATTTATCTTGAGTTCATCAATATCTTAGATTCTATATTTGGTATCAGAGCTTTCTAGCGATCCTTAAGAAAGCATGTCGACGGAAGGTGCCATCGTTCCGGTGAAAACAAAAGAAGGAGGAGGACCTTCTTCCATCATATTTCCTATGTTAAATTCAACAAATTACACGGTATGGGCAATGAGGATGAAAGTTGCTTTAAAGGCTAATAAGGTGTGGGAAGTTATTGAACCAGAAACAAGTGATATCGAGAAGGACAACATGGCTATAGCGTTATTGTTCCAATCAATACCAGAAGCTCTTATTCTCCAAATCGGGGAACTAGACACGGCGAAAAAAGTATGGGAAGCAATACGATCAAGGCATGTTGGAGCAGCACGAGTCAAAGACGCACGACTACAAACATTGATGTCCGAGTTTGAGAGGCTAAAGATGAAAGATACGGAAAAAATTGATGACTTCGCTGGTAAGCTTTCAGAAATCACATCAAAATCTTCAGCCCTAGGAGTTAATATTGAAGAATTAAAACTGGTAAAGAAGTTCTTACATTGTCTTCCTCGGAAGAGATATATCCATATTGTCGCCTCTCTTGAGCAGGTTTTAGATCTTAATACCACGACATTTGAAGACATCATAGGTCACCTTCAAGCCTATGAAGAACAAATTACCGAGGAAGAAGAAGTTCAAGATGACCAGGCAAGTTAATGTATGCAAATATGGAGAATCAAAACCAGTTTTTCAGTAGAAACAGAGGACGAGGAGGACGATCAGGATACAGAGGAAGAGGTTGTGGGAATTCTAACATTGTAAGAGATGCTTCACGGATTACATGTTTTAGATGCGACAAGTTGGGACACTTTGCTTTCGATTTTCCTGATAGAATGCTCAAACTACAAGAAGCTCATGAAACTGCAAGTGACACTCAGGATGAAGATGCATTAGGATGCAGATGCATTAATGATGCACGAAGTGGTCTATCTAAACGAGAAACGTTGCGTTCCAAGCAAGTTTGAAACAAACAACGATGGGGACAATATATGGTATCTTGATAATGGAGCTAGCAATCACATGACTGGTGATCAAAGATATTTCGATAAACTTGATGATTCTGTTTCTGGAAAGGTGAGATTCGGGGATGACTCACGAGTTGACATTAAAGGAAAGGGCACCATTGCTTTCATCGACCTAAACGGAGAAGCGCGAGTAATGACGGATGTTTACTACATTACAGACTTAAAAAAGCAACATTATAAGCCTTGGATAGGCTACGGATCCAGGATGTGATATAAGATTGCGAGGAGAGTTCTTGACCATGCGTGATCAGAATGGGAAGTTGCTTGCGAAAGCAACAAGGTCCAAGAATCGACTCTACAAAGTAGTTATGGGTTTAAAAAACAATTCAAGGTTGTTTCTTACAACCATTAGCAAATCAAGCAAATGGCACGCGAGATTGGGATATGTGAACTAATGGAACTATCAAGTTAATGATAGACAAGGAACTTGTGCGAGGAATTCCGAATGTTGGCATCGAGAAGGAGGTCTGTAGCTCATGTTTGCTGGGTAAACAAGTAAGACAAGCATTCCCACAAGCTACCACGTACCGTGCATCAAAGAAGCTCGAGCTCATACATGGGGATCTTTGCGGACCTATAACACCGAGTACAAGCGCAGGAAACAGATACATCTTTATTCTTATTGACGACTATTCTTGTTATATGTGGACAATTCTTCTTAAAGAGAAAGGAGATGTTTTCCAAAAATTCAGAAACTTCAAGACGATGGTAGAACAAGAATCTAATGCGAGAATATAGACTTTCATAACAAATAGAGGAGGAGAGTTTATGTCTCTGGAGTTTAATGAATTTTGTGAAAGCACCGGTATCAAACGTCATCTCACTGCACCATACACCCCTCAGCAAAACGGTGTGGTCGAACGACGTAATAGAACAATGATAGAGATGGCGAGGAGTATCCTAAAGCACATGCGGATGTCTAACTACTTGTGGGGAGAAGCGATAAGACACTCTACATACCTTTTGAATAGAGTGGTGACACGATCTCTTTCTCTTGAAACACCATATGAAAGTTGTCGAGGTAAGAAACCAAGTATGGATCACATTCGGATATTTGTTTGTATGGCGTATGCAAGATTATGGCTACTAATCTGAAGAAGCTAGACGACAGGTCGAGAGCACTTGTTCATCTAGGAACGGAACCAGGATCCAAAGTTTATCGCTTACTTAATCCGCAAACAAGAAAGATAGTAGTGAGTCGTGATGTTGTTTTTGATGAAACAAAGGGTTGGAATTGGAATCGTAGCAACTCTGAGCAAGATGGTGATGAAAGCTTTAGAATTGAGCTTCATAATTTTGGGAATAATGGTCTTCAAGAAAGAGAAGAAAATCATGAGGGAGATACGAGAGAAGGAGAAAGTGATGGTGAATCGGAAGGTAATGGAAATCATGATATCCACGAAGAAGAATTTGAGCACGGTGGTGAACAAATTCTTCACCCTTCATCACATGTTCTCCGGAGATCACAAAGACAGAGCAACCCGCCAAAGTACCTTGAGGATTACGTTCTCCTTGCAGAAGAAGAAGGTGAAATACTGCTCCTATGTTTAAATAACGAACCGAGAAACTTTTGGGAGGCTAAAGTATCAAAAGAATGGACAGATGCGTGTAAAGAAGAGATTACTTCCATTGAAAGGTTCAACACTTGGGATCTTGTTGATCTACCAATAGGAGCAAAGTCGATTGGTTTGAAGTGGGGTTTTAAACTCAAAAGAAATTCGGATGAGAGTATTAATAAGTACAAAGCTCGACTTGTTGTAAAAGGCTATGTACAAAAGTATGGAGTTGACTTCGAGGAATTTTTTGCACCAGTAGCTCGGATTGAGACAATAAGGCTACTCATCAACGTCGCAGCTTCAAAAGGATGGGAAATTCATCATCTTGATGTTAAAACGGCTTTTTTACATGGAGAATTGAAAGAGACAGTCTATGTCCTGCAATCTGAAGGTTTTGAGAAAAAAGGAAGTGAGAAAAAAGTTTACAAGCTAAACAAAACATTGTATGGACTAAGACAAGCTTCAAGGGCATGGAACAACAAACTAAATAACATCTTGATGGAGCTGCGTTTTGAAAAGTGTTCTAAAGAACCTTCAGTATATCGGAAGGAGGTAAGAGAAGGGATCCTTGTTATTGTTGTGTATGTCGATGACTTATTTGTGACAGGATCGAGTCTAGAGATCATTAACAAGTTTAAAGATGAGATGGCCTCTAAGTTTGACATGAACGGTCTTTGTAAACTGACGTATTACCTTGGGATTGAAGTGCATCAACATGACAAAGGGATTACTTTGAATAAAAGGAGATATGCACTTAAGATTCTAGAGGAAGCAGGGATGGGAGATTGTAATCCGGTTCACACTCCTATAGAGACAGTCTGAGTTTGGCAAAATCCGAGAATAAAGAAGAGATCGACGCTACAAACTTCAGGAAAAACGTTGGTTGTCTTCGTTATTTACTTCATACAAGGCCTAATTTATCTTATTCTGTTGGAATACTAAGTCGATATATGCAGAGTCCTAGAGTCTCACATGGAGTTGCGATGAAACAAGTATTGAGATACTTAAAAGGAACCACTGGTCTTGGCTTAACTTTTGAAAGATGCTCGAGTATACCAAAGTTGATAGGTTACTGCGACAGTACCCACAATGTCGATCCAGATGATGGGAGAAGCACAACAGGACACATTTTCTATCTTGGTAAGAGCACGATTACTTGGTGTTCTCAGAAACAAGATACTATTGCATTATCATCTTGTGAAGCAGAGTTTATGGCCGGAACAGAAGCTGCGAAACAAGCAATCTGGCTTCAAGAGTTGCTTAGTGAAATCACTGGAACAACGACCGAAAGTGTTATCATTTGCATTGATAACAAGTATGCGATTGCATTAACAAAGAACCCGGTGTTCCATGGTAGAAGTAAGCATATTCATCGGAGATACCACTTCATAAGAGAATGTGTTGAAGGTAATCAAATAGAAGTGGAATACGTTCCAGGAAGTGAACAAAAGGCGGACATACTCACAAAGGCTTTGGGAAGAATCAGGTTTAGAGAAATGAGAGAGCTTATCGGATTGCAAGATCTTGAGAAGGAAGGTTTCAAGCTTAAGAGGGAGAATGTTGAGATAAGCTTGAACAACAAGCAATCCTAATGAGATTAGGAAAACTTAGAGAAAATGAAATTATCCTTTAATGAGAAAAAGGAAGTTGTTTAGATTCTAAGCTTATATATATAGATGTCGAGATGTGGCATTCTATAGAGAGGTCTTATGAGTTTATGAACTAAGAGATTGAGAAATTGTTGAGAGCTTTAGCTTTTGAGTTATTTTTCTAAAGCAATATAAAGAGAGTTCTTTATTTATCTTGAGTTCATCAATATCTTAGATTTTATACCATTAACTCGTTTATATTCATGAACACTCTCCTTTCCAACAATTTGCAATGACATAATCTGATGTCATTGGAAATTATCTAGGGCCCATCATATTGTTACGGACTTTGGTGATGAAGGCAGAATCCTTTTGTCTATTGTTTGATCGCTTTGCCAACAAGTTTTTCTTTTTCTTTTCGCAACTAGATAGATGAATGGACCGAAAGTTTAAGCCGACAAGCTACGATGTTAAAGTTCATATTCTTTCGATGGGTTCAGGCCCGTCCAATAATACTAATAGTCCTATGGCCCAACAAAAAAAAAATTTAGCTCCTTAATAAATATATTTTACATTAAAAGAATTATTTTGGATATAAAGTACACTTAAATTATTATTGTTTGGCTTCCATATATATTTTTTTTCCAAACAATGCCCTTGATTTATACAGAAAATATAATTGTTCGAGCTTGATCTAACTTTTTTTTGTTTAAAAACAAAAATTTTGTATGCGACAATTTTTTCGAAATGGTGATGGTCTCTTCATCGAATCTAGATAGGTTGGATACATGAAGACTTGGTGTTCGGTTGCGGATGGCTAACTCTAGAAGCTTGAAGAGACAATCTACTAATCAAAAGAGCTTTGGTAGAGTTTTAGATTAATTTTTGCCAGATTAGAAAAATCAAGCGCTTTTGAATTTTCGGAATAGTAAGGATTTTTAAAAAATTTAACAAGTTGAAGCTACGCTTATTAGTGTAAATATAGTTAGGTTTTTTGAATCCTATGACGAATTTGAAGAATTCACAATCTGAGATTAACCATTTCAGAGAAACGATTTAAAGCTACACTTATTAATGTATGTCTAGTTGGTTTGGTTTACTTTTGGTTTAATCTCTTGTATAATTCGACCATAATGTTGGTCTAGAGCCTTGTATATAACAATATATAAGCCTTATTAGAGTACGTATAGTTGAATTACTCTTGGTTTAATAACATTCAAAGAGTAGATGGTCAAGAGATTCTGAAGAAGCATTATACATAGGAGACATATATATTTAACTTTAATCGCTCTCAAATCTCAATATATACATACTTTCATACAAAATTCAAAGATTTTTTAAAAAAATGTTTATATAAAAGGTCGATACATGTGTGTGTGTGTGTGTGTGTGTGTGTGTGTGTGTGTATATTATTACAAAGAAATTAAGATAAAAGAGTTAGTACAACAAAACCTAATCAGTTAAATGAAGAGAAAACGAGGGTTTTGTCTTGAAGCTCACCAGAAAGATACGAATGAGAAAATTGTGGTCCCCATAACACACCCCGCATGTGGACACATTTCACCGTTTTAACAGTGACACCCAAACCGTAACCATCCTTCTTCTTTATTGTAAAAAAATCAAAATTTTAACATAGATTTTATTTTCAATCAATCAAAATCAAATATGACAGAGAGAGAGAGAGGGACCTTCGATACATACTTTTCAAGATCCATATATTCCTAAAAATAAAATAAAAAGAACACAAAACAGGAGAGAGATAGGGCTTTGAGGTTTGTCTTTGTATAATATACTTGAACAGTGTCTTCTTCTTCATCATATTCTATATCATCATCATCATGCATCATCTTCTTCTTGGTTCTTTCTTTAGATCCGATTTATAGCTTTTTATTGACCTCCTTCTTGGTTTCTTTCTCTTGATCTCATCAGGTACCCAAAACTAATAAAACTAACTTAGAAATCTTTCTTCTTAATTCTTTTCAAAAGCTTACAAACAAAAAACAAACACACTTAATTTTGTTTTTCTTTGTTCCCTTTATGTCTTTTAGTGAATTGTTTTTATAAAAATTCTTTCATGTCGTCAATCTCTATGGATTTTTCCTGTTCTTATGTAATTCCTCACTTCGTTTTCTTCTGAAATGATAATTTGATTAACTTTCACTATCTTTTTAACCTTTTTTTATTTGGATTATGTTTTGTAGATTATTGTATTCAACGCAAAACAAGATCTAAAGATGTCATCATCATCATCATATAACACAAGCCTTGTTCCTTCATCATCATCCTCTGCTCAGCCTTTCTTCCTCATTGGCTCCGGCGCCGGAGATAACGACTTTAACCGGAAAGATACTTTTATGCCAATGGTTCAAGAACCTCTCTCCTCAACTCCACCACCCAAGAAACGAAGAAACCAACCCGGAAATCCAAGCAAGTACCTCTTACATATATATCAATAAGATTTTCTGTTTTATAAAAATCACTATTAAGCTTTGAAAGAAAAAAAAGAAGAAAAAATTATCATGAACCCTAATCTTGTATATTCTCGTATTAAGATTTCATTATTATCAACCGGTCATTAGATAACATATAAGAGATTTGGTTCTTTATTTATATATACGTACTTGTAATAGTTTGAATCATTGTCATGATTTTCTCATAGATTAACATTTCGGATCTTATTGGTGACTAAAATTTATTGATCAAACAGATCCTGATGCGGAAGTGGTAGCTTTATCTCCAAAGACACTAATGGCTACAAACAGATTCATATGCGATGTATGTAACAAAGGGTTTCAAAGAGAGCAAAATCTTCAACTTCACCGAAGAGGACACAATCTCCCATGGAAGCTCAAACAGAAGTCAACCAAAGAAGTTAAGAGGAAAGTGTATCTTTGTCCAGAGCCCACGTGCGTCCACCATGACCCCTCACGTGCTCTCGGTGACCTCACCGGAATCAAGAAGCATTATTACCGTAAACACGGTGAAAAGAAATGGAAATGTGAGAAATGTTCTAAGCGTTACGCTGTTCAATCGGATTGGAAAGCTCACTCTAAGACGTGTGGTACTAAAGAGTATCGATGTGACTGTGGTACCATCTTCTCTAGGTAAATAATCTCTATCCATTTCATTTAAATAATTTGTTCGTATTTGATTTTTAAGTGATGAAACGTATAAGTTATGCTTGTGGTATCTAGATATACCCTCTTATCTAGGTAAAGTATAACAATGGACCATTTTTTGTATTGTATTGGATAAACTATTCTAAGTAAAAAAACTGCATTCAACACTGCATGTAAGACTAAGCTTATTTACCAAATATATATATATATATATATATATATATATATATATCATCTGTGATTGAAATCTTATATATTTGGCCACGGAATTTGAAAACCTCGATTACACACCGCCCATAAAATTTATATAGTGACTATGTTCATAGGATCTATCAATGTATTTGTTTGATTGTTGATGAGTCGTGAATAGAAAAAGACAGTGAAGAGAAAGTGAATAAATTTTAAAAGATGCTAAATTTGGTCACATGTATGAGTTGGATTTGTTTCTCCATTTTCCACTTTTGTTTTCTTCTTCTTTACTTTGCAGGTTCCCCTTTTTATGAAACTCCTCTTTTGTGGACCCCTTCTTATCACTTTCTCTCTCTAGACATTTACATACATAAAATACATATATATATATATACATATAAAGATTTGGTAAGAGTGCGTTACTTATTTTCATTACAGTGTTTCGGTGAACACTTTAATGCTGTTCTAGGGCTTCTTTCTTTATTTTCATGGTTTGAGTAATATACGTTGTTGTAGAATGTGACTGACTTATATTAACATTCATGGGTGTTGCATTAAATGAAGAAGGTCTTTCACTAAAGTAGCCATTGACTCGACCTCTATATTCTTCTATCATTCTCTCCTATAAATAGTACCCATAATAAATATAGCATTAATTAACTATATGTAAGTTGCATACATAAATGAACTAATAAATTGTATATCCACCGTTCTTTTTATTTAATTACATTTTCTTACTAATTTTTTTTTTTTTTGCTTTGTAGACGTGATAGTTACATTACCCATAGGGCTTTTTGTGATGCACTGATACAAGAGACTGCTAGAAACCCTACCGTGAGCTTCACGTCAATGGCAGCTATTAGCACTGGCGTTGGCTCCGGTGGTTTTTACGGGAGACTCGGTGGCAACACCGCTCTTTCGCACCATCATCCAAATTCCGGATTTACCCCTATCTCGGGTTACAATCTAAACATTGCTTCTTCAGAAAACAGTAGACACTTTGGTCCACAAACATCAAACCCTAATTTCTTAATCCAATGCTCGTCGAGCCAAGGAATGTTGACTGCGCCGCACAACAACAAAAACGATCAGAGTTTCATGAACCAACACGGTCTGATCCAGTTTGATCCAGTCGACAACATCAACCTCAAGAGTACCAACACGAACAACAACTTCTTTAACCTCGGATTTTATCAAGAAAACAACAAGAACTCGGACACAAGCCTTCCTTCTCTATATAGCACCGATGTTCTTGTTCATCACCGTAACGAAAGCTTGAACTCGAGTTCTAACGTGTCAGCTACGGCATTGCTTCAGAAAGCTACTCAAATGGGTTCAATCACAAGCAACGATCCTTCTGCTTTGTTTCGAGGCTTAGCTTCTTCATCTAATTCGTCAAGTGTGGTTGCTAATGATTTTGGAGGTGGACAGATTATGGAGAACGATAATAATGGAAACCTTCAAGGTCTAATGAACTCACTAGCGGCCGTAAATGGCGGTAATGGTGGTGGAACCGGTGGCAATATTTTCGACGTTCATTTTGGAAACAATGGAAGTATGAGCGGCTCGGATAAGTTAACTTTGGATTTTCTTGGAGTTGGAGGAATGGTGAGAAATGTAAATCGCGGTGCTGGTGGTGGTCGAGGCGGCATTTCTTTAGATGGTGAAGTGAAGTATCCGGAGCAAAATCATCCATTTGGAAGACCTTGATCATAATATCTTATTATTGTAGACCTTTTCATTAGGTCATAATTTTGTTATCTTCGTTTGTTGTTTTTTTCATCATATATAATGGATCTTTAGTGCACTCTTTAGTCATTTGTTAAGTTGTTATATAATAATAATAATAAATAAATAAATAAAGAGTGTAAGTTTGCTACTTTATTGACTTACAACTCCAATTTGAATTTTATGGGGGTGTTGTTTACTTGTTTATAAACGAATATAGAATATTATGGTTTCCAATGAAGTTCAATAAAATGCGGTAGATATGTGAAAATTGTAGAAACTTTTTTCTAGTAATGGTTATCTCTTTTGATATAGCACAATAACATTATCATTCTTTTGCCTAAATTAATAAAAGTATGTATATAACAGTAAAAGAAATTTGGGGACAAAACATTCGTATCATTCATATGTGAATATTTAAATAGTACTCTAATTGAATAGAATTGTATAAATCAACCACTGCAAAAATCAATGCAACGAATGAAAGTGGTCAATGCATATCGCATCTAAGTTGACGGGTGTAACCGTCAAATAAATGGTTGAAACAAATGGTTGGAAGTTAATAAGATGAATCTGGATTATTTTATTTTTCATTAAAGTATAAAAACTTGTACTAAATTCTTTTCAAAATATATACTTCGGATGTTCTTGTAGGAGTTTTTCTTTGAATAATGCAGCTTCGTTGTAACTTTTATAAAAATGTGAAAACGAAAGCATATACTATAGTGGGAATCGAATTGTAGGAGAGCTAGTTCAAGCTGTCAATTGTCGTCCGGTTCGGTTTTAAAACCAATGAATTCTTTATTAAAAACAAAATCGTACATTTCTCCAAGCAACATATATAAAGGATAAAAAACCACTTGGAAATATAGTTATTAATTGCTGCATCGTATAGAAATGAATACCAAATACGTATATATATATATACCAAATTTGATACTAGATTACACATCCCACGTTGCACATGCTAATATGTATGAGCATATTTGAAGATAATAATACGCCAATCGTATCGGATATATTCCAATATCAAGCATAGTCCAAACAGAAACATCCAACATCCTCGTATTATTTAATATCATGGAGTAATTTAATATTCACACTATATAATTATAACTAATGAATTCTATAATATTTAACACATTGAACCTATATCTCTCAGAGCATTTCCATCTATAATTTGTGAGTTTTTCAAAAAAATTATAATAAAATAATACTATCATGATGTCGATTTTTTAAAATTTGAAAAACCCACAAAAATGCTCTCAACTGAGAAGTGTGGATTCCCTTTAAAAGATTCTGAGTACAAACACACCATATTAAACATTCACGATTAATTGGTTTAAACAAAAATTAGACTGAAAGAGAAGCGAATTTATGTCTTACCTCCAATTAACTACCATCTGGCTAATCAATTCTCGATTTTTCTTTTTAGAATTTTTCGGTGAAGTTAAGGGAAAATGCTGTTGACACTCTGAAGACATAAGTCGACTCGTTTCTTTTCGTCTTCATTGTTACTTTCCCAACGTTGACTATATTACCTACTCAAATTTTCATGTCCCGATCCAGTACATATACAAAACAAGATGTTTACCATAATAGAATAAAGTGGCTTTGAACAACGGAACAACAGACTACACAACTCCGTCATGTCATCTTATTCAGTAATTTTCAAGCTGCTGGATCGAAGCATTAGGGACTCCATTCTTGCCCGAATCCATCGGAAACCGTTTCGGGGCTTGCTCTCTCACTGGTTCGCTCATGAGTAGTCACCAATATGGCTAAGAACCAACCTCCTTCACCCGGTCTCATTTAGGTTTTTTCTCTTTTTTTGGGCCTTTATGATTCTTATTGCTCCGCCGAGCATATTGTATAAAACAGTTTCCAGCTTTTGGTAAATAAAATTCACATTTTATCCCAAAAAAAAGTGGCTCATGAATTGTCAGATTCTAACTTGCATTACAAAATCAAAAGCCTTACCTTGACAGTGGCTAATAACACATTTTCAATCTGTAATTTTCTAACATGTGTGGTTTTGTTTAAAGATTATTGCTCATTTCTTGTTGAGTACAAATTAAACAAGATTAACGATACTATCAATGCATTTAACAAAATTGTTTTAGCGGAACATTTAAAATAAGTCATAACGTAATAACTACTATGTCCTCTCATATTAGAATTACTTTCTTGTGTAGATATTTTCTTACAAAATTTATCACGGAATTCCGACGGTCATTGTTTTAAAATATAAAATTTTACATTTTTTTAGATATTTTCCCGTCAAAATAAATCCCGTTCCATTCTATCCCCGATCCTATATTCCCGTTCCCTTTAGTTTTTTCTATGTTCAATTGCATTTTATTTATTTAGACATTTAGACATTTTATCTATGTTTACTTAATAAATTTGGAAAAAAAATCTTTTAATTTTGAATCCCCGAATAAATACGTCTGATTTTTCGAATTGGTGATGTTATTTTGTAAACATTATCATATATTTTATACAACTCTTATAATTCCTTTACAAAAACTCTTATAATTCCTTTACAAAAACCTTATAATCAAATTTAAAATCTTATTACTATAAATTAAAATCAAACACCGTCGGAATTCCGTCTGAACTTTAAGACGGAATTCCGACGGTGTTTCATTTATTTTTTAATTTTAATTTCTCGGAACAAGAAAAAATAAATTTAAAATCAAACACCGTCGGAATTCCGTCTGCACTTTAAGACGGAATTCCGACGGCTATAATTTATTTTTTAATTTTAATTTCTCGGAACAAAAAAAAAATAATTTAAAACGTAAACCGTCGGAATACCGTCTGAACTTTAAGACGGAATTCCGACGGTGTTTGATTTTTTTTTTCCTTTCAAAATATATGATAAGGTTTTAAATTTCATTATAAGGTTTTTGGAAAGGAATTATAAGATTTGTATAAAATATATGATAATGATTAAAAATAACATTATCATATTTTCTATATAATTAAATATATAAATTGATGTAACACCAATATTTCATAATTTTAGTTACTTTTGTTTTGTAATGATTTGCGTATCAATTTATGTAACTAAATATTTTGAAAGGTATTTCACTTATATAACACCAATATTTCATAATCATTAAAAGGAAATATAACACATGAAAACATTATACGATCGTAAAATAGATATTGGATCATTATTGAACATAAAAGCAACATAAAGTTGTTATCATTAAATTATTCTTATTTGTGGACGAGTTGGATGTTTAGTCTTCATCAGAGTCTGGAACTGTTTCATAATCGTACCCAGTAGTTCCTCCATCTTCCGCCTCGATGGTAGATCCTTCCATTGGTTGGTATTCAGCAATAATCGAATTAGCACCGATTATCTGTTTCAAAAACGAATTTAGTTAAGCATTCCCATAAATATTTATAAATGTATATATGGTGTATCTACCTTAACAATGTTCCGCTTTGTGATGTTCAGGTAGTTTTGGTTTCTATCAAAACGGCAAACGTTAACATTCTTCAGGATTACCACCGCACCTACACCAGTGGTGAGTCTGTACTCGTCCTTCTTGAAGATGTTATGGTGCATGGTTCCCTCGATTTTTCCTGAAGGATCTTTTAAGATTACAAGAAAATCTCCTTGGTCATTGGGGGTTAAACTAGAGAGCATTGCCACAATCTGATAATAAAATATATAGAATATACTTGTCAGGTAAATTGTATGTCTAAATGTTAATAAAATATGTTGCAAAACGTAAACCTTTTTTACTTTATAAAATTGTGAATGCGGGGATTTAATTTCTGCAACCTGGGTCCAGAATGGTGTGCTTCTTTTGTTAGAAGAACCTACATGAAAATGAATGGTAGATTTAGTATTTGTCAGCTACAATCATTATTGTAAAAGTAAAACCGGTAATTATATATATATATATATATATACCTTCACGGATTATGTAATCGATAGTAGAAGTCCACCGAGGACTACTAAAATCCTGGTCCTCCTGTGGTGTCTCATTCATGACCTCACGAATAAAATCTTGTGTTGGGCGTGGCTGAGAACTTTCACCTCGCATCACCTTTGCATCATGAGACCTCTTTCGAAACAGGCCTCGCCGTACAACTTGGCCAGGTCCCGGTATTACGGGCGTTTGGTTCTGGGATTGTTGAGTTGGATGGAGTGAAATAGTCGGTTCAGCATTAGTAACATTTAAGTTATCGTAAGGAGGGCTTGAAGGAACAAGAGTTGTGGCTAGAGGGTTATGACCGGGGGATCGGTTTTGCATATAGTAATTCCACAGATCTTTGTTTGCCATTACGCAATTGAATTTTTCTGTGTTATGACTTGATGGTTATAATTTTGTTATGAATGCAATGAAAAAATGTGCAAACTTATGTAGAACGGATATCCGTCGGAAAACCGTTTAAACACTCCGACATAAGACCCCACCAATCCCTTCCGCGACTGCAGACGATTTATTAGCCACTCAAACTTTGCCAACATCAGAAACCGTCTACAATCCGTCGGAAAGCCGTTACATAATTGTGACGACATAGCTCCGTCAGAAATACGTCGGTACAGCTGACCAATCAAACTTTGCCGACATTGGAAACCATCTGCAAGCTGTCGAAAATCCGTTAAATAATTCTGACGACATATATCCGTCGGTACAACTGACCAATCAAACATTGCCGACATCAGAAATAGCCCGCAATCCGACGGCATACGGACGGTTTATACAGTCAAGTACAACTATAAATAGACCTTATGGAGTGTATATCTTCTACACCTCTCCACAACCAAAAAAATATGTCTTCTAGCTCTCCTAATGAAGACGCAAAAACAACATCCGAGGCTAATTTTTTTTATGTCCCAAAATACTCTTGGGAAACCGAATCTCAATGCGACGAATTCACTCAAGAAATTCCCACTTACTCGTGGGAATTTGATACGTGCTCACCAATCCAAAAAGAAGATTCCACATCAACAGTAGTGACTGACAGCCAGTGGTCGCCAAACATCCACCACGCCAATCCAATCGAAGTCGAACAACCATGTGACTTGGTGGAAAAATCTGATACTTACGGTGCAAGTACTTCAAACGTATGTAAGGATCAGTCGTATGATTTTGAATTCGCCCAAATCCCTGAAAAGCCAAACTTAAATTTAGATGTTGATGCAATCAAAAGTGAATTGTGCGGCGGATTTATAGATTGTGCACAAAAGGATCATTACTATGATTTTGAATTCGCCCAAAGCCCAGACAAGCCAAACCTAAATTTAGACGTTGATGCAATAAAAAGCGAATTGTGCGACGGATTTGTAGATTCTCAAGAAAAGAAAATAAAGGGAAAGCACATCAGGAAATGGTTCTAACAAATGGTAAGTTCGGAGTGGAAACCGACATATGATTGTAAAATGAGGAGTTTATTATGTACTTGTGTCGTAACGGTTGTGTGTTAAAAATTTCAAACTTTCTAATGTAACTGTTAACGTTTATTTCATCTGTTTTAAATTTTATGTTCCAATAAATGTAATGTTTCATTGGAATTGCAATAACATTAGTTATCTTTAATTACTCATCGTCCATGACTATATATATAGTATTAAATAATATGATATATGGAACACACAATTGTGAGAGAACAACATGCATTAATAAGCAAATTTTTATTCCCAAATAATTATTTTGAATCTTTGGAGAAACCTTCACTAGGGATGGAGTCTGAATCGTCGTCAAATTCTCCGAATGCACTTGATCATCCCCGACATAATTAGGATCAATGACAAGGTCGATGTTATCCATCTCCACAACCGGTGACATTTGTACACTTCTCGATGGTTGTAGAGCATCATGTTCTGGAACTCCAAAGATTTTTCCTCTAGGGTTTATTGCAGTTACTGTGATCCATGGATCTGTACTGTAGGCAACTCGAGGATATGGAATGTAGCAAACCTAATAATAATTAGTGGTTATTGATAATATACATGAACAAGAAACCTTAACAATGAGAAAGTAGGTAAACATATTATTGTATTGATACCTGGTCTGCTTGAGACGCAAGGATAAATGGATCGTAATACTATAGTTTCCGGCTTGAATTAATCGAAATAACACCAAGAGGGTCAACTCGAACCCCTCGACCATTGGATGGGTCATACCAATCGCACATAAACACAATGCACCGCAAATCCAACATTCCTGGATAGTGGATTTCCAAGATTTCTTTTAAAATCCCATAGTACATCGTATCACCGGATTGCGCCGAAATACCACAGTCCGAAGTTGACCTTTTACGTCCTTCCTCACGGATCCTGAACGAATATACCCTAGTACAAAACCTGCGATATGAAGTCGCGGTGCTGAGTAACCCATGAACAAACTCAACTAACCATGTCGGGACATCTTCACCACGTGCTATACAGTCAGACACCTACAAAATGATATAAGTAAGATATAAGTAACATATGAACGTGAAAACATGGAAAAGTAAGAGTAAGTAATTATCTTAAACTTACATAACATGGCAACCACCCCGGAAATTCTTCATCTTTCAAGACAGCTAGTTCGGCATCTGTCTTATCAGAATGGTATTCACGGGCGAGAGACATGTAGATCCTGTAACATAACAATTGTTAGTTGATGAAGGCATATATATATTTCCATAAACTTATATACCTTTCGTACTTCAAAATGTCGTCACAATTTCTGAGGATATACGTATGCAAATGTGTGACCTCTTGTTGTGATAGTCTGCGTTTCTTTCCTTTTCCAATTGGTCGACCAACTTGGGCAAACAACTCAGGTACAACCACAGCATAGACAGCTTTCTCACCTCCATCATCATGTCTGGCAGGACGTCTCGCCTTAGTACGAGCTTCCGATGGAAAGTAAGTTTCGGCAAAGTGTGAGATTTCTTCGTTTAGGCTTTTTTGAACAATAGATCCCTCAACCCTGCTCAAATTGTTTACCTTTTTCTTCAGGTGGAACATATAACGCTCGAACGGATACATCCATCGGTATTGAATAGGGTCTCCTAAGGCTGCTTCTCGTGGGAGGTGAATAGTTAGATGTTCCATAACGTCAAAAAAGGACGGTGGAAATATCTTCTCAAGATTACAATGGAGAACCGGGATATTGGACTCTAAGTTACGTATCCCGTCGACTGTAAGCGTTCTTGAACATAAATCTCGGAAGAATGCACCAACGCATGTAAACAAAAAATAAACAAGTTAATTAGTACATGTATAGTAATATTATGGTAGTAAGAAACTAATGTGAGTACGAAATATACCTCCAATTGCTTGGTGGATTGGTTCTGGAAGAAGATATGCAAATACAAATAGAAGAAGACGTTGCATCACGACATGACAATCATGACTCTTCATTCCTATAAACTTCCCTTCCGTCGAATCCACGCATTTACGTAGATTAGAAGCGTAGCCGTCTGGAAATTTGACAAATTTTTTGAACCATTCAAAAAATACTTCTTTATGGCCTGCGTCTAACCGGTACGCAGGCATCGGTAATCTATCGTTAGAAACATGAAGAGATTCCCTTGAACAAACTAATGGCAAGTCTAACCTAGACTTCCTGTTGTCTTTTGTCTTCCCTGGAACGTTTAAGATGGTGTTCATGATGTTGTCAAAGAAATTCTTTTCAACATGCATGACATCTACATTATGGCGCAGTAGATGGTCTTTCCAGTAAGGCAAATCCCAAAAAATACTCTTCTTGTGCCAATTGTGATATTGTCCACAACCGTCGATGGGGTAATGGCCATTACCCCCACATTCAGGAGTTCGCTCTGCACCAAAATCTCGTAACTGTTCTAATATGCTGCGACCATCTATCTCAGGAGGTGGACCATGTAACACTTGTACATTCTTCTTGAAATGTCTTCTAGACCGATGATATGGATGGGTTGACGGTAAAAAACACCTATGGCAATCAAACCATGAAGTCTTCCTTCCGTGCTGCAATTGGAATGCTGAAGTATTATCTTGGCAATAAGGACATGCCAATCTTCCATGCGTTGTCCATCCAGACAACATACCGTATGCCGGAAAATCGCTTATAGTCCATATAAGAACCGCTCGCATGTTGAAATTCTGCTTGATTGAAATGTCAAATACCTCGACACCGTGCTCCCACAACATCTGCAACTCATAGATCAATGGTTGGAGGAATATATCGAGTGACCGTCTTGGATGATCAGGCCCGGGAACTAGAATTGAGAGAAACAGGAACTCTTGCCGCATGCACATAGAAGGAGGCAAATTGTAAGGTGTTACGATGACCGGCCACAATGAATATTTTCTTCCATGCTTTCCAAATGGGTTGAAACCATCGGTGGATAAGCCGAGGTATACATTCCGTCGTTCATATCTGGATATACGGATTGGAAGTGCTTCAACGCTTCCGCGTCTGAAGGATGCGTGATATCTCCATCTTGACTATGCTCTGCATGCCATCTCATAGCCCTAGCAGTGCGGTCTGATTCGTACAACCTCTTCAACCTCTCCGTTAAGGGTAAATACCACATCTGTTTAAATGGAATCTTCGCCCTCCCACTTGTGTCCTGGAACCGTGGTTTGTGGCAAAATTTACATTTATTTCGGTTCTCGTCTTCTCTCCAGTATATCATACAGTTGTCGATGCACACATCTATAACCTCGTAGGGCAAACCAAGACCGGCAACAAGTTTTTGGATCTCGTAGTATGATCCGGGGGACAAATTATCTTCTGGCAAAATATCTTTCACGAACTCGGCAAATGCATCAACACATTCTTCGGACAAATTTTAATCAGTCTTCAGGTTCATCATCCTAGTAGCAGCAGATAGCGGTGAATGACCATCCCTACAACCGTTGTATAGTGGTTGCTTTGATGCGTCTAACATTTCGAAAAACCTTTGGGATTCTAAATTAGGTTCTTCAACCCTATCAACCTCATGATACCCACCCGACTGCAAATTCTCTCTAAACGCATCGTTAACCATCGCAACCGTACTTACCCCAACATCTACTTCCGGTGTACGTTCTCCTACGCTATCCGGAAAATAAGGTGCATTACTACTACTACTACCATATTCATAATTGGTTTCTCCATGTAAAAACCAAACCTTATATCCCGGCCTAAATCCATATATATATAAGTGATTCCAAACTTTACTAACCGAACCACTAATTCTATTACAGCAATTAGAACAAGGACATTTGATATCCTGACCTTTCTTGGCCGCCTCTTGATTTCTAGGTAACTGCATGAACTCGCAAATACCTTGAGCGTATTCAGTCGTTAATAAGTTCGACCCCTCTTCCATCATTGGCGCGTCCATCCATGACCGAAAATATGAAGAACTCATCTCTCAAATTTTTTAAGTTTGGTTTTCAGATGTTGGTATAATGAACGTTGGAAGAAATGTGCAAACTTATGTAGAGGGGATTTCTGTCGGAAATCCGTCAATACATCCGACATAACACCCCACCAATCACATCGGCCACCGCAGACGATATGTCAACCATTCAAACTCTGCCGACATCGATAACCGTCCGAATTCCATTGGAATGCCGTCGGAAAATACCGATTAATAATGACCGTCGGAAAACCGTCGGTTATTTCCGACGGTTGTCAGACGGAATGCCGACTGGAATGGCATTCTGTCGGAAAACCGTCGGTGATGTCCGACGGTTGTCCGAGGGAATCGTTTTGGTCGGCATGCTGTCTGACAACCGTCGGACATAACCGACGGTTTTCCGACGGAACAAAAATTTCCGTCGGAATTTACCTTGTTTTCTTGTAGTGCAAAAGTCCTACTAAACAAAAGGTGTCTGATAATGAAAATCAGATTATTTTAGAATAAATTTCAACCAATATACTATATATTGATAAATCGTTCATTGATTTATCACACCGCTAGTCTTTATCAAAAAACAAAAAGTCCACATCGATATGAGATTAAATATCTTGAAAAAAAATACAACATATATGTTTCCCAGGTAAAACTATTACTAACAAATAATGGTAAATACTTTATTTTTCATGTTTGGGAATAGGAGAAATCAGTTTTGATATATGTGGGAATTTATATTTTAACTGAAATGGATAAGAAAAATAAAAGGGGAAAGCATGTGAATGGCAGAGTTGTCGTTCATGTGAAAGATGGAAAATAAAAAAAATTGGCCCGTGAAGAGATTGTCGAGAAAAGTTTATGAATACTACAAAAAATTCTTGAGATTTCTTTTCTTGTTCTTGGTCCACTTCATTATGGGAAATCTTAAATTGGGCCATACATGCATCAATTAACAGATGCATTGATAATATGGTCATATATTCTATTTGATCAATCAGTAATTTGGATCCATTCCATAACTTTAACATCCATACAAAAGAAGGATAAGACTAATAAATGTTGTTTCTGAATAATTTTGTTCACTGAAAATTTAACATTTTTGGAAGTGATTAAAAAAACGTGTATCATCTACTGACAGTGATTCTCATATTATACATTACGCTCAACGTGGAGACTCCAAGCATTTAGCAAACTCATACGTGAGCGCTCGTTTCAATCAAGTTAATAACACCATCTTGACAAATGTGACACGTCCCATGAAATGTCTAGCCCCGCCAAGGACACTAACATCAAGTCACATCCACGGAGAACAAGCTACAATTAAATGCTTTAGATTCTACGATCAGTAAAAACCTTGTCTACGGACCCAAGTTAAGTGAGAAAGGGGAAAGACGGAACCAACAAAAGAGCGATTAGACACAACATTGATGTATCTTGGTTTTTACGGTTTTTAACATATTTTTTTATCTACATATCTAATTTTTAATGTGGTTGTATGTCTTGTGTAGTAATTTTAATGTATTTCTAGTGCTTAAGTTTTTTATAGGTCAATTAGACAAAGTGTCAAGAAAACAAAATATTAGACAGTTGCAAAGCATCAAATGTCAAGCAAACGTTGCAAGTCTTACTTGTTATGGGATTGAGCTCACATTTGGATGTAATATAGCCAAATGATTTTACATCATTAACTAGATCGAGGTTCATAAAGTACACCAATTCTTATGAAGTTTGTTCAGCCAGGGAAATAAGTGCAAAAGGAAGACCAAATGCAACACGAGTAGGACTCGTTTGGGCTTTTCAGTGACCTATGAAGACAGGGTGGAAGGACCGGATGCAGAACTCCTTACACGAGCCACTGCAAAGAAAAAAATGCAATTTTCTAATTTGTTCAAAACTTTTCTAAATCGATTTAGAAGAGATTGAGACCTATAAATACAAACTTTAACAGTTTAAACTTTAAACATAAGATACACATAATCTTTAGAGCTTATTCTTCTTTTCGCTTTTGAAACTAAGAAAGAAAATCTCAACTATGTATCTTTCATAGAGAAGATTTATGAACTCTTATACTTTTCAATTGATTTTATTATGATTTCTTCCATACATGTTTGCTTGATTTCTTTAGTTATATATGATTAATCTTTTAGTTAGGTTTCTGGATTCAAAGAGATATTATAGATTGTTAATTTGATGATTGCTAGGTAAAGAAATATTAGATATTCTCTCCATTAGCCCAAACAAATTATGAGAAAAGTGAAGACAATTCTAGAATTATGGAAAAATTTCTAGAATGCTAAAGAAGATTAAGGAGAGTTATGGATAATTCTAGAATTATCATGCTAAGTTATATTAGGATGAGAGTCAGAGATAATTCTAGAATATGGTAGAGTATATTTGTAAAAATGTAGAGAGAACTCTAGAATAATCTAGGACTTAAGGCACCACTTCTATAAATATGGGTGTCTGGTTTCATTTGAGAAGAGAGAAACCTAAAAAGAGTGTTCACTTACAAACTTTTCTTGTACTAAATCCTTTCTAATAATAAAAATAGTTGGTCTTGAAATTCTAGTTGTCTAATTCCTATCTTATTCTCACAAAAGAATATTGGGTATTTTTCCCAACAAGTGGTATCAAAGCAAGGTCGATTTATATATAACATCGATATCTTGTGTGAATCAAGATGGAGGCTATCATTACCATTGAAGGTGACATGTTCAAACTCACGACAGACAACTACTCGTATTGGAAACCGATGATGGAAGATCACCTTTATTGCAAGGATTTACATGAGCCCATCATCAAGAAGACCAAGCCGGAAGGAAAGGATGATAAGGCATAGGAGCTTATGAATCGAAAAGCGGTCGCAGTAATTCGTAAGTACATCGATCGATCTCTTTTCGAACATGTCGCTACCTATACAAATGCTTTTGAATTATGGACAAAACTTGAGTCTATGATTCAAAAGAAAACGCCTCGAAACAAGGCTCTTCTTGCTCGACGGTTGGTAAAGTTGGAGTATAAGGATTGCCAAAACATGATGGAGCACTTGAACAATTTCAAGGGGCTCATAAATCAACTAAACAATGTTGACATGAAGATTGAAGACGAGTTACAAGCCCTTCTACTCCTTAGCTCGTTGCCAGAGAGTTGGGACACACTAGTTGTCACTCTCAGCAACTCAGCACTAGAAGGAAAGCTTACCATGGATACCATCAGTGATAGTCTTCCAAATGAAGAAATCAGAAGCAAAGAACGAGGTTTGAGCACTGAGTCGGAGGCGAACGTCATCGATAGACGGGGTAGAGACGAAACACGTGAATATAACAAAGGTCCAAGCCGAGTTCAATCAAGGACATTTTAAGTCACACTCAAGAGTGACATGCTACTATTGTGGCAAAGCGGGTCATAAGAAGGCAGAGTGTCGATTTTTCAAGAAAGATCAACAAATGGATAATATTAAACCAGATCGGTTTAACCCCATGAAGAGGCATGATGATAAGACCACTACTGTTGTGGCAGGTGAGGATGAATATGTATATCTAGTTGAAGACTGCCATCCTCTAAAAAGTGCCTCAGATGAGACTTTATGGTTTATTGACTCTGGTGCTTCTTTTCACGTCACCCCTCATGGAGACTTCTTTGCAACCTACCAAAGTGATGACTTTGGTAATGTCTAAATGGGAAATCAAGGAAGAAGCAAGATTGCTGGAAAGGGGGACATCATCCTTACATCAAACACTGGATGTAAGCTAGTTGTCAAGGATGTGAGACAAGTGGAAGCTGACCAAAGGAAACTTGGTTATGCAAGGAGGAGGTAAACGTCGCAAATGCTGACATGGAGTTGTCGCATCGAAGGTTCGGCCATATGAGTGAGAAGGGTCTAAATATCCTCGCTCGAAAGAAATCCCTCCTTGATATGCGCGGTATAATACCGTCACCACGATATACTCTTAATGAGTATGTGACCCTCGAGGGTGAGCCTCAAAGCTATGAGGAATTCATAGTTGACACTCATAAGGATGAGTGGATGAAAGCCATACAAGATGAAATGGAATCCTTGCATGAAGATTGTTGTCAAGGCATTGGGATCATGACAACTTCGGGCTAAGTCGGGAAGGGGGAGATTTGTTGGATATTCCCTCCATTAGCCCAAACAAATTATGAGAAAAGTGAAGACAATTCTAGAATTATGGAAAATTTTCTAGAATGCTAAAGAAGATTAAGGAGAGTTATGGATAATTCTAGAATTATCATGCTAAGTTATATTAGGATGAGAGTTAGAGATAATTCTAGAATATTTGTAAAAATGTAGAGAGAACTCTAGAATAATCTAGGACTCAAGACACCACTTCTATAAATATGGGTGCTTGGTTTCATTTGAGAAGAGAGAAACCTAAGAAGAGTGTTCACTTACAAACTTCTCTTGTATTAAATCCTTTATAATAATAAAAATAGTTGGTCTTGAAATTCTAGTTGTCTAATTCCTATCTTATTCTCACAAAAGAATATTGGGTATTTTTCCCAACAAGAAATTCATTCGGTTCTTCATCATATGATTTGTGTTTGATGATTTGTATTGAATATTTGTTAATCTTATGATTTAAATTCGAATATTTTTTTATTCGGGATTGCTATCGCCTCTCATGATATTGTTAATTATAATTTTATTAGATTATGATTCTCTAAATATTTTATAAATGTGTCTCTTCTCTTGTATGTTATTTGATTATTAAGAAAGAAACATCTATTACCTACATGAACTGTCTAACTGAAATGAAATATAACAATTGTACTATGACTGAAGCATACCAAATTTTTCAAAGGTTTAAACGAAATATTTTTGGAACAAAAAAAAGCAGGGTAAAAAAAGAAGAAGATGAGAGAAGAGCTGTCTGTTTTTGGTGAGACAACGATATCATCTCTCCCTCTCGTTGCATGTCGATGGGCCTCCTTACTTGCATCACTTCCATGTATGTCCCTTCATTATATATATATTATGATATTATTATTGTTATTCCCCATTTAAATTATTACGACAAAGACATTTTAATACTATTATTAACATCACTAACTCTTCCAGCAATTTTAGATGTTGTCAACAGACGACAAAAAAAAAAAAAAAGATGTTGTCAACAATAATGTATATTATGTTCACACACACACACACACACCAATAGAAGACATCTTTAAGTAGAAAAAAATCTAAATCTAACCAAAAATTCCATGAAAATATCCCGTTTTATAGTAGAAAAAAATTATAAATCTAACGAAAATTCCATGAAAATATCTTCTTCCCCAATTATTAAAAAATAATTAACTACACAAAGTTCTGATTGGAAAATTTTCAGGATGTTAATAATCGAATTTTGAAAAAAAAAAAAATCAATACAATTTGCTTTAATCTGTTTCTATTTCATTATGTCTCTACTGGATACAAACTTATAGGAACCCACTAAAATATTAAATGAGTATCATTTTGAAGTTTACATGTTCGAAACTTTAATTTTTTTTACCAATCCATGGCCAAGAATGTTAAAACCGACTCACTTGCAAGGAACGCTCGACTGTAAAATCATTTTTTATTTTTTTTTAGCACTTCAATTCTTTTATTTTTTATGTAGATAAAATTCATATGTTTGTTTAGGTGAAAGATGAAGTTTGTTGTGGCAAACAAATAAAAACTTCCGAAAACCCATAACATTTGCTAAATTGCAAGAAGAAAAAAAGAATTTCAAGCTGAATATTTCACGGTTATAATATCAAAGATACATTTAATGAACTTCAAAACTAAAATGGAAAATCATATCAAATTGATATGCAGTATATTTATTTTTATGTTGTTGCTACTTTAACCGTAAATTAGCATCAATAAGGTAGACTCGTGAATGTTGAAACAAAATTGTTTATTTTGGACCGTTAAATATAAATATGATGGGGACAACCCTTTAGGATATGGTGGGAACATATGTTGCATACAAAACTATACAAATGCATATATATGTGCACATGTGACATGTATATGTATACATGTATCGAGATATTTAGAAAGGGGATCACAGGACAAACACTCGTGACATTGCCAGCTAGTGAGGATGACAAATGAAAAGAAATTAAAGAATAAAAAGGCAAATAAAAGAAAATAAAAACAAAAAGACAAAGAAACTTAGCAAAGGCTGCTTGTACTCTCCAACTCATTGACTGCCCCATGCAATGATAAGACGATAAATGTGTCAGCCAAAAACAAAACTCAAAACTTTTTTTCCTCTACAAAATAAATGTTATACCCGAAACAATTATAAATTATTCACTCTCCCAATTTTTCTTATAGCTAAACCCGTTAGTATAATGTTGTTGTTGTTGTAGCCTTGACCAAAAAAAAATGTATAAATACATACACAACAAAGACTTAGAATTGACTCCACAAATAAATAAGTAAACTCTAAGCCACGGGAAACAAAAATATAACCCAAATATCTAGTGCTTCGCTGATTAAATAAAATGAAACAAATTTAATATGAAACCATTTTGAAACACTATATAACTCTGAAATATTGTTTTCAGGAGAGATGATACACAGAGTTTTAACCTTATAAATTCTACTGCAAGTGCACAGCAAACGAAGTAGTAATTGCAGGGATCGAATCCACAAGGACCAAATGTTACACAACAAACTATAAACTATTGAACTAAGCTAAGCAGGAAACAAGATGGGTGATTGTAGTGTAAATTAAAGACAAGAAAGCAAATAAAAACGATTTAGAATTCAGATTAATAAAAGCGTTAGGCAATAGGGAATTCTCAGGAAATCACATTCATGAAACAGACAACTATTCAGATTCTAATATGCTTGCATCTTAAACTCAAACACTGATATAAATTGCTCCACTTCCGTGATAACAATTACTTTCCCTAGAGATCCGAGTGCCTAACTTCTGTTTGGTCACGGTTATCCTAGACAAGCATTATAGTTCAGGTTTGATCAGTTCATAATACTCTATAACTAAACTTCCGTTTGTTATAACGCATTACTCATCAACAGTAGTTCTAGAGATACACAAGCTTTCGGAATGTGTATCAACCTAAGATCTAGTGATTAAATGGCCAGTTCAATCCTAGCATTATGCCTAACAGTGATGAAGATGGTAATTGATAAGCAACCTATTTGTGTCTGATTCAATCTGTGAAATCCATCAAAAACCCTAAAACCTAACTAGAGATCTACTCAGACATGATAAACGAACAAGCAGAAATCATGAATGAGAAAAGCATAATATATAGAATAGAAAAGTATAAGGGTTCAGAAATCTTCTCCAAGGGATGATGAGATCTTCTCCCAATTACAATTCTAAATCTCCAAAAGTATCAGTAAAAACGTGCAGAAAAAGGTGTTCTAAAACAATGAAACCCTATGGGTTTATATAGGAAATAAAACGGAAAAAGGAAAACCCTGAAAAGTCTGGGACAGGGATTGGTCGGTCTGGAAACTGGACCGGTCGGTCCAGTTTCCAGAACCGAAATTCTTCACGTGTGAGTGTGTGGACCGACCGGTCCTTGGTGTAGACCGGTCGGTCTCAATTCCCAAGCCAAGCATCTTCAACTTCAAAGCTTCAAATGGACCGGTCGGTCCTTGGTGTGGACCGACCGGTCTGGTTTCCCGAGACCACCATTCTTCACGTCTTGAGCATGTGAGTGTGGACCGACCGGTCCTTGAGGTGGACCGGTCGGTCCTGATTCTAGGATCTTCGGTTTTCGCTCGAAATGCTTGAATCTCCTTCCCGTATGCATGCGGTTCCAAATCCTCGAGTATGGATCTAAATATCAACTCAAAACAACTCAAAAGGCTCCGAAAACGCGTTAAGTTCGTGGTTAGGAATGTCCAAATTCACGTTATATCAAGAGAATCCATTTTTATAAACTATAAAGGCAAAATCTTTTACAAAAGACAAAAAAAAAGGAAAAAAAAGAGAAAAAAAAAAAAGAAAGAAAAAGAGAACTGAGTTTGGATAAATTGCAACTAAAACTTAATTACTTCAAATGGTGTTTTGATGACGACATGTATACCTGAAAGATATAGCATGCACTTGAACTTGATGATCGATATGAACTAAAAATCTTTTTGAAAAATCTTCCCTTCTTAATTTCTTCATTTCTCTTAGAAACTTGCATGATGGATTCCATAAGTTGGTGAACTTCCCTGACCACCACTAGGATTCACATTATTCATACTGTTTCTATCCGCAGAATCCGAAGAAGAACCAACTCTTTCTCTACTATTCGCATTTTGTTGTTGTTGTTGATGTTGTTGTTGTTGTTGAAACCCTCCACTTCCACTCATACTTCTTACAATCTGTCCAACTCCAAGGAAATCTCTAGTCATGTTCTGTTTATCAGCATTTAATCCTTTGTTCACTCCTCCATACGAACCAAAAGGAGAGTCTACACTCATTGCGCCAGGGTTAGAGAAAGAATTCATCAAATCATGAAGATTACTCTCATTTTCTCCATACATTCCACTCCCAAAGCTTCTTAGAATAGATGAAGCGTTGTTATTGTTGTTGTTGTTGCTTCCATTGTTGTTGTTGTTGTTGCTTGAAGTTGAACCCATTTGAGCAGCTTTTTGAAGAAGAGCAGTTGCTGACATGTGAGGTGAAGAATTAGGGTTTTGCATTGATGAGCTAAAGAGTGAAGGTACTGCTCCTGAGCTGATTCGATCCGCCGAGGTCATTAGATTATTAGGAAAGAGACCAGTACTTCCTTCTCCTCCTCCGGTATTAGCATTTTCGCCATCGAAATGATTTGAAATCATTAGGTTACCAGAAGAAACACCAGCAGCAGAAGCATTAGGGTTACTTGTTGCAGAAGCAACTCCATTATTTCCAGAGAGGAAGCTCAAATTGAAGAGACTTGAAGAAGGAGAGTTATGGTTATCGTGTGAGAACTGCATCAAACTCTGTTGAAAAGTCATTGGTGATGGTTTCATGTTGTTGTTTGCACCCAAAAACCCTTGTTGTGTCTGATGTTGATTATGAAAGCTAGGGTTTTGGTCTTGCATGAAGTAACCTGATGAATTTGCACCAATGAGATCTGAAGAAGAACGTGAGGCAGCTCCTCCTCCTCCGCCGCTTCCAAGTCGGAGAACGTCGCCGGACTGATGATCAAGATTCTGTGGGGGCCCCATGTGGGACAGACCAAGAATCATGCTTGAAGTGTTGTTGTTGGAGTTGTTGGTGTTTTGTCCGTACGGGAAGCGATGACTTGACAAAGAAGTCAAAGAAGTTGGGTGTCTTGCACTCTCTTGAGCCAACGCGTCACAGAAAGCTCTATGCGTAATGAAACTATCTCGCCTGTGACAAAAAAACCAAAAAGTTATTTAAATTATTTAATTTCACAATGGAATCTATTGGATCGTCAGGTATATGTATAAACTAAATGATGAAATAAAAGACATATTTTGGGAAAAGTGAAAAGAAAAAAATATAGAAGTAGACAGAGAGGGAGACTCATCATGTCACGTAGCTACAAATAGATTCGCGTGTAATTATGGGATCTTGAAAAGTAGATAGATGGCTGCAGAGTCACTCTACTACTCTATTATACATCCTATTTATAATTATATTATTTCACCTCTGTAAATTTTAACATGGTAGGGCAGGTTCAATGATAACTTTCTAGTGTTTTATGTGGTGTTTTTATAATATAAAATTATTAAAATAGTTGTAAAAGGAAGAAAGAGAGTATTTTTGTAGGGTATATTAAAATATAAAATTAATAAAATATGAGTAAAGAGAGTAGATAATGAGTGTGTTTAAATATAAAATTAATAAAAGTTGAATAAAAGGAAGAGAGAGTGTCTAAAATTAGATATTTTGGAGAGTGTTCTTAAAAAGAAGAGAGAATGTTTAAATATAAAATTAATAAAAATTGAGTAAAAAGATGAAAAAGAAGGTATAAAGTTGAGTAAAAGAAAGAGAAAGTGTGTGTTTTAATAATTTTATATTATAAAAACACCCCATAAGACACCATGGTGTTACCATTGAACATAGCCTTACACACTCACATGCATAATTATGATGCTTATATACAAATAATGCACGCATGTATGTACATACATAAATAGGAGTACAATGATGTGTCACACTTCAACTATGATGATGTATATGTCTATATGATTATGCGCACGAACAAATGTATAAATCTATCTACATTAGTAACATAAACATTAATTAACTCCCGAAAACTATTATGTTTTAGCAACAACAAAAACTATAATTTTATGTATGTATGTGTTAATGTGTAAATGGGTAAATTCAAAGAATTAAAAAGCTTGGTGGGAAAAGTTAAAGTTTCACAATAGTATATAGAGAGAATGATTGTCAAATGAATATCTGAATCTGTCTTAATTCAAGATCTTGTAAGTTCAATAAATGCAACTAGAGGATGTATTCAATGGAGGACTTATATATTTTATATAAATGCTTAGATAACTACTTATGTATATATCTATATCACCATCTTTTTATTTACTTCATTCCATTTATAGAACTACTCTACATGCACGCACACACACACAAACACAGCAATGCCAACCAAGACTGAAAACACTTTCAAATTCTAAATAATTATTTAGTACTATTAGTTTTTATCACTTCTAAGCTATTTTATGTAAAATGCGTATAGTAATGAACCAAAATAATTATGTGATGATGGTGTATAGTACAAACGAATCATATAAACTTCAAATCTGAAATTGTTTTTTAGCATATTCGTCAAATTTTACGCATAAGAGAACAAACACTGTAACAACAACCTCTCTAGATATTATATAGTTTAGCAGCACGTGAATTCCCCATATTATAAGTAAAATTTTTAATCTAAGAACAAAAATCCTGAAAAATATATTAATTTAATTTTTATGACAGAAAATAGGGCGGTGTTTCCAAGGCAAAAAAATATAGAGAAAAACAATAAAAGAATTAAAAAAGAAACTGAAATTGGTCCTCTTTGGTTTTGAGTTTCTGCTTGAAAAGCATCTTAATGAAATATGGCAGTTTCAGTGTCATATATAGATATAGTTATATATACATACACATTCACGTGTGTTCATATATCAATTTTAATTTGAAAAATATATATTTTTAAAAATACAAAGTTGCATTTACTGCACGAAGAAAGCGATAAGAGCATCGAAAACTTCGAGGCGAAACTGAAAGTGAACCTAAAAAAACCCTAATCCATGAAGAATGACTCAGAGACACATATTCACACACATATCATTTAGCTATTTATATGATTAATAATTGTATATAATTTAAAGAAGTTTAATAAGGTTTCCAAATATTTACCGAGAGAAGAGTGTACCACAATCACATCGATATTCTTTGGTACCACACGTCTTAGAGTGAGCTTTCCAATCCGATTGAACAGCGTAGCGCTTAGAACATTTCTCACATTTCCATTTCTTTTCACCATGTTTACGGTAATAATGTTTCTTGATTCCGGTAAGGTCTCCGAGAGCACGTGACGGGTCGTGGTGGACGCACGTGGGCTCCGGACAAAGATACACTTTCCTCTTAACTTCTTTGGTTGATTTTTGTTTAAGTTTCCATGGAAGATTGTGTCCTCTTCGGTGAAGTTGTAGATTCTGTTCTCTTTGAAACCCTTTGTTGCATACTTCACATATGAATCTATTTGTAGCCATTAGTGTCTTTGGAGACAAAGCAATCACTTCTGCATCGGAATCTAATTTAATTGAAAAACAAAAATTGATTAATTTAAGGGAGTTTTATTTTTTGATATTGCATGAAAGAAAAATTTGTTAAAAATCTGAATTTTGGGAAATCAAGAACTAGGGTTTGATAATTTGATTATTTCAAGATTTTAAAATTGAGAAAAAGGGAGAGAATAATTTGGGAAAGATGAAAAAGGGATTTCTCTTTTTCACTAGTCAATGATTTAAAAAAAAAACGAAACAATAGATTATAAGATTTCAATTTAAGGGTAATTTAATTTAACTTACTAGGAGTTCTTGGTTGGTTTCTCTTCTTTTTCTGCGGTGGAGCTTCAAGAGGTGACTGTTGTGGCGGTGGTGGCTGGTGGTGAGGAGGAGGAGCGACGGTGGAGGAATTGGGGGGAAGAAGATGAGATTGATCATCTTGACGAACACCAAAGAAGGAAGCAGCGGAGGAAGAAGAAGCAGCCATGGATTCTTGTGAGTTCTGTGTGATGGTGAGAGAGAGAGAAGAGAAGAAAAAAAAATGAGAGAAATGAAATTAAACTATAGAGAGAAGAAACTCTTTAACATTAAATTCTTTTTTGACTTCCACTGATATCTTATCTCAATAAAGCCCTAAAATTGGGATTTTTCAGATTTTATATTAATTGTTTTTGATATTTTTTATAGAAAAATAATATTAAAAAAACAGAGAAATTTTATGTGAGGTAATAGAAGAGAGAACATGAAAGTGACTGGTGAAAAAGAGTGCAAACCTTGTAGTAATAAAAATAAAATAAAAACTCACCAATTTAATAGCCTAGCTAGAGTGTTAAAAGTTCATTTTCGGTTTTAAAAAAACAGAGGTAAGATAAATTGAATAAATCTAACTGATTAGTTTGGTACTACAGTAAAAATCTTATATGTATGTGTATATATATGCTCATATAGGATACTAAATACTATATTCATTTATTTTTCGTCTATAAAAATATGTAACCCCTTGAATAAAAATAAACATTATAATTGGGATGTCGCCTGGAGACACTAAGGCCATGTACAACGCAGACATCCAAGTGTCTAAAAACACTATTTTTATAATATAAAATTATTAAAACACACACTCTCTCTTCCTTTTACTCAACTTTATACCTTCTCTTTCATCCTTTTACTCAACTTTTATTAATTTTATATTTAAACACTCTCTTTTTCTTTTAAACACTCTCTCCAAAAGATCCAATATTAGATCCCTCTCTCTCCAAAAGATCTAATTTTATCCACAAAAACACTCTTTTTCTTCCTTTTACTCAAATTTTATATTTCAATATACTCCACAAAAACACTCTCTTTCTTCCTTTTACTCAAATTTTAATACATTTATATTATAAGAACACCTCTTTATACCCTTCGGTGTCACCAATGCTCATGCTCTAACACATATTACAGAGCTATTAATTATCTTCAATTATTTTTCTCTGAATATGTAGTTGATTTTTAGGAAAAAAAGAAAGTATGAGAACTACAGAGGTCGGTGGACCCAATCCATTTGCCACAAAACGACAGTGGATGGTGCGTGAGACAACTCTCAACAGCTCCTCTCTCGCTAACTTATGTTAATCACAAAGGCTCCGAATGGTAATAGCAGAATGATTAAATTTCTAGCAGAATCTGGTAGAATAAAAGAAAGTTAAATGGTGTCAGTAGAACCATTATACCAATAGCAGAATCTCACAGAATAAATAAAAATAATAAAAATAATTTATAAATATTCGAGAATCTCACAGAATAAATAAATGGTGTCAGTAGAACTATTATACCAATGGTAGAATTATTTTATAGACAAAAACTGACAGTATAACCATTAAACTGATAGTAGAACCATTAAACTGACTGTATAACCATTTAATGTGAATGATGTTGGTATAATAATTATGCTAATAATGGAAGCATTCCACCGATACCATTTTGACCCAAAATTTTATGAAAAAAATTTGACATAAAAGTTCTCTAAGACAAATTACCTTAGTGTTAAAAAAACAATATGAAAACAGGGGAGAAGCATAGTTATGATGTAATGGTAACATAAAATATCATTACAAGATTGCTTAGACATGAAAAGTTTCGCATCACATATCTAATCTTATATAAAACCATTTTGTTCTTTGATATCTTATAGAAATGAAAATGTTGGAATTTTGTGCGTGCGTGAGATTTAACTAATTTAAAACATTCGACCATATATTGTCATAGGAAATATACAAGTAAAAAGTTGATTTTTTCTAGTCAACGAAGAATTAAAATTTATTATTAGTTTGAAAATTTATTATTATTACACTATTGACCATATATCATGTTTTAATATATATACTTCTTAGCGGTTATAAAATTAATTGAGTATTACAAAAATGTAAAAACTGAGTATTATATTTGTATACAAAAAGTCTAACTTCTAAAAAGAAAATTTGTTTCATGTTTCGAAAAATAAAGAAAAAAACAGAAATTGATTTCTCGGATTTCAAGTTAATCCACAAAGCATATAATACTTTTTTTATATTCTTAACAAAATACGATTATTTGTCACAATCGTTATCATCAACTCATATGGGTCTCTCTTTTTTGGTTTAAAAAAGTTCCTATCAAATCATATTACAATGATATATATATATATATATATATATATATATATATACATATAAGTGTGTATGTATGTCTTTATGTCTGGAAGGTTGAATGGGAAAAGAGATATTCCAAAGATAAAAAGGACAAAAGGAAGAATGATTGTAAATATTTTTCATGTTTGTGGTAAAGTAAAAACCAAAAAAAGATACTCCAATTTTTAACTATATTTCGTCCTACCTTCCCATATTCAAGCAATTAGTTAGCAATAAATTTAATAAAGTTATTAACAATTCCACAAATGGTAGACTTTTTTTTTTTTTGGGTCAAAAGACTATTTATCTATACTCTTTAGTGGACTATTGAAAACAATCGCATAGTATTAGTCAGAATTTTTGCACAAATAAATTGTTTATTTTAGTGTCTTGGTTTCTTCTGAAAAAAAGAAGTAAACATATATTTAAGCTTTTTATTCTGTTTTCCGACTATTCTCCAAAAGGAGACTAAGAAAATCAACCCATTTCTTTTTGACTCTTTGTTAACGTGAGCATGAGTTTTATAATAACCATAAGATAATCCAAAATACATATACGATGTTTGTTTTTATTTGCATAACTATTTTCGTTAAGCAGAGAGTTATCAGGAAAAGGAATAATAATTGCCATTCCCGATAACAATGACACTTGAACCATAACCTTTCCTTTCACAGTCTCACATACATATATTCGAATAGAGAATTCTTTCAAATCAACAGCAAAAATATAAAATATTTTATATAAACTCGAAAATAAAATAAAACGAAGACTAGAATTAAGAACTTCACCTCTTTTAGCTCGTCGAGTTTGAGGTAAAACTTTGAAGCCAATTACAATCAGTTTTTTGCGTACTTCTAAGTGTGGAATAGAGGGTCCTATTTATACATAAAAATGTATACACACACATTAAGCATGTACATAAATGAGTAAGGGTAAATTTATGAAGAGTTAATACAGTTTTGGCAAGTTATTAACTACTTTAATTAATTAGTTTCAAAGTTCTCAAATTATTACCTTATTTTACATATGAAGTTGAGTTGGCACAGTAATTACCATTTAAGTAATATTAACTTTTTTAAAAAACAAGAACTATTGGTTCTTTGAATATTACAAATCTAACCTCCAAGTTTAGGGACATAAAAGAAAACAAAATTTACAAAAGAGTCCTTTCATTTTGAGGAATCTCAATACTTTATTTTGAATTTTGGCCCTTAAGTTTGTAAAGTTAAAAATCGCCCCTTTCTCTATACTAAGTTTATATATCATTCGTGAAGGACAACTTTCTACCATATCTTGTGTTCCTTCTTAATGGAAAGATGGTCACTAATGTTAGTTGTTTCTATGTAATTGGAAGTAAATCAATGGACAATTGTGAATTGGTAAAATTTTGTTAGCATAGCAAATTTAGGGATTTAAGTGTAATTTTTCAAAAAATGTGAGTTAGGGAGATGATTGAAATTAAAGCTAAAAAGAATTTGTAGATTTGTTTTTATAAAATAACTAATACATAGACATTTGTGTCATTTCAAAATTTATTTATTGCGTAATGACTGCTGACATCTTTTATTGACCATTATCAAATGTCTGTCCGCGTGTAAGTCATGAGAAGTCCAAAAATCTTCTATATTTATCTTGAATACAGTCACTAGCGTTACATTATTAAATTGAGATTTTTTTCTCTACAAATTGACAGTTATAGTTAATTCATTAAATTTACAAAACTTTCTTGGACTAATAATTAATTAGATCAAATAATGAAAATAGGCTAAATATGTAGTACTTAGTATCTATAGAAATATGATGGTGCATAAAAAGTTGGTTGAAAGTTGATCATCTGGTTATCTATGTTACTTTTATGCACTTAATTTCAATATCTTAGCTTCAAAAAGGTTTTGACCACCAAAAAAAGCTTCAAAAAGGTTATTTTCAGTATTGTTCTATTGATAATAATAAGACACCTAGAAAATTTTATTGCTGATTTCATAACTAGTTAAAAATGCTTTAAAATTTTTCAAGATTGTTAAATTAGGGTGAATCACAATATCCCTGAAATATGTCTCGAATATTGGATTGTGAACATGTTGATGGGAGATACATTGCACCATTAGAGAGGTTTAAAACCATAGTTGAATAGGTTTAAAACTCATTTGGAAGATCTGATTTGAGTTTTTCAATCTCGCACTAGTGATATTGTCCATAAACAAAAAAAAATCCCTCATTTTCTACTTAAACATAAATCCATGAGATTGGAAAGGAGTTGTTACGTGGGTTTAAGCCAGAGTTCAATTTCCCCTAAGCGTAAAATTATCCAACTATACTCACACTACAAGAAAACATCTCAGTTTCTGACGGAAAAATCCGTCATAAATCCGTCAGAATCAGGGGTTTTCCGACGGATTTCTGACGGATTTGATCCGTCAGTTCTATCTCGTCAGAATTTCAAATCCGTCAGAATTCCGTCAGGGTGCTCTGACGGAATTCTGACGGATTTGGCATTATTTAAAAAAAAATATATTTTTAATAAAATAAATGCAAAAAAATAAATTAGTAAGAAAAAATTAAATTAAAAAAAAGAAAATTATAATTAAATAGAAATTGTTTTAAAAAGAAATTAAAGTTTTACATTAAATTTAAATTACAATATAAATTTAAAGTCCTTGACGACGTAAGAAGTCGTTCATCTTCTGCTCCATCTGATTGTATCGTTCGTCCGCCTCTGCCTTCTCTCTCAAACGCCGTGCCTCCACCTCCTCCATATCCCTCTTGCGCCGTTCCTCCGCCTCCTCAATCCGTTCCTCCAAAGAGACAACCCGTTGGGTCAGTTGGGCGTTTTGTGCTAGCAAACTGCTATCACCGTGATAGCGATACGACGAAACGGATGAGCAACTGTCTTCGGGGAGGCCGTAGACACGACCTCTGCTCTTAGGGGTTACCTAAGAAAAAAAAATTAAAATTCAAAACGTATTAGTATTAAAAGGTATTTTAAATGTGTTTAAATTGACACGCTTACTAACCTCGAAAGTGAACTCGTTCACCTTGTCGAATGGAACTTCGGTTAGCGGCGGAGTTCCTTTGACGATCGGTTGCGACTGGAGGTATTCCTGCCCGGCCTTCTCCACTCTCTCCACGATTTCCCGAGCAATCGCATCTTGGATTTCACCCGTCTTTCTGTTGGTGTGGGCATCTCTGATGATATCAACATTCGACGGACGCACACCGGTCTTCTCAAACTGTTAGCATATTCAAGTACGGAAAATGTTAGCGATAAGTAAAATTATTTGAAAAATTAGGAAAATTACCAGTTGCTGAACACGTGTCGCCTTGCTCGTACTGCAAATTGCCGAAACCATGTGTCCTGGTCTTCAGCCGGCATCGACTCATATGTGGGATACGGCTTAGTTATCATGCTGTTGACCATTTCGTTGATACAACCCGCAATACCGTTTCCCGAAAATTGGAACCTACACGGTATTTTGTTTCATATTTTTAAACAATTTTTATTAAGCTTATATAATCATTTAAATTTTGAAAAGTAGTTATTACCAGGTCGTGTTGTCAGGTAAGTCCGGGTCAAGGCGTGTCAACCTATCCCGACCAGGTTGCGACACAAACTCCTCGATGGTCATAGCCGTACGAGCAGCAGAGACAGCTGTACCCATAAGAGGAGTGGTCGGGATCTGTGAATTACTCGCAGTCCCACCTCCCCTACTGGATTCACCGCCTCCGGTACCACCATGAAATAGGGGATAATCCCTACGATTTAAAATTTTTTTAAATAACCATTTATTTTTATTACATATTTAAAATTAGTATGTCAATTATTGCTTTAAAATTTACAATCTTTACTACGGATTTAGGGCTTTTGGGAATTATGATTTTTAGTATTTGGGAGTTTAGAATTTAAGGATTTTATGATTTATGGTAATTTGGTAATATGCGATATATAAAAGTTACATGTTTTTAAATGTTACATATTTTAAATGTTTTTAAATTTAAGCGTTACATGTTTGTAAAAGTTTTGCAATTTATTTGAAATGTAAGAATTTTTGTTTTCCAACTTTTTATAACGTACATAGTATAAATCTCAATAAATCTTAAAAAATTACAAAAATTTATTACAATTGAATCCGCGAATGCATCTACACATATTCCAATTTGTATGGTTTTTAAAAGTTTTTCTATTTGTTTAAATTACAAAGTTTTTATACATTATTTAAATGTTTTATAAAGTAACATGTTTTTAAAAGTTACATGTATTTTAAAGTTACATATTTTCATATGTTTTTTAATTTAAGCGTACATCTTTGTATTTTAAGAGTTTTTTCCCAAATTTTAACAACTTACATGTATATATCTCAATAAATCCTTAAAAATTACAACAACTTTTTACAATTGAAATTTAATTAATCTATACATCCATATATCCCTAATTTATCATAATTTCAAAATTCATAATTCTTTAATCAATCACTAAATTCATGGAATTTTCTAAATCCCTAAATTCATATGATTTTCTAAATCTCCATATCTTTAATTCGTAAATCAATAACAAAACCATGTTCTACAAGATTTCTATTTCGAAATTTACCCATACCCAATCGAATAACACACAATTTGAAGCATCGATTTGAACGGATTGAAAAAATTTATATGGATTTGTTCATAATCTTAAAACTACCAAGAACTTACATTGATTTGGTGAGTTGGGTGACAATCGGCGGTGAATCGACGGAGAAGACGGAGAATCGGACGGAGAATTCGGTGAATCGGACGGAGAAGAGGAGTTGAAATTTTTTTTTTTTCTCTCTATGTTCGACTGAGAAGACGAAGTGGTGGTTTTAAAGAACACTATGACGGGTTATTAAAATTCGTCAGAATTCCGTCAGCCATCCCGCTATTTTGATGAGACCGAAGTGTTTATGCGGGAGTAAATTAGGGTTTTCCGTCAGAAATCCGTCAATATTGGCTGACGGATTTCTGACGGATTCTTTATTTTTTAAATAGTTTAATAAGGATTTACACATAATTAAATGTAAAAGATACTTGGGGTTTTTATTTTTATTGTGTAATGGAGAAATGTTAAATTTAAAAATTTAAAGAATTTTGAAGATTAATCATATTATAAATTTGTATAAATCCTAATAAATTACAATCAATTTATAAGAAGTGAAATTCAATTCATTGGAAAACAATCGTAAAATTGTTATAATATCGTACATCCAAAACAAATATAGCGTTTATCTGTATGCGAGGAAAACAAATTTTAAATTTAGGATCCGTCACAAATCCGTAACACGTGATTGTATTTTAATTTTTCTTTTTTGCAAAAAATATAAATTATATAAAATTCCGTCAGAAATCCGTCAATATTGGCTGACAGATTTCTGACGGTTTTTTTTTTAAATTGTTTAATAAGTATTTAACAATTTAAATGTAAAAGATTCTTGGGGTTTTTATTTTTATTGTGTAATGGAGAAATGTTAAATTTAAAAATTTAAAGAATTTTGAAGATTAATCATATTATAAAATTGTATAAATCCTAATAAATTACAATCAATTTATAAGAAGTGAAATTCAATTCATTGGAAAACAATCGTAAAATTGTTATAATATCGTACATCCTAAACAAATATAGCGTTTATCTGTATGCGAGGAAAACAAATTTTAAATTTAGGATCCGTTACAAATCCGTAACACGTGATTGTATTTTAATTTTTCTTTTTTGCAAAAAATTTAAATTAAATAAAATTCCGTCAGAAATCCGTCAATATTGGCTGACGGATTTCTGACGGTTTTTTTTTAATTTTTTTTTTTTAACCGGATAAAATATTTATAAATTAAAGATCCGTTAGAAATCCGTCAGGCAATATTGACGGATTTCTGACGGAATATTTGTTTTTATATTAATTTAATAAGATTCAACAATTTAAATGTAAGAGATTCATGTGTTTTTCTATTAAGAGAATTGAAAAAATTTACAAATTAAAAGAATTTTGAATTGGAAACAATTGGAAAATTGTTAAAATATCGTATTGTTATTTCTTTTCATTTTTTTTACCTAAAGGGGATTATTAATTGATCACAAAAAGGTTTGAAATCCGTATTATTCCATATTAAATGATCGATGGTACATACTTATAAAATCATGGAGGGTAAAATATTACACATAACAATATTATCCGGATAAACTCGTACAATGGATAGTACGAAAATATTAAAATCATGGACGTGGGATTTTTATTCATCATCATCTGAGTCTGGAACTGTTTCATATTCGTACCCAGTAGTTCCGTCATCTTCATCATCCATCGTAGATACTTCCGGTGATTGGTATTCAGCAATCATCGAATTAGCACCGATTATCTGTTTCAAAAATGAATTTAATTTGTTAATTAAGATTTCCTACAAAAATTTATAAACTTATAATATACATGTACCTTAACAATGTTCCGCTCTATGATGTTAAGTTACATTGAGTTCCTGTTAAAACGGCAAACGGTAACATTCTTTAGGATGACCACCGCACCTACACCAGTGGTGAGTCTGTACTCCTCCTTCTTGAAGATGTTATGGTGCATGGTTCCCTCGATTTTTCCTGAAGGATCTTTAAAGATTACTAGCAGATCTCCCTGGTCATTGGGGGTTAAACTAGAGACCATAGCCACAATCTGATAATGAAATAGAATATACTTGTGAGATAAATTTTATGTCTACATGTTAATAAAATAGGTCGAAAACGTAAACCTTTTTCACTTTCACAAATTGTGAATGCGGACATTGAATTTCTGCAAGCTGGGTCCAGAATGGTCTGCTCCTATTGTTATAAGAACCTACATGTATGAAAGATTGATTTAGTATTTGTCAGCTACAATCATTATTGTAACCACATACCTACATATATACCTTCACGGAGTATGTAATCGATAGTAGAAGTCCACCGAGGACTACTAAAATCCTGGTCGGTCTGTGGTGCCTCATTAATGACTTCACGAATAAAATCTTGTGTTGGGCGTGCCTGAGAACTTTCACCTTGCATCACCTGCGCATCATGAGACCTCTTTCGAAACAGGCCTCGTCGTACAACTTGGCCAGGTCCCGGTATTACGGGCGTTTGGTTCTGGGATTGTTGAGTTGGACGGAGTGAAATTGTCGGTTCAGCTTCAGTAACATTTAAGTTATCGTAAGGAGGGCTTGAAGGAACAAGAGTTGTGTTTGGAGGGTTATGACCGGGTACTCGGTTTTGCATATAGTAATTCCACAAATCTCTGTTTGCCATTACTTAATTGAATTTTTATGTGTTATGATTTTGTGTTGAAATTTTTTTATAAAGGAATGACAAAATCTGCTAACTTATGTACAAGTGATATCCGTCAGAATTCCGTCAGACAACCGTCAAGACCTCCGACATAACAACACATCAATCCCATCGGCCAACCCAGACGATGTGTTAACCACACAAAGTTTGCCGACATCGGAATCCGTCAGAATTCCGTCGGAATTCCGTCAGCCCTATAAAAAATCTTATTTCCGTCAGTGTTCCGTCATTAATACCGTCGGAATTAGATGACCGATTATTTCCGTCGGTATTCCGTCGGTTAATAATGACGGATTTATGACGGAAAACTGACGGATGCCCTTTCCGTCAGAAATCCGTCAGAATAAACTGACGGATTTCTGACGGAATGAATTTTCTGTCAGATTACCGTCAGTAAACCGTCGGAATTGACCGACGGAAATACTGACGGCTGAAAATTCCATCAGAATCGATGGTGTTTTCTTGTAGTGTCATTTGGCCATTCGAAGTGTTGTCACTCTTTAGACGCATTAAAAAATCTGGTAAGTGGGTTATTTGACGGCTATACTCAACTCGAGGGATTAGTAGGGTGGTAAAAACTCGGATAACCCTCTAGATTTCATCCAAAAAAAAAACATAAATCCATGAGCATATAGTATCTCTCATCCTTATGAGTTTATTAACTACTCAATGATGCTTCTCTTTTTGTAACCAAGTTGAACATATAGACTTAGAGTTGAAAAAACATCATCTATGGCTTTAGTCGTCCTATAAAGCTTTATTCCAAGCAAAAAGATTTCTTATTCAAAGCCCATCTTCATATTTTTAAAAGGTAACAATTTTCAAACCACTTTAGTTGCATGAATTCCCTGTGTGCTGGTGGTGCCTTTCCATGAGGGGAAAAAACTATCACGAAGGAAAATATTTCAACCACATTGGAAAACAATTCAAAGAAACTACAAGGGATAACCATATAGTAGTCATATTGAAACGTAAGGTATTCCAACCCAACTCTTTCATTTTTTTTCATGGTGCTAGAAGTTGATAAATTTAATGCGTAAAGTACAAAAATATACAAAACTAACTCGTTTTAAAAAAATTCACTCTTCTTCATTTCACTTTATTTAGACTTGTGAAGTACAAAAATATGCAAGACTAATCATATATGCCTATTGCTATTTCGTCCTGATTAAACATAGAATATTGATGGGGGTGTGGGTGGGGGGGAAATCGGCGTTCATCAGGAAATTCGTTTAAGTTATATGGATTCTATATCCACCGTATATAAATACTTAGCGTTAAGCCTATACTTGCATGCACTTTCTTGCCAAAATGCATGTCCATACTCAATATTAACTAGTCGATGCTTCAATGAAACATGTGTATATACTTGATGATAAAACTAAACCCAAAATATATGTTTACAACATGCTGATAGTCTTTATATAATGCGGATTTCAACCTGTTTTAATATATTACCAAAATACTAACAATCTGCAATCTTGCTTGTAGAAAAACTAAAGTTACACATTAAAATATCTAAAGTAATCCATCTACAAAATTAAGTGCTTTTTGGGACGGCGAATTGAATGTGATTTTGTTTCATATGTTTCTCTTTGAGAATTATCGATGGTTTTTACAAAACTCAGATTCCATATATCTTCTTCTTCTTCTTTTTCGTGTGAAAAAAAAATCTCAACAGTTTCGCTATATACATTGTCACACATACACACATTTCACTATTGTATTCCTTCTGGTGGCTCACTCTCTTCTTCATCCATATAATCATATCGCCGAAGCGAATCAAGACTGCAAAAGAAAGAAACGTTTTAGCGATCCTCTTATAACAATCGCTCTATAAGATCGAAAGAATATGATTTAAAAAAAACCTGCAATTCTGTGGGACTTTCCAGGAGAAACCAGAGGACTGTTTGAGATGAAGTGGTAAAGACATAAAATCTCTCCAATCTTGAAGCATGATTCTAAGATCATGAAGTTTACTATCCATACCGAAGCAGCAATTCGCATGCATTGTACAAACAACATTCATATCTTTGCTCGGTTCACAGAGTCCACCGAAATACGCTGTGTTCAAGAACCTAATCCTTAGCCCGATATGGAAAATGAAAGGCTCCGTCTTTATGAAATTAAGTACGTCCTGGTCGTGATATCCCGGGTACTTGATCCGTGAAGCATACCAGTATTTGTAAAACAGTATAGTCCGGTTATTCGATCTCACAAAGCTAAATCCTCCATTCGGTTTATTCTCTAAATCGTTCGACCTTCCTAAGTAATGATCACAAGCAATCTGAAAATCACCGTACTTGTAAAACCGCGGAAACGGGTTCCTAAACCACATCACATCAGCATCCTAGCAAAAAGAAAACCGAATCACTCGATAGAACCGGACGAATTCCCTCAAACATCAAGAATGCTAAGAGAAAATACTTACAGTGAACACAAAATTGTAACCCAGTTCAAGAACAGACCGCAAGAAATCGATTCTTCTCCACATCATTTTCAAGTAAGAACGAGTCATGAAATAAGCTTCACCGGAGAAATCGACACCATCGGTCTCGAGACTGAAGCAATGCTTATGCAATTCACGGCAACGAGAATACGCTTTCGCATCCAATGCAATTATCACCAAATGATCCAAAAGCTTGTTTGTTCCTTCACCAATTCCAAAACTCTCGAAGAAGAGATCGAGAACAGATCCTGGAGCTGCCCAAGCTTCATTCAATGTTGTCAAAATCACTGTACCATCTTTCATTGCAGCTCTACGAAGAACATCTTCAAGCTTAGGTTCCTCAATTTCCTGCTTATAAACCCAGAATCAGAATCAAGAACAAAAAAATTGCGAAATCTAGCAAAATTCGACTCGAATGTTACTAAATTTGGTTCGATTTCGAAATCTTTCTTCCCTAATTCGATTCCGATTAAACTTAGCCCCAATCAAAACCCTAATTCGAAATCACGAATCGTACATTTCTCAAATTCGTGAATAAACACCAGATTCGATAGCGATTGTGAACTAACCAGAGACTGGAAGGAATCAAATGAGGGCAAAATGCGAGAGAGGATCGAGGAAGAAGAAGAATCGGCGGATCTATAGAGGACGAAGCAAGAGATGGAAATGGCGATTAGAAAAACAATCGCTCGTCGAACCGGACCGGAGCACGGAGGACGCATATAGACGGCGGAAGCTACCGCGGCGATGGAGGATTGATTACTATCGCCGTGAGATGACGAAACCTTGCGCCTCGCCGTCGAACCAACACGGTGTGACAGATTCGTCGTCATCAACACCGACCATCGTCGGCACCGGGAAAAAAAAGAGAGCGTAATATCAAAGATTTTATTTTTGATTATTTTAATTTTATTTTTTCACTATTTACCCAAGCGAAACGGTTACAACTTACAACCGGTAAACCGGTGCGTTTAAGATATCCTTAGAACAAGTAAACGCTGCGTTTAGTTGTTTTGGCTAGGGGTGGGCGTTCGGGTAACTATTCGGGTTTCGGTTTGGTTAATTCGGTTATCGGGTTTTCAGTTTTAGGAATGTAATACCCATTCGGGTACTTTTAAATTTCGGATCGGTTTCGGTTCGGTTAGTGTCGGTTATTGTCGGTTTCAGTTACCCGAAATATTCATACTTGCGTAATTTTTAGTATAATTTGGATTGATTAGTTTATTTTTAACTCAAGTTTTCCGAAAAATATATAACAAAAATGAAAATTATAAATAATCTATCTAATTAAATTAATTATTTTAACCAAATATACCTACAAATCCTGAATCAACCGGAAACTATAAAAAAACTTTAAAAATGCATAAATTATGTGAACATTATATCTAAATATATATATATAGTTAATTTAATGTTTTGTGTAATTCGGATACCCGTTCGGTTTTCGGTTCGGGTTCGGTTTCGGTTTTTCGGTTTTAAGAAAATGAAACCCATTCGGGTATTTTATAAAATCGGATTCGATTCGGTTCGGATTCGGTTTGGTTTTTCGGTTTCGGATATTTTGCCCACTCCTAGTTTTGGCTCTGTTTTGTTTCATTTTCGGGTTGGATTAACGATAAATTAATAATATGATTTTCTTAATTTAGTTTCAAGATTTCCACTAAACTTTCAAACTCGAGGAACATTAAAATCCTAATTTGAAATGCAAAAATCTGACTGTTTTCGCTGAAACTAATCTAAGGACATAATATTATTTATTATTATGCTAAAGAAAACTTTTATCTACCCAAGGAGAGAAATTGAGAGATTAAGATTAAGATCAATCTTTGGAGATGAACCAAAGCAATCTTTGGAGACGAATGGTTCAGAACAAGTTGAGATTGCTTCGCTTGTTTCGCTAACCGACGATCCATTGCTTCGCCAATGATGGTGATGATGAGGATGATTCAATGACAGAGACAGTGACAAATCTTCTTCTTTATGTTCATGTGCTTGTTCTTCCCAAGTGTTTTCCCAATTGTTCTTCTCCTGCTCTGTTTTCTGATAAGCCAAAAAGATAAAATTAGTTACTAAACCGGACTAGACTTGGTTTGGTTCTGACCCCAGTTTCAATCAAACCGATTGTAAAGTTCACTTTTAATGGGATCATGAGGAACTGAGCTCTAATGAGTAATGAGTGATGACAAATAGTTATTTAAACCGGATTTGATCAATCAAACCGGTTAACACTTCCAATGTCCAATGTAATCTTGAGTATTTGTTGCACTTACTGAGCCAGAAGACAAAATTAGTTACTAAACCGGGCTATATAGATTTGTGTTTGACTCTAGTCAATCTCAAACCGGTTAAGACTCCATAACATACCTGAAATACCCAATATCACACAGTTCATGAAGAACTAATTCTAGTTATAAATAGTAATTAAACCGGACTCAATGCAGATTTGGATTTGACAACAGCTTCAATTAAACCGGTTAGGAATTGGGACTCCAATTTTCAAACAATAATTTAAGCCGGACTATATCTGCTTAAGACTCCAAAATTATAATTACGATTGTAAATCTTACCTACTCCCTCCATTCCAAAATATAAGTTGTTTTGGGTGTTTATTTTTGTTTCACAATATAAGTTGTTTTGAGAATCCTACGTACTTTTCATCTTTATTGAATACCGTGTGACCAATAATATTCTGTAGTATTTTTTAGATTTGATTAAATTATATTTATTATATATATTAAATGATATTTTTTATAAGAAAAAGTAGTTTCTTAAACACCGTGCTTTTAGCCAAAACTACTTGTATATTGGAACAACATTTTATACCTGTTGACAAAAGAAAAAAAAGAGAATATACCTTAAGGAAATGAAGTGATTGAAATGTCGTCGTTTCTTTCGTCTTCTCCAAATTCATGATGTGAAGAAAGTCATCATCATCATCATTACCAGACTCTGAAGTCTGCTCCATTCTTCCTCTGCACCAAAGTGAAAAAATAAAGGACAATTCAAATACAGACAAATAAAAGGATAATGGCTTATTTTCTGAAACAAAATTAAAAACATGTCAGAAAATAAAATAAATTTAAATTAAATTACCTAAGAGAAGAATGTGAAGAAAAAGGAAAAGAGTGAAAACCCAAAAGACAATCATTCCTTGAGTGTAAAGACAAGTTGTCATGAAAATTATCTTCTTCACTGTCTTGTCTTCTTCTTATTGAAGATGATGATGAATTTTCTTCTGTCCCTCAACAAAAATGAAATAAATTAATAACCATATTGAATATTATTCTCTTTTGTTCTATAACAAATAATATGGAGAAAACGAAAATACATGTATTTATGACAATTGTCTTATGAATCATGACACTAGACGAATAGTACATACTACAAACAGATACAGTAAAATAATTAAATTCCTTCCATTATTATAGTTTTTGATGTTAACAGTTCAACATTATAAATCAATCGGTCCCATTCTTCAAAAAAAAAATCATCATTTCATTTTACAATAAAAAATAGTTACCTGGTTTCCCCAAAGTGATGAGTTTTGAACCTCTATACATCTGTTATGGCAAGAACAATATAAAAAAGTGCTTTATTATTCAAGGTATTGAATGAAACATGAATAAGGAAATTAAAAATGGTGAATTTAATTATTATACCTGAAGATGGCTTTTGACATGTGAAATGGTGAGTCCTTTAACATCCATCATCTTAAGAACAAGTTTTGGAGTTGCTCCTGTTTCATCAAACCCAACAAAAAAAAACAAAACTTGAAAAAGGTGACTATGATGATTCTTTATGATAAAGAACCCAAACTTGAATAAAGACAAAATCACAAAAAGTTTGGCTCAAAAACTTGACCAAAATGATTCATTTACGATTGATGAAGATAAATGAATGAAAAAAATTCAAACTTTTAAAATAAAAATCCAAACTTTAAGATATACGAATGAAACAAAGTAGCAAAAGTGTGAAGCTTGATTTGAAAACGATGATGAAATGACTCTCCATGAGAAAAGTTCGATCTTTTGAAGAAATATCCAAAAAGAAAAATCCAAACTTTAAGGTAAATGAATAAAACAAAGTTTTGATATTTTTTTGGTTACGAAAAGTGTAAACTTACGGTTTGGGCCACCGAGCAAATCGACGGCGTTAACGAAACAACGGTGAAGATCCGGCGTCCAACGGAGTCTTGGTACCGGAGAACGTACGTACGGTCTAACTCCACCGCTTCCGTTACCGTTAAACACAACGCTGTTAACGTTTCTTCCACCACATCTACCCATTTCTTAAGAACCCTAAAAACTACACCTTTAGATTTGACCCAAAAGAAAAAAAATGATTTTTCTTCAAAGATTTGTTTTTTAGGTTCTGTGAAGAAGAGAGAAGAAAGAGAAACGAAGAGACCTAAAGAGAGAGGATTTGTGTGTATGGGTTTGGATTAAAAGAGCAAGTTTTTGTTTTCTGATTTGGTTTTTTGGCTCTTTCTAAAAGATGACTGTCTCTTTTTTTTCATCCATTCTCTTTGTCTCCTTTGGATGCACTCATACTTATATTTTTCTCTATACATATATATTTTGCAAAATGCCAAAAGTAATAATAACTTTAGAAAAAGGTTCATTCATATTTTGTTTAAATTGATTTTGATTTTGTTTTTTTTTTGTTTAATAGTTTGGTTTTAAAAATAACAGAATCTAATAAGTGAAACTTAATCTAATACAAATTAGCTAAATAATATCAGTCCAAGCTTAAGTTTTGTTATTGGTTCATATTTCGTTTTCTCAAATGCATATCCATGTAGATGCAAAAGTATGCTAGTGATGTTTCATTTAAAAAAAAATTCTACAATTAAAATGAGATGAAATCTGAAATAGAGAATTGTAATCTTTTTGGTTATCAATTGTTCATGAAATACGTGATGATTTGACGATACTTTTTTTTTTTTGCTAAACGATGATTTGACGATACTTAAATCTCGTAAAGTCACTTATGTAGACAATTAGCTAGCAAATAAAAAAAATGAAGATATGAAATAACGAAGTGACATGTCTATTTGACCTAAAAGGATTATATGGCTCTCAATGGTAACAGCAGAATGATTAAATTTCTGGCATAATAGCAGAATGATTAAATTTCTGGCATAATAATTAAATTTCTAGCAGAATCTGGCAGAATAAAAGAAAGTTAACTGGTGTCAGTATAACCATTATACCAATATATTGCTATATAGCAGAATCATTCTAGAGACAAAAACTGACAGTATAACCATTAAACTGATAGTAGAACCATTAAACTGACAGTAGAACCAATAAACGAATGGTGTCAGTAAAACCATTAAACACATTAAATTGGTACCATTTAAAGCATAATCTACAAAAATGGTAATCATACGAAAATGCAATTGACTTTGTTTACATTAGTCTTGACTCTTGACCCCATTCCATTATTATCTTAAATATTTAAATACTAACTTAAAGAGAATCATTGCATATCAACGTACAAGAAATCTACACAAAGGCCGTTATATATACAACTTGCATGAAACAAAAACATAAGTCTATTTTTAGATACGAACAATAATCTTTTGCCACAAATATTCAAATAAACATAATTTTGTCATAAAAAATAAATTTTATAAACTCAGGATATTAACTAATATCTACCTTATAGGGATTTGGGATTTACCCAAATGAAGAAGTTTCCTCTACACTTCAAACTTTACACTCTTTTTCACCATATGATGTTTTAGACAAAAATATTAGAATTAAATAATAGCCCAACTGCTAAGCATTGACCATAGCATAATTATTGTTCTATATTTTCTCGTTTTGTTTTCTTAGGGTTTCGTGTTTTTAACTTTCTGATTTCAATAAATCACAAACTTACAATGGTCCTTCGTATTATCATTTGGACCACCGTTTTGACTTCATTCCCCTATAATTCCTTTATACTTTCTCAGTTTCTCCCATTCCCATTCATTTTTTCATTCTTTTTATTTGTTGGATTATATTATATTCAATTTTTCTTCTTATTCTACTCTTTTTCTCTACCATATTAAGTAATAATAATGAAATATATATAATACTGTATACATATTGTCTTCTCCTTCTTAATTTTCATTATTGCTTTGTAGTACATCACGAATCAAAACCATCATATCTCTATTTGGTAGCCCACAAGGATTACTAATTTCTCCAGTTTTCCAACCACGGATTCAGTTTTATTCAACGAAATATATATATACTATAGTGGACCGGTTTATACATGGTAGTATTATTTCCTTTTCAAAATCATATATTTTTTTTAGTTACTCTATGATTAATTACTCTTACTAAACATCGCAACTTATATTAATATTAATCACACATAATATAATAAGAGTATATATGATTTCACGTAGTATTAGAAAGTCGTAATTACAATTGATTATATGATAAGTTGATAACGTATACACGTGGTTTCACGTGGTATCAAGAATTACAAAAGAAAAGACAAACGAATATATAAATAATAGAATCAAATTTACTAATAAATAAATTTTAATAAGTCGTCGTCTCTATTCCACACAGAAATCAGACCTTTATACCCAGCGAAAAAATATAATTCAGCCATAATCAAATATAAAATATTAAAATCTACACACAAAGGGAGGTCATTGACCTTTAATGTAGACTACTATTTCGTTGCCTTTCTTATCATTCAAGAACATTCTCTATATTATTTTTAAAACGTGGAATTTGGCATATGCCAAAATTCTCTTTCATGATTTAAGAGAATTTTAAACAATGTTTTCAAAAAGGTTAATGCTCGATTAGACGGTGTTGAAATATGATATTCAATCACGAACCTGCTTTTTAAAGACACACGAGTTACGTATATTATCTATATTGACTATAAAAAAATTACGAAAAGCCATCTAGGTTACGATCATTGATCAAAATAATGAAAAAGACACATTCCAAATGGTTTTTCTAGCCTTATTGATCGACACATTCCTAAATGATCGAAATAATGAAAAGTAGAGGGGTTTTTTCAATTTATAAATACTACTATTCATTTTGAAGATTTTGTGATATATATATATATATATATGTATAACCAATTAATTTTGTATTTTAAATTGGCCATCATCTTTTCCAATTCTTAAAATTGCTATTTTAATACAAATCTGTGGATGGATAAAAATCCTAACCGAAACTTCTAGTGGAAAAAATTGCTACTATATTGTTCGGTGATAAATAAATAATAACAAATTGCAAGGAAAAATGAAAAATAATACAATAAATGAGTCTGTGGCAGTAGACAAATAGCTCCAAGAGAAATTGAATGAGTAATTGACTGTAGAGGTCCATGATTCATGGCTTTTACCACAATCAAAAACATTCAATAATTCTCTTTGTTTGTTTTTTTCTTTATCATAATTCATGGAGTAAGACTTTATACATATATATGTAAGTTAATGTAACCAACTGGATTTATATTCCGAAACGATGAAATTCTATTCGTTTTGAGTTATTTGAGTGTGCAAATCTCACCAAACATAGACAGATTTGACAACTGTAAATATTATAATATTTTTATTGGGTCAATTTTCTCATCACCCATTGATTGAATTCAACCATAGCACATGCACTGCAAGAACAAGGCAAATTCCAAGATGATAAAAAATAATATATAAGGTGTAATCCATAAAACACCTAGAGAAAGAATGAAGAAGAAAATTTAGTCTTTCACACTTAGAATAACACAAAAACAAAAGTGAAAGATAGTTGTTTAAAAGTGTGATATGAGAATGGATGGTCCACAAAATATTCACACAGCTAAAAATTAATTACAACAATGGATATGGATAAATTATATAGACATGCATGGTAATTATGTGAAAAGGTTTAAGAGTGGTGAGTGCATAATTATTGGAAGTAGGACCAAACAACTCTTGACTTTTCTTCCTTCAGGATTGGAATTAGGTTTGATATGTTTTCTTTCTTATACCATAACCTCCTTTTATGATTATTATTCCATGGTTTTTGACATTCATGGAGATAGCCACAAAGTAAAATACTTTTATTCTTTGTCATGCTTCTGTAACTTGTGTATGTACATATTCGTATTACACATGGATGTAACATAAGTTGTAGCATATTATGTGAATTATTAATCTTTACGGTCTAAAAGGTGAAATGTGTGGAATTATGGATGGAATTGGCTAAAAAAAAGTCAAAACACATGATTTATAATTGAGTAGATTAATTCGATATGTCAAAACAAGAAGAAGAAAAATATCGATTCGTGTGTATAATCTAGTGAAAATAATTGGGAATATGTCAAATGTATGTATTTACTTATAAATTGCAATACTCTTCTAAGTTTTATATATAAATATATATATGATGCTTACTTTAGAATAAGTTTATCAAATCTGCAAACCATTTTTTTTGTCTTAAATTCTTTATGTTAGTCAGTTCATCAATTATATTGTCAGATTCCACTATAGTCATTTACCATTTAGACAGTTAATATTGGTTCAACAAATTTACAGCACACTGTCAAATTACTGTATTCCAATAATTTCGTAGGGTCTTCCAATGTAAATGATCTTTTCAATTGCAAAGAGAATCATTTTGATCTCATATATGTAATTTTCTTTCATTCTCAAAGATAAAGAAAACCAACAAAAAGGTGAGTTTTGCATCTTATTTTTATGGGAAACACATCAAAGAGTTAACAAGAGAATCTTGAACAATACACATCTGAAAATGTAGCAACAATTTTTCATCACTAACAAGAAGAAAATATTGAAAAAGCAAGAGCCCCACCATCTTCACAGTTCCCTGTCCAAGTATTTCAGAATATGAATTAGAACTCAGAAGAATGATAAACAAGAATCAGGTGAAACAAAATCATTGACATGTTGAGAATCTCAGACCAACATTTAGGGGTCAAATCTTTAAGAACAGAAAAAAACCCACTGATGTCAAATCATAATGAAAAATACAAAGAACAATGTGAAAAAAGGAAAGAATCACACAAATATCTAATAAGAGTACTCAATTGCAAGTGCGAAGGAGAAGAAGAAAGACATCAAGATAATCTTTCTGTAGATGTTGTGACATTTATATATATGAAAATACAATCCACTAAATCAACAAGTGTATCTTTAAAGCAGAAGATGTTTAGATACAGAGCTAAGTCGGTAGAGAATGCTGTAAAATTTAACAATGCTCCTTAAGGAGTTATATGTAAACTGTACCAATTCCTAACCATGATGATATTTGAGACAATTCACAAGGTCACAAAACACTGATCAAGCATAAGAAATTCCAAACCTAGAAGTGTGAGAACATAAAGCAAACATAGAAGATATAGCCTAACGAACAACGATAAGACTGTTCGAACTCAAAGCTAAGTCGGTAGAGCATGCTACAAGTTCACAAAACATTGATCAAAGCCTAGAAATGCGAGAATATAAAAGATTTAGCCTAACAAAGAACGAAACACTTGTTAAACAAGTACCTAAATCTTTCAGGAATCTGTAAAAAATCAATTCAATAATGGAATTATGCTTCACATATCATGGAGATAGTTTACAACAAGATGTAAAAATCCCTTAAGGAATTATAAGCAATACAAAGTAAATGTACCAATTCGTAGCCATAATATCTGAGATAATTTACAAGCTCACAAAGCATTGATCAAACATTAGAAGCTCTAAGCCTAGAAGAGTGAGAACATATATCAAACATAAACGATATAGTCTAACGAGAACAACGAAACACTCTTTATATCATTTCTTCGTCTTACTAAACAAGTATCTAAAGGTTTCAAGAAACAGTATCAAGTCAATAATGGAATTATGCTAATCCAAACTTCAATATCATGGAGATGGTTTACAACAAATGTTAAAATCCAGACATTTCTCTAATAGTATTGATACAGAATCGTTTCTGATTGTACTGCAAAAGATAATCCTACAAGAAATTGCTTAGTTACTCAGTCATACACAAATCACAAACCAAGCCAATGCATTCCCAACTTAACCCTAAATCGAGAAACGAAGAAAACCCAATTCAATCAAATCATCCAGAACAAAACAAACATCAAATTTCAGCCAAATCGGAAGCTGTAGACTAACCGGAGATCTGGAATCGGCAAATCGGAGATCGGGATCCAAAGGGGCTAAGCATTAGCAGTTTTAGGAATAAGAGGAACACCAACACCATTATTATTATTCCCTTGTAGTTTATTCTGTTTACCCAAAGCTTCTTCTTCTTCACGGATCTTCTTCATCGCAAGCATTCTCTCCATTACAAGCTCGTATTCACACTTCTCGTAAACGTGACGCTCGTCTTCGCATTTCCACGGAAGGAAAAACTCAGCTTGACGACATTTGTTCAACGGAATCAAGAGATGAGCGCATTGATCTCTGTAACCAAGCGGTACTTTAGCTGAAACCATCTCTTCTTGCGTTGCGATCATCTTCTTCGACGAACCTGGAACCTCCATTATCGCGATCCCCAAAACTCCGATTCTGTGATTTTTTTTTTTTTTTCACTTCGCGTCTCTGATTTTTGTTGGGTTGACCCGGACATAGTCAGATTCTTTGTTCCGGGTCATATTGCACCCGTTTAAAATAGGCCCATTTGATTTAGTAAGCCCAACACAATTTTATTTATCTTAATTTAACAATCTGACCCCGTATTATGAATAATATTGCAAATGTGACTCAAACTTTTAACATTGCAAGAAAAAGTTACATTTGAAATGAAAGGAAACAGAAAATAAACACCATTGTTATGACGAAGAAGCTTTCTTCTGCTTATACTTAATAGCAGAGAAGAAGTAAACGGCCATGTTCACAAGGCTAAGAACAGCTAAAAGCCAGAAGAAGTAATCGAGATGACCCGAATCCAAATTATCCGAAATCCAACCTTCTTCTCCGTTCCTCGTCGTGAAATACGTCACGAGCGTTAAGATCAACGAGCTCAAGTAATTCCCGAGCGCATTCGTCAAAAGCGCCAATGCGCTGCATAAACTTCTCATCGCATCTGGAGATTGATCGTAAAAGAACTCGAGCTGACCGATGAAGTAAAACACTTCGGCTGCACCGAGAATGAAATATTGCGGAATCTGCCATAAGACGGATATCGGAACTGGAGCTCCGCTCTCGACTAATCCGAGCTCTTGCGCTACATGGAGACGGATGATTTCAACGACGGCTGCAGCTGCCATACAGAGAACGGATACAAAGAGACCGATTCCCATTCGTTGTACTTCGGTGAATCCTTTGTCTACTCCGGTAAACCGTCTTGCTAAGGGGACGATGAACCGATCGTAGAGCGGGACCCAGATGATGACGCTAGCTGTATCGAAAGTCCCGAGTGCCGCTGGAGGAAGCTGGAAAGAACCGATTTTACAGTCCATTGCTCGGCCTTGTTGAACAAACATCGTCGACATTTGCGCGTATACGGCCGAGAAAACAATACCGGAAGCCCAAATTGGGAACATTCGGATCAGAATCTTGAGTTCTTCGACTTGCGTAACCGTACATAGTCTCCACGAGTTGGAAAAATCTCCGGATATCGATTCTTCTTCTGAGATCACAGCGGCTTTATCAAGATACCTGTGGATCATATCAATACTGTGTTAAACCAAGCAAAGCTATATATATTCGCGGAAACATAACGAAACCGGAGTAAAGAGATTTACTTGCAATCATCAGTATGTTCGATTTTCCGACTTCCCGCAATAGCCGAGTTCTTATCTTGCGTTTCGTACAAAAGCGTAACATCTTCAGGAACTTTAACAGTCGATTTCCGGAATGACGCGACCACAACTTGAGAAATCCGAGTTATCGGGCTACCTCCAGGTTTCTGAAACCTATAAAGCGGTGTACCAAAGAAGAAACTTACAATGGCGAGTCCCATGAACACGGTTGGTATCCCGAACCCTAACCCCCACCCGCGATTCTCTTGAATCCAAACTAAAAGACTCGACGACACAAGTGCTCCGATGTTGATGGAGAAGTAAAACCAATTGAAGAACGAAGCTTTTCTAACTCGTTCGCGTGAGTCCGTGTCATCGAATTGATCTGCACCGAACGATGACACGCACGGTTTGATACCTCCAGTCCCGAGAGCGATCAGATAAAGCCCGCTAAAGAACATGGCGTACTGAACTGGCGTTGCTGATGGACAAAAGTCGCCAATGCATTCCGCTGGCTTTAACGACGGAACTGAAGCTGAGAGAGTTAGCGCCGACATTCCCTAAACGAAAAACCAACAAGTCAAACAGAGCAAACAAACCAAACATTGACTTTATTTTGAAGCTTACGATGAAATAAATGCCAGAGAAAATAGCAATGGTCCAGTATCGTCCCCAATAAGCATCGGCTAAGACAGCGCCGATGAGAGGAGTGAGATAACAAGTTCCTTGCCATGTCGTGACGTTTGTAGCAGCGGCTACGTTTCCTTGGTGTAGTTTAGTTGTCAGGTAAGTGATTAGGTTCCCAGCAATACCATAGTACGCTAACCTCTCGCAGCATTCGTTACCTAAAACATTAAGATTCAAAGTAAGATTAGTTTTTTATACGATTGAAACGAAAAGGCGAAAGCGAGGAACAAACCGAGAATGAATGGACAAGCTTTCCAGTTTCCGGTTTTCTCCTTCAATGGTGGGTTTCCATGAATGTCCACTGAACCATCTTCAGCATACAATTTCACTTCCTGGTTAAACAAATCGAGATTAGCTAACTAAACCATAAATTGCAACATAGATACTATAAAACTGGTGAAAATCAATCACTAATATCTATCTTTGTAAGAAGCTAATATGATCTCCACTAGTAAAATTCAAACATTTGAATCAAATTTGGTAATTATAACAATCATTAGCAAAAGTGATGCTCAAAAACAAGAAAATTGCAAAATTGGAAGAGATTAACACACATTTCACTTTCAGCTATTATCACTAAAAGTCGTCGTCTCGATTTACATCGAAAAACGATTAAGAACAACAGTGAATTTACCCAGAAAATGTCTCTATAAATCCAGAAAGAATATACATAAGAACAAACTCAAGCTCAATCCAAGATTTTAGAATTCATCGGAGAAATCGAAACCCTACTAAGCAAAAATCGAAATTGAATAACAATTCCAGTGAAATTGATCAAACCTGTGAGATTAAACCTTGTTCGATGAGAGGTGTATCTTCTTCAATGGAACCCATCGTTTTCGCTTTGAGCGAAGCAATTTAGATTCCTTACGCTCAAGAAAAGTATTATTTATCGGAAGACGTGACGGATATTCATTTTTATTTAATTTACCGGCGTAATTGAAAAATTATTTTAATAAGCTAATCTGTTACGTTATCTCTATTATTGTGACGTAAAGATACAATTGTGGATCGACTTGTCCATGTCTCAAGTTGTACTAACCAATACATATATTAGTGGTTCTCTTATAAACATAAAAAAAATTCTATAAAAAGCAGATAACCATATTTGGATTTTTTTCTTGTTTTTTAAATGATGTAGGCGGAAGCTTATAGGGATAGAACTAGATTCGTTGATTCTGAAAATATCCGGAAACTAGGGTTTGTGAATACTCTTCACAGTGGTTTAACAAAATCTCTTTAAAATCTTTCGATTAATCAATATCAATAAAACTGAATACAAAAAGAGGCCATAATAGGTTATTTATAAAAAAGCATAAAACCCTAATATTTTTTAGAATATTCTAAAAGATAAACATTAAAATATAAATATTATTAATTAAATAGATAATAATGATATTTGGAAAACCCTAATATTTTTTAGAATATTCTAAAAGATAAACATTAAAATATAAATATTATTAATTAAATAGATAATAATGATATTTGGAAATATTCCAAATATCATTATTATCAGGTCTCACCGACCAAAAAAAGATTCGTCCTCGAATTTTGTATCTGCGCTGCATCATTAATTATGTTGTAGGCCATAACCATAGTTTTGGACTATGACTATGTTGCTACAAAAACAAAATTAATTCTAAATTTGTATATAACGTTTGTGTGTGCTAGTCAGACGAAAAATATATTGTCAAACTACACGAATATACATTAATGTTTTTTACCTATACCAAAAACTACTTCAAATATTCAAAGTACAACAAAAGTCTCCATAGCACTAAACCAATTCCATAATAAGATCAAATGCAATAGGAAAGCAAATAGGGTGTATTTTCCTTCAATAAGAAGGCAAATCCAAAAGGCAAAATGCCAACTCAATCGACAAAGGCAAATTTTGTCTTCCATGAAATTCTGAAAGGTTCCACATAACTTTTGACGTGACGGCTTGTGATTCGCTCGCTGTTTTATTTTCTTTTTCTTTTTTTCCATTCTTCTTATGCTATTTTTTCTCAATAATTGATCAAAAATAAATAAAAAAATTTATACCATTATTTTTTATTTTTTAACATCTATAAATAGAGCCTACGTTTATATCATTTGGACACCAAAAAAAATCTCAAGTTTTAACACTCTCTTTTCATTTCTTCTCCTACATTGTCACTCTCTTTGGTGTTTTTTTTTTCAATTTTCAACATCCTTATGGATCCATCTCGCAATCAAAATTTCCTACCAAATTATGGTTTTCCAAACCCTCAAAATCCAAACATACAACCACCAAATCCAAATACACAACTCCCAGAAAATCCTATAAATTCGGGAATGCATCCAAATTTTCAAATGCCATATATGGTGCCACCGAATTTTGGCATGCAATACCTGTACAATCATCCATATATGCCATATGGCTACCCACCAGTTCCGAAAAACACCAATGTTTCACCTAATATGAACTATCCTAACAGTGAACCCATTAACGAGCCAACCGGTTTTAGTAGTGGATCGACTGATACTCCACAATTTTGCACCCAAATGTCTTTGGAAAATGCTGGCGGGGATACTCCTATTCTTCAACCAACCCAACAATCAGCAAAGAAGAAGGCAAGTTACACTACTTGGAGTTCTGAAGACAACAAAGCGCTACTAAATGGTTATTTCCACTTCAGTACTGATAGTGAATTGGGGAATAATAAAAAAGGTGATACTTTCTGGGGAAAATAGCTAAGTACGTGAACGAGAGCACCGACAACAGAAAAATATTCACCGCAACAAAATGTCAAAGTCACTTTCGTGACATAAACAAGAAAATTTGTACCTTTGTTGGTTGTTACAGTACTGCAACCAGGGATAGGCGTAGTGGTTTGTCCGATGATGACTACATAACCAATGCTCTTGGTTTGTATGAAGCAAAAGAAGGTTGTGTGTTTGCTTATGTGGATGAATGAAAATTAGTTCGCCATCAGCCCAAATATATGTTGGGATTAAATGAATCTGGTAGCAGTGGCTCTAAGCGAAAAAGTGGTAGTGATGATGTTGAATCACCATTTCAGTCATTTGTTCGTCCAGCAGGTAGGGAAGCAACGAAGAAGAAAGCTAGGGCTTCTTCCAGTAAATCATCTACTACCAGTAAGCTAGGGCTTCTTCCAGTAAGCATGCCATTGAAGAAGAGTTGTCCAATTTAGCCTCTATTCATGAAAACCTTCAACAAAACAAGACAAATACTCTTTCAGCTATCTTAGAGTTGTCTGCTAGCCAGAAGGAAGTTGCACGTTCTAAGAACATGGAGTTGTGGCTCCAACTGCATAACAAATCTCGTGATGATGCAGAACAAGAAGCCTATATGATGTTGACAAATGCGTTGTTTAACCGTTAGTTTTAATATATTGTGTTCTTCTTTTTTTTGTCACCATTTTAATATGTTGTGTTCTAAATTTAATAAAAGTATTGTGTTTCAATAATTGACCAGACCCATTACTTCCGACAAGATATGACTACTCACTGCAAAGACTAATTCAAATTTTGAATAATGCATCAGAACCCCTACTTCCGACAAGATATGACTACTCACTGCAAAGATTAATTCAATTTTTGAATAATGCATCAGACTCACTACTTCCGACAAGATGTGACTACTCACTGCAAAGATTAATTCAAATATTGAATAATTGATCTGACCCACGAGGAAAATAATTCATCATACCCCAAGACTTATCTATATATTCAATTTATTTAAGTAAAACGGTTGGAGTCCATAACTCATTTATTATAAAAATGGTAGTTCACATCATATCAACATAACTCACTCCAAACATTCATACTTTCCTCTTCTTATCATTCAATGGATGTACCACCAAATTTGTTTAACTTTGAAGAGTTCGAACAACAGTGGAAGTTGGAAGAATCTCTAATCCAAAGGCAACAAGAACTTCTTGAGGAACTGCAAAAAAGAAACGAAAGATCCCATTCCAAAAATTATATTTATAGGGATCATGTAGCTGCCCATCAAAGGCTCATGGCCGACTACTTTGACGAGTCATGCACTTACACCGACATGCAGTTCCGGAGAAGATATCGAATGAAAAGGCCATTGTTTCTACGAATTGTAGAATCATTATCCAATTACGACGTGTACTTCACTCAAAGGCGCAATAATTCTGGGAAGCCTGGTCTTTCCCCTGTCCAAAAGTGTACAGCTGCTCTCCGCATGCTCGCATATGGTTGCCCAGCTGATACTTGTGACAAGTATGTGAAGATTAGAGAAAGCACTGCGCTCAAGTGTACTAAAATATTTTGTGAAGGGATAATTACCTTGTTTCAAGATGAATATTTACGAAGACCAAATGTGACAGATTTGGAGAGGTTACTCCAAGTCGGTCAGGATCGTGGTTTCCTCGGAATGATTGGTAGTATTGATTGCATGCACTGGAAGTGGAAGAATTGTCCCAAAGCTTGGCATGGATAGTTCACTAGTGGACACAAAGGCTCGACAACAATCATTCTTGAGGCTGTGGTGTCATATTATTTATGGATATGGCATGCTTTCTTTGGGTTGCCTGGTACATTGAATGACATTAATGTACTCGATAGGTCACCGGTGTTTGACGACATTATTTCTGGTGAAGCCCCGGAGGTGAACTTCATCGTAAATGATCGGCAATACAATATGGCATACTATCTTGCCGATGGAATCTATCCTAAATGGCAAGTCTTCGTTCAGTCAATTCAAGTTCTTGTAGGCGACAAAGCACAATTGTTTGCCAAACAACAAGAATCATGTAGGAAGGACGTGGAACGAGCATTCGGTGTTCTCCAAGCACGATTTGCTATTGTTCGGCAACCATCTAGAATGTGGGATATTGAGGTATTAGGTAAAATAATGCGGGCCTGCATGATTTTACATAACATGATAGTAGAGGATGAACGTGATACATATTCGCGAAACTGGGAAAATATCGATTTCGAACCTTCAAACAATTCTGCATCAAGCTCCTCGATCAACGTCGACACCCAAATATTACCACAATTTGAAGTCCATGTGCAAGGCCGGTCAGAATCGGATATTCATGTTAGAGCTAATTTACGTGATAGAGGTCAACATATTCAATTGAAGAAGGGTCTTGTCGAGCATATTTGGCAAAAATTCGGAGCAACCCTCTGTTAGAAATATCAAAATTTATTTCTAAGTTTATTAATGTTTGGTGTTTGTTTTGTTGTAAGATTTTAATGAATTATGTATGTTTGGTTTGTCTTTATTAATAATAACGAGTGTTGTAAGATTTTAATGAATTATGTATTTATAAAATGTATAACATATATAAAATAATAAAGATAAAATAAATTAATATAAAATGATTTTTTTATGATGAAGTGATGTGGAAGAAAGAGAAAATGAGTTAGAGGAAAGAGAAAATAATTTGCTTTTATATTGTAGAATTGAGTGTGAAATAAAAAAATAAAATGATGTAGAAGGAGAATAAAGTGATGTGGAAGGAATATAGGAGGGGAAATTTGCCTTCCTATCAATTCTACTGGTGTTATTTTGGTGGGTATCAAACCCAAATACCAATAAAAAACAAATTTGATACTCAACTTGGGCATGATCAGTGCCAGTGAGCTGAGACTCGTTTTATGGTATCAACCGGACACGTGTCTATTAGCCATTGGACCCGCTCACTTTGTTTTTGTCGAAACCAGAAAAAATATTTATCAACCTCTCCTCCTCTACTCTAATTCCCAAAACTGTATACAATCATGGCTTCGATTTCGTCAACTCTACACTTAAATTCATCTCTGAGATTATACAATTTGTCTGGGCTTTCTTCTTCTCCATTTTCTAGATCCTGCCGATTTAGAAACCGTAATCTGGAATTGATTATTTCGTTGGGAAGGAGGCTCGACGGTGCTATGGCGGCTACATCGGCGGTGGAAGGAGTAGTGACAGAGGTGATGAAGCTGATTCAATCGGCATCACCGAGGTGGAAATCGAATAATTTGTTGATTTTTGTTCTCAGGTCTCTCTCCCTTTCGTATCAGTCTGGTCAAAATCGACCTTTGCTAATCCGATACTCTAGACGTTGTAAAGGTATGTGTTTCTTCTCATCCACGGATCGGAGTTTCGAATATTGCCGAAGTTGAGTATTCTATGTTGCTGAATCGTTCCGACTGTTGTGAAATTTAAGGGTTTGTTTGATTCGGGAGGTAGAGACTTGACTAGTTTGAAGTTGATCCGGACAAGTTGTATTGTATCTACAAATAATTGAGTAATGGGAGACCGCGCTGCAACGAAGCTTCAATGCCAACGTATTGGCTGCAACGCCATGTTCACCCATGACGACAATCCAGACGGTGCTTGCCAGTTTCATGCCTCGGTACGTCTTTTCTTTACTCCATCCTCATGTTTTTTTCCCAAGTCTTCTCTAGCTTCTGTAAAACTTGTAGTTGAATGTGATTGCAAATTTTAAGTCTCGAGCAGATGATTTGCAAGTGGTCAATTAGGTTTTGATTTATCTTGTAGGTGTAGACACATCTTTAATTCTTCTAATTGCCATATATAAAACTTATTGTTTGCTTGCAAATTTATTAGCCCTTTGAATTTTACTCAACTGATTGAGCTGGAAGAGTTTGATAGACACTAATAGTGTCACACTATCAATGGAAAGTTAAGTAGCACAATCTATGGCACCTTTGTGGCATCAAGTAGCCTTAACAGTCTTGTGATGTTATGTCTTCATTAGGAGAGGTTATTGGTGTTGCTCATAAATCTTACCAATGTTTAGCATCTAAAGTATCCTCCTTGATAAATCTATAGTCATCATTGATGTTTAGGCTACAAAGTTTCTTCCTTGATCAACTTATAAGTGATGCTCGTAGTTTAGTCTACTTAGATGATCTAAATTTGCTTCCTTGATGACTCTATAACTGGTGCTCATTAGTTTTTATTCTATAATTGGTGCTCATGAATAATATTGTCAATGTTGATTTGTCCGACTATGTTCAGGTCCTTTTGGTCGAGATCAAATGCAGAAACCATTTGAGGAAGCAACATATGCACTCAATAAGTTGGAGATATAAGCTACATTGTCGATACGCGATACGGACAGTGGATTTTACGTTTTTTTTTTCGAGTGAATATTATGTTTTTGTAGATTGTAATATTACATTTTGTAATCTTATGTTTTTATATATTTGATTATTTTCTATTTTGCAAATAATTAAAAAAATTTTTTATGATACCGATACTGGTATCACCACTGGAAACAGATTTAGTACAAGTATCATAATAAATCTCAAATAATAAAAAAAATATTAAAAATAATATTAAAAAAATGCTGATGAAACTTTGTGAGTTTCATTGCTGCTTATGCTCTAAGAAGAAGAAGAGATCAAACTTTCTTGTGAATGTATTTCAGAGAAAAGAAAACAAAGACCTGTAAGTTAACAAATCCAAGACAAACCAAAAGCCAAAAGAAGTAATCAAGATGACCATTGTTAAGGTTCTCTGAAGGAATCCAACCATCATCTTTACCACTCAAATACGCGACAAGCGTAACGATCACCGAGCTCAAGTAGTTTCCGAGTGTTGTAGTAAGAAGAGCCCAAGCATTACACAAACTTCTCATTGAATTCGGAGATTGTTCATAGAAAAACTCGATCCGACCAACAAAGAAGAAAACTCCAGCACTTCCCATAAGGAAATGCTGAGGTATTTGCCAAAAGATTGTCAATGGTTCAAGATCTCGAGCTAACCGTAACCGAACCATCTCAACTATAGCTGCAACTATCAAGCTTAAGACCGACACGAATAGTCCAATCCCCATTCTTTGTAGATCAGTGAATCCTTTTGGTAAGTTTGTGAATTTTTTCGCTAGAGGAACGATGAGACGGTCATAGATTGGGACGGATATGAGGACACTTGCGGTGTCAAACATCCAGAGAGTAGCGGGAGGGATCACGAATGAGCCGATGTTTCGTTTCATGAACCGTCCTTGTTGAACAAAAAAAGTGTAAATTTGTGAATGGAGTACTGAAAATATGATCCCTGAGGCCCAAATTGGAATCAAACGTAGCAGAATCTTAACTTCTTCGACTTGAGTAACGGTACAATGCTTCCACGGGTCGGAATTCGCTTCTTCTTCCGAGATTATCGCGGCTTTGTCAAGAAACCTGTACATTGATACCAAAAAGATAGTTTATTTAACCAATGAACAAATCCAATGCTAAATTCAAAACAAAGAAATTAGAGGGAAAATGATATACTTGTAACCGTCCGTATGCTCAATCTTCCGGTTATCCAATGGTTCGAACAAAAGTGTCCGGTTTTCTTCAGGGATCTTGAGGTTCGATTTACGGTATGCGGATACAAGAACTTGACAAACACTAGTAATCGGGCTACCTCTCGGTTTTTGAAACCTATAAAGCGGAGTACCAAAGAAAAAACTCGCGGTAGCGACTCCCATGAACACGGTTGGTATCAAAAATCCTAATTCCCAACCGCAATTCTCTTGAATCCACACTAGAAGAGTAGATGAAACAAACGCACCAACGTTAATGGAGAAGTAAAACCAGTTAAAGAAAGAAGCTTTTCTAACTCGTTCGCTTGGATCGGTTTGATCAAACTGATCAGCACCAAAAGATGAGACACATGGTTTGATGCCTCCAGTCCCAAGTGCTATAAGATGAAGCCCGGAAAACAAAACCGCTTGTTGAACCGTTGTTGCTGGTGGACATAAAGAGCCAATGCATTCCGATGGAATTAAACCGGGAACTGAAGCTGAGAGAGTCAATACAACCATTCCCTAAAAAACAAGATCAAAAGTACATGACATTCAAGCAAAAATAACATTTTCATCGAACCAATATCGCGTTTAAATGCTTACGCTCTAAAGTAGAGTATTTTTCGATAAAATGCTTACGATGAAATAAACCGCGGAGAAACAAGCAATAGTCCAATATCTTCCCCAATAAGCATCAGCTATTAAAGCTCCAATAAGAGGAGTGATGTAACAAGTTCCTTGCCATGTCATGACATGTCTAGCCGCAGAAACATTGGTCTCGTGCAATTCATTAGTAAAGTAAGTGATTAGATTCTTAGCAATGCCATAATACGCCAACCTTTCACAGCATTCGTTAGCTGCATCCAAAACATACCGGTTTTCCAAGGTTAAAAACTAAAATAAGAGGATCATAACAAGTATTAAAATTGAAATAATTAAAATGAATTTTTTTTACCAAAAATGAATGGACAAGCTTTCCAATTTCCTGTTTTATGCTTTAATGGTGGGTTTCCATTATTGTCCACTGAACCATCTTCAGCATACAATTTCACTTCCTGGTTAAAACAAAATCGAGACATGTGTCTTTAAATTCATATCTCAAATATAACATTTTAACATTTCTTGAGCACATTACTTGTGTTCAACGTAATTGATTATAAACATTTATTCAAAACCAGAAAACTAGTAAATGAATTCAAGTAGAAATTTTTAAGAATTAGTCACAATTTGCAAACGTAGTTGATAATAATAAAGAAAAACACATGAGGTCGAACCTGTAAAAGAGATTGTTCAACTTCAAGGAGTGACCTTTCTTCTTCATCAATGGAACCCATCTTTTAGAACATGACAATCTTCAAGCAATTTGTAAATTTAAGCTAACTCTGGCATGAATAATTTTCGACTTTATCTTTTTTTGCTTGAGCGATCTCCCTCTGTTCAACGGAGATCTCCCTCTGTTCAACGGCTTTCTTTCTTCTTACTTCTTCTCTTCTTGAAGCTTCCTCTCTTGCATCTTGTCTTGTAGCCCCTGATGATTCAGTGACTTAGTTAGTCCAAAATCCAATGATTTAAACATGGTTATCATTTAGCATCAATCAAAGTAATCAATGACTTACCTTAAGAGAGAGAGTCTGAACCATCAACATTCTGTGCAGTTGGTGCAAGTTTCATCCTCCTGATGAAATCTCTTGTGACAGCTCAGTGCAATATGATCATAGTCTCCACAGATTTGACATATAGACGTATTGGAAACATTTACAAATCTTTCAAATATTATTACAAACCTTTATCAAATTAGAGATATTTGAAGCCGGATCAATTAATGCTTTTTTCAAAAAGAAAAATAAATATCTAATCCTAATGATTATATTGTGAAATATTGAATTGTGTCAAAGCTTTCAAATATTACAAACCTTTATTTATGATCCACCAAATTTAATTCGGATAGGGATGGGTGTTGTCAGTAAACCCAACTTACACAGCCTCCGGCTCCATAATGACAACAGAAACAAGAAATATTGAATAGTAATGATTATATTGGAAAATCTTGAATGTGACAAAGCTTTCAAATATTATTACAAACCTTTATCAAATTAGAGATCCTTTATTCCAATGTCTTTGATTACTTATTTAAGTAGATATTTTTCTAAAAAGAAAACTAAATATTTAATCCTAATGATTATATTGTGAAATATTGAATTATGTCAAATATTACAAACCTTTATTTATGATCCACCAAACTTTATTCCAATGTCTATGTGGATATGGATGGGGATATGCAGAGCTCGTTAGTAAACCCAACTTACAAATCTGCACAGCCTCCAGCTCCATAATGGCACATAGACATATTGGAAAACATTGAATGTGGCAAAACTTTCAAATATTATTACAAACCTTTATCAAATTAGAGATCTTTGAACCCGGATGACAAGTATTACTTCAACTAAGTAGAGACATGCTTTTTTAAAAAAGAAAAATAAATATTTAACCATAATCATTATATTGTATAATATTGAATTGTGTCAAAGCTTTCAAATATTACAAACCTTTATTTATGGTCCACCAAACTTAATTCGAATAGGGATGGGTGTTGTTAGTAAACCCAACTTACACAGCCTCCAGCTCCATAATGACACTGTAACAAAAACAATAAATATTAAATAGTAATGATTATATTGGGAAATCTTGAATATGACAAAGTTTTGAATGGGAAACCTGTTTTATGCTTTAATGGTGGGTTTTCATTATTGTCCATTGAACCATCTTCAGCATACAATTTCACTTCCTGCTTGAAACAAAATTGATGCATGTATCTTTAAATTCATATCACAAACATAGTTTTTTAACATTTCTTGAGCAGATTACTTGTGTTCAACGTAATTGATTAAAAAAATTATTAAAACCCAGAAAATTAGGAAATGAATTCAAGTAGAAATTTTTAAGAAATGGTCACAGTTTGCAAACGTAGTTGATAATAATAAAAAAACACATGAGGTCGAACCTGTAAAAGAAATTGTTCAACTTCAAGGAGTGAACTTTCTTCTTCATCAATGGAACCAATCTTTTAGAACATGACAATCTTCAAGCAATTTTATAAATTTAAGCTTTATCCAAGAAGAATCAAATAAAGATTATTCTCGCACTGACAAAGTTGTTGGTGTGAGTGGAGGTCACTCACAAGCAGTGTTTTAATAACCGGACTGGACCGGCCGGTCGAACCGGTCCGACCGGGAACCGGCAAGCAAACCGAGTCTGAGACTGCTAAAGAACCGGATTTGAGGAAAACCGGTAAAACCGGCAAAAAACCGGATGAACCGGTGAATCGGACCGGACCGCCGAAATCCGGTTCATTCAAAATTTTACTTTTGAATAGTCTACTTTTCTCTTGAAAATTAAATTAATTATGTTTTTAATCTTTTGTTTTAGATGATCAAGAAGAAGATGTAGGAGATCTTGGAGATACAGATGAAACCATTGACTATTCATGAATGAATAAGCAAATTTTATTGTATCTAAGTCCTAAATTATCCACTCTATTTTCCCTCTTATAGTTTAATAACTATTTTGTCATATGATTTTGTTTTTTGTTATTATGCTTGAGGGAAAAATTATAACTATTGTTATCTTTTGATTTTGTTATTTTCTCTATGTTTATTCATGGAGGAATTATTAAAACCCTAATATGTTTTATTTCCTACTTTATTATTAATTTATACAAAAAAAAAAAAAATCAAAAACCCGGTCCGACCGCCCACCCAGTGACCATACCGAGTCGGTGTCCGGTCCGGTTATAAAAACATTGCTCACAAGTCACTTAAGAACCACATTCTTTAGCCCCATTAAAGAAAAAATAATATTTTGTTTGGCTTGTTTGTATTGGTTCAAGACTGGTTTATATCCGGTTATTGAGATAAGGTTATTTATGTGTTATTCTTTCATTATTAATCTCACTTGTATAAGATACAATATTGAACCAAATACAAACCAAACTCTAAAAGAATGTGGGTTTCTTAATTATCCTAGCTCGTTGGGCCACTCTAACCTCCAAAACTCGGATACTAAATATTTTTGTAAGGAAATTAAATTTACTTATAAGCACGTGTTAATGTAGAAGATGTAATCATGGGAGAAAAAAATGAACATATGTAAGAGTCAAAACAATTTTTTTTTTTTTTAACGTTCTATTCAAAAGAAAATTAGTAAACACAACTAGAATACGAAAACCGATTAGAAGAAAACAAATGGCATTTTCAGGATTCGTGTTGTATTTACTTGCATGCCGTTAATTAAGGAAAGTCGCATCTTGAAAAGTTAAACCGGTAACGCGTAGTTGCCGGTATAACGTTATTCGTCGAGTAGCGTCTGCTTTTGCCGGTTCCCATTGACTAACGCGTTGAGAGTGACTAATGCGGTTGACATTTTTGATTTTTATATGTATGCAAATTATACCTTTTGTATCGCCTCGTTATTACGTACCATTCATCAATCTTCAAACAAATAAAAAAAGAAGTAAAATTAGTACATGTAGAAAACAAAACTTGCATTTAGTATTTGTATTTGAATAGTTTAAATAGAATTATATATCTACAAAGGTTAAAATTTTAATGTACAACCTAAATTTTTTTCTTTTTTTTTCGTAGAGTAGATGTCCACAATGCTAATTTTGAATCGATATTATTCTAAAATGACAACCACATAAAGATATTTTACGAAAAGTATCATTTTATAAACTAGTTTTACAAGGAAAAAAACTATTATTTTTAGTGATATGTTTGTTGAAAAAAGTTATATCCGCCCGGAGCATTGATTCCCAATAACGAATAGGCTAGAGTCCAATCCAGACTGCAAATGGTCGTGAATCAAACGGAGTATGAGGAGTAATAACCCAAGCATATGTATTTAATAATAAAAATAATTTAATTTGGTTTTCAACATTTTAAGCCTAGGCTAGTCTAAACAAATGGGGAGACTTCATTTCTTTGTTTAGGACAGTCCATGATTTGATGTTTATTTGAAATTTTCTATTATACATGTATATATACGAAAGTCTAATATTATAACTCACGCAAAGCCTATTGGCCTTTAGGCTTTAGCGAACCAATGTATAGTCGAATTTAGTTGGTACGCGTTTATAAAAAACGCAATTTGATTATTTTTCAGAATGAGGTTGACTTTTAATCAAAGGAAAAGGTCTCTAAAAGTTGATAAAAAAAAAAAAAGAAAAAAAAAAAAGGTCTCTAAAGTTCCAATTCAATTCCTTCAAACGGTAGTCAAATCAAAATCAAAAACCAATAACCAATTATTAAACGTCAAGTGGTTTTTCATTATAGTCTTTTTCACATTGATATTTTATTATTGGACATTGTAAATAATTAAATGTTTAATTCAAATAAACCAAATCGGCTCCAATAAAACAAAACAAAAAAGGTCCATAGAAAAAATCGAACTAAGCTGTAATATAAGACAGAATGGTAACTGAATCAAACTGAATTTAAAAAAAAAAAAAAACACTAAGCCGAAACTTAATTATATATAGAATAAATAACACCTTTTACGCAATACAAAGGCTACGGATACATTTTTTTTCATGACATTTTCATGATGTATTATTTATTTTCGGTGTTGATGGTGGAATAGTTTGAATGCAAGTGGAGAGACTCTCCAATCTTCACGTAAGCATGTTGCTTATGACAAGGATCGGTCCTAAGTTAGAAAATATTATTGAATATTAATAGTGTCATCATCAAATATATACCAATGTTTGTACAAAGGGAATTTATATATTTTTATCAACCGTAAATTTGAGGCTGGAAAGCATTATGTACGGACTGATTCCAATGTACAAAGAGAATTTTCTTACCATATTTTTATCAACTGAATTTTCTTACCATTTAAGATGCATGTTTAAGATAACCAATTAGATAGAAATAATGATAATAGAAATCTCTAGATGGTAGAAAAGGGTAAATTTTGTTTCTTCAAATGTGTACTTGATTTTTTTAAATATGTTTTATAGTGATAATTCTTTTGTCTTACTATTATAAATTATAATAATGAAAAGTCATCAGTTAGAAAAGGTCTTAAAAAAGGAGCCCATAAACAAAGACCATGCGATGCTTCCTTTCACGTTACAAACGAAAACGAATAGAACCATCTTCTTCACTATATATACCATTTGTTCATCTTCTTCTAATTCCACACATTCTTCAGCAGCAAACAAAGATTATTGATTATTACATCTATTATTGCCCACTACTTTTCATTTTCAAAAACCAGAGATCAAACTTTCGAGATTTCGAGTGAATTGAGAGAAGATGGTTTTGTCTAAGACAGCTTCGGAATCCGATGTTTCAATCCATTCAACCTTTGCTTCCCGTTACGTCCGCAACTCTCTCCCACGGTAAGAACATTAACATCGAAAGAAACTAACAATAACATTGTTAATTTTTCTTTTTTTTGGTCACGAACATTGTTAATCTAATTATGATTTGTTTTTTATTATTCTACCATTAATGTCTCCTTGGCTTCGTGTTATATACCATATAGATTTTTTAAGGAGGGCTCATTTCCAAATTTTAAGACTTTCGATTTTTTGTGGCTCTAAGATTTAAGGGTTCAAACTGCAGATAAATATATAATTTGTACATATCCCTTGATATTTGGGTACATTTTCAACCTACATATGACTTTTAATAAAATGTCTATCTTTTTTTGCTAAAAGAAAAAATGTATCTCAAATTTTCATTTTTCTTTCTTTATTGTCAATGACGATACTAATACAAACATCAACGGTAGTACTTAATCCAAATCAAAGCGTTTTCATACTAAGCACGCGTCAATCTAATTCTATATGGGTATTTTGATAAAGTTAACGTAACATTGTCTTTTATCATCATCAGATTTGAGATGCCTGAAAATTCGATCCCTAAAGAAGCAGCGTACCAAATCATCAACGACGAGCTAATGCTCGATGGTAACCCGAGGCTAAACCTAGCCTCCTTCGTTACCACATGGATGGAGCCAGAGTGTGACAAGCTCATGATGGAGTCTATCAACAAGAACTATGTTGATATGGACGAGTACCCTGTAACCACCGAGCTACAAAACCGTTGCGTCAACATGATCGCGCGTCTTTTCAACGCGCCGCTGGAACACGGTGAGACTGCGGTTGGTGTCGGTACCGTGGGATCGTCGGAGGCTATTATGTTGGCCGGATTAGCTTTTAAGAGACAGTGGCAGAATAAGCGTAAGGCCCAAGGACTTCCTTGCGATAAGCCTAATATCGTAACCGGAGCTAATGTTCAGGTAAGCCGAGACAAAAACTGAACTGGTTTAGCTCTTTATTTTTTTCCATTCCGAACAGAAAACTAAACAAAAAAAATGAAATACTTTAAGTCAAAAAAAAAAAGTTGACCTTATTTCTCCGTTTTCACAAATTGCATAGAGTTAAAAAAAAATTAAAAAGATAGAAAGGTTTAGTTAAAATACTATACCATCTAGTTGATGATTCCGGTTAAGGTCTACGTCTGACTAAATTTCCGGTTCAATACAGGTTTGCTGGGAGAAATTCGCTAGGTATTTCGAGGTGGAGCTCAAGGAAGTGAAGCTAAGAGAAGATTACTACGTGATGGACCCTGAAAAGGCGGTCGAAATGGTGGATGAGAACACAATTTGTGTCGCGGCAATCCTCGGTTCCACATTAACCGGAGAATTTGAAGACGTTAAGCTCCTTAACGACCTTCTAGTCGAGAAAAACAAGCAGACCGGGTAAGTAAATCAAACCGATAAACAAAAAAAAAATTACATTAATGATTTATTGATTTTAACAAGTTCAAACGCGGTTTAACAATTTGTGAAAATGCAATTTGCAGATGGGAAACCCCAATTCACGTGGACGCAGCGAGTGGTGGGTTTATTGCACCGTTTTTGTATCCAGAGCTAGAGTGGGATTTCCGGCTACCGTTGGTTAAGAGCATAAATGTGAGTGGTCACAAATACGGTTTGGTTTACGCCGGTATAGGTTGGAATATCTGGCGAACCAAATCCGATTTGCCTGAGGAACTTATATTCCATATCAATTATCTTGGCGCCGATCAACCAACGTTTACCCTCAACTTCTCCAAAGGTAAATCATATTATACAAATATTTTAATACAACATATATTATATAAATCTTGCGCATATTTAATTGTTCTCTAAATTAATGTTCTGTTCATATAAATTAACCAGGTTCAAGTCAAGTGATTGCTCAGTACTACCAGCTGATTCGTCTTGGATTTGAGGTAATTAGTAACTCAACAATGATCACATTACCATTTTTCGGAATATTAATATAGGTGTTGAATATGGATAGACCGAACCAATATGGTTCGAAGAAAAAAACATAATAGTGTAACTTCCCTATAATTTAAATCGCAATAGAATTTGAATTTGTGATCGAATAATAAGGTTATCTTTGTTACTCTGTATAGTTTATGCTATTCAGATTCATGTGAACTACGGATTTAACATGATCACTATACTATACTTATTAAACCGATGAATTTTCGCTGAGGATATAACAATTTGGATTTTATTTTGTGATTAAACATTAATGATGTTTTTTCTTTTGGTATAGGGATATCGCAATGTGATGGATAATTGTCGGGAAAACATGATGGTCTTAAGACAAGGATTGGAGAAAACGGGACGGTTCAATATTGTCTCCAAAGAAAACGGCGTTCCGTTAGTTGCGTTTTCTCTAAAAGACAATAGCCGCCACAACGAATTCGAAGTGGCGGAAACGCTCCGCCGCTTTGGATGGATCGTTCCAGCCTATACGATGCCGGCGGATGCAGAACACATTACCGTGCTCCGTGTTGTGATCCGAGAGGATTTTTCTCGAACCTTAGCCGAGAGATTGGTCGCGGACTTCGAAAAAGTTCTTCACGAGCTCGATACGCTTCCGACGAGGATTCACACCAAGATGGCTAACGGAAATGTTAACGGTGTTAAGAAGACGGAAGAGGAGACGAAGAGGGAAGTTACGACGTATTGGAAGAAGTTTGTGGAGACAAAGAAGACCAGCAAGAACAAGATTTGCTAGTAAATTAATATTTTTGTTGTTTTTATCCCTAATTAAGCTCTCTTTGTACCCTTTTATTTTCACGATGATCGGATTATTTTTGGTTTTTTTAATGTTTTGTGATTTCATATTATATTGTATTTGAACGAAATAAATGGGATAATTTTATTATATTTTTTGGGCATTTAGAAACGTTTATTTAATCTCTTTTTCTTTTCGGAATTCATAACCTTTTTCTAATAATTACCATGACAAATTTTCGTGGTAATCATATTATTTTTGTAATTTCTTACTATCTACACAATTTTTATATAATCACGCATAACATTTCATATTTATCCAAAACCGGTAACAAATTTGGTGGATTAGTGACTAAATCTAAAGCCATTTTGTTATTTAACCAAGTTTTTTTTTCTTTACACACCAACTCGTGCCGCACTAATCTTTTAAAAACTTTTTAAATTTGGTTTTCAAAAAAAGAATTACGGCCAACCGTCAAGATTATGTCCTTTAATCCAACGGTCACAATATGTTTTTTGAAAACAAAAATTATAATAATTATTTTAACAAACTTGATATAGCTTGTATTTTTTATATTCGTCGTCTGACATAGCTTGTATTTTAAAAGGACACAATCCATTAGCCTCTTTTTCAAACACTCAAGTACAAGAAAATACTACTTAACTATGATTAAAAAGAACAAAAACAAAAGAAAAAAACATGTTAAATGCATAAAAAGTTGAAAACCAAACATATCAACTTGTCATTTCGTTTCTCATCATCTATTAATATCATCATTGGACTTCTCCTGCTAACATTATTATTATGGAGCAAATGTGCGAGAGTCTCTAAACCATATATGTATTTTAATGTTTCAATCATAGAGTCATATATTCTCCATCTTTCATATCAAAAGATGTTTTGAGAAAAAACTGTGTCATTTTATTTGATATTTTCAATTTCTATTGAAACGAGAGGACTTTCCCATAAAAGAGAAAAATATTCTATATGTCGTCCAAAGAAACATAATTTTCCTCCACTTTCCGGTTAGAGAAAAGTTAATTTTGATGGTACGTATAACATCAAACTTACCTCACACGATTTTACTTAGAATTGTGTTACAGTTAATACTTTTATCATATTAATTTTAGGGGTTGTTTCAAGAAGCCTAGTTTCAAGCTACGTGCATGTATTTATGATGTGAGAGGGAGTTGTTATGGTTATTTTAGAGTTTTGTGAAGCACATGAACAACCTATATTAATTTTTTCGGTTCAGTTAAGCTGAAATTAGTTATTCACGTTAAACGCAAAAATTGAGCAAAACAAAAGTAATATTTAAGTAATTTACTTATTCAACTAAGCTTAAATTGAAACTAATTCACAACTAAGATATATTTTTATATATTATGGTTAATTAGTCATTTTATGGAGGAAAGCTGTATGAAAATAGAGAAAATTTAGAAATACGGTTACGTGCTTTTATGGTGTATAAGAGAAAACGATTACAACATAACTTCTATTTATATCCTTTTCCAATTTTGTAGTTCTAATAGATGTTTTAAAATTCAACCAGCCGAGATAGCGTTTCTACATCGTAGCCAGGATTTGAAAAGGTGGTTGAAGGTGAAGCATCCTCTACATGCGAGAGAGTTAACTGGAATGTGGGAGTGCCTTGATTTCTTCCCTGTTTCTGTAACAGAGGGTTTCGACTTGGATTACATAAGGTCGAACACAGGCCCAGCTCAGTGGCCAACTAGGCTTTGTGCCAATTTTTTTTTAAAAAAAATATAGAGTATTTTCTGTAAATTTTATAAAATTTAAGCCATTTTTTACAAATTATTCAATAATTTAAAATCTTTTTAAAAAAAAATCTAGTTGCACAGATGGCACAGTGCCATAACCGGGCCTGGTCCACCAAGACGGCTTAAAGATAAGCCTAGATTTGAAACGATATGATTATTATACTCTTGGGAGATGTGATGCTAAGAAGGAGTGGTTTTATACCAGATGGTCTATAAAGGAAATTCAGCCTGAGTATATGTTTTGAATTTAAATTATGTGAAACATAATGGCTTCTTCTCATGCACGCAAGTTGAAATTTTGTAGTGCTATTTAGAAATATATCACGTTAATGTGATTTAATTACAATTTTTCTTACAATATTACTAATTATGCGTTTTGTTGATGTTGTTGTTACATCGTATAAAAAATGATATAACTGGTGAGAATATAAAGGCATAAATTGATTTTGAGAGCCAATCATATCTCTTTATGCATGAGAATGTCAAAGACCGTGCAAAGAAGATGAAGAACATTAACACTCATGTGGAAGTAAAACTTGATTCTTGAGGTACAAGTTAACCATAACAGACCAACCAAATCATTAAGAAAACATTTAGATCATTCCCATTCTACTTAAACCCTAATTATCTTCATGTTGGTTTATTAGATCATTTTCCCCATTGGTCTAGCCAATTAAGCTCAATCTTTAGGAGTTCTTTAAACAGATCAGGCAGTCCTCTCTCGAGACGAAAATTGATTCTCCACAACACAATTTTACTCTCATTTAAATGACTTTGATTGCATAGAGTCTCCAAAGTAGACCCTTAACGAATTTATATTCCCAAGTACCAAAGCATTCCAAATGTTTCTTCAAAATGCTTTCCACATCTCTAAAAGCTCTCCTCACAATTCCAACTTCCATTTTTTTTCCTCAAAGCTCTATCACTGAATCTATTATCTTATACGCAATCTCTTTAACCGGTCCACCGTGATCCTCGACCTCTATCAACCGAACAGAAGACACCCGTAAACGCCAAAACCCAGCCACTGTTATCTACCAATACCTCGCTTGGTGAATGGTTTAGCATTACCCTTATCTCTGGTAGAAGAATCTCCATCCCATGAATCACAAACTCTTTATCGTTTAGTGGCATTGTTAAGCATTGAAACACATAAACCGCTCTTCGAAACTCTGTTTTGAATATATACATGAATACCAGCCCATCCTTTCTTCATGTCATCCAAAGTGGTGTCTACCGTAATCGTATCGTAATCCGTCCCAGCCATCTGGCGAAAGACCGTTCGGTATGTACTTCTCCTTCTTCGCATCAAATCTACCTAGTGTGTAGGATGTATTGCGTCTCCAAGGAAGTTCCAGTTGACCAAGTCTTTTGACATTGAATGACCCCAGACGATTACTGCTCCCTTCGGATTGTACTGGTAGAAGAGATGATAGTAGCACTTGTAGTAGACCGGTCCGTTTGGGTCTGTATAGATTGGTCACATAAAAACAGAGGAAAGTTTAGCAATTGGAATAGATGTGTGAGGGAGAGAGTTGTTCATGGTAGGACTGTGTTTTGTAGTACAAAAGCGTTATTCCTAAACAAAAAGAAATTCAAAACTTACTATTTTATATTTTACAGTTATTTCACTCGAAGATAATAATATCTCTGTATTTTGTTTGGATTTATTCACTTTGAGAAAGAGTTGAGTCAGAGAGAGATAGAGATGAAGAGCCTCTTATTTAATACCATCCTAGCATGTCTCACTCAACTCAAACGTTTTGTCTATTATAGCAATTTGTCTTACCCAAAAAAACCAAATTTTGTTGCGAAGCCACTCAAACCCGTTTTTGTATAGAAATTTTAGAGTTTTCTGAAGCACATACAACCTATATTAATTTTTTTCGGATCAGTTAAGCTTAAATTAGTTATTCAGTTAAGTTATTCACGTTAAAAGCAAAAATTGAGCAAAACAAAAGTAATATATAAGTAATTTACTTATTCATTTAAGCTTAAATTAAAACTAATTAACAACTGAGATATATATTTTTATGGAGAAACTAATTATCATATTTAAAACTAAATAAAAGCAATAATCATCGCTTTTTCCTGTAATATTTAAACCATGTCATATAATATAATTATATATGCTAAAACTAAGCAACTTGTTTGGAGAAAAATGTAAACTAACTGAATCAAAACAGAGACAAATCAAATTATTAATTAGTTTAATCAAACTTGAATTTAGTTTCAGTTTTTTGGCCATGTTTCAAATTTAACTTAGAGAGAAAGATGTAACTAACCGAGATGAGGCTGAGCCAACTTGACATAGAGGTCGTGACCCTCCTCCTTGGTGTTGTTGTTGTAAGTGCGAATGTTCGATAAAGGCCCTTTCCACAAGGCACAAACCAGGCTCCCATTAGGCATGTTGTCTGTGTGTGCAACTGCAAATGCTGTACAGTTACAATCCTTGGCGCATTTCTCCTTACACTCCTCCAACCCAAAAAACGTGTAGAAATCGACGTCTTCGTTAATAGAACTCGGAAGCTTCGTTCTACTCATCTTCTGAAGCTCATTGTGGACGCAACCCATCGCTGATATCCTAACCCACCCATCTGAGTTCAACTCCCGTGCTTGTTCACTCACTTGATAGCCTTCAAGACACATATCAATTATATGACATGGTTTAAATATTACAGGAAAAACCGCAAAACAATTGAGATATAGCTTTAGATTATGGTTAATGAGTCATTTTATGGAGAAAAGTTGTATGGAATAGAGGAAATCTAGAAATACGGTTACATGATTTTATAGAGTATAAGAAAAAACGATTACATCATAACTTCTATTTATGTCTTTTTTCAATTTTGTAGTTCTAATAGATGCTTTAAAACTCAACCAGCCGGGATTTGAAGAGGTGGTTGAAGGCGAAGCATCCTCTACATGCGAGAGAGTTGATAAGAATGTGGGAATGTCTAGTTTTCTTCCCTGTTTCCGTAACAGAGGGTTTAGACTTGGATTACATACGGTGTTAAAGATTAGCTTAGATTTGAAACGATACGATTATTATACTCTTGGGCAACCATGTGACCAGCTAAAGGAAATTCAGCCGACTATATATTTTTTTAATTCAAATTATGTGAAACATAGTGGCTTCTTCTCATGCACGCAAGTTGAAATTTTGTAGTGCAATTTAGAAATGTATCACGTTAATGTGACTTGATTACAGTTTTTCTTACAATATTACTAATTACTAGATGAGAGCCCGCGCATACGCGCGGGTTTGTTTTATATACAGTATTTTTGTATGATATGTTATAAATACAAATACATTTATTTGAATATACTACTTTTTTTTAACGTTATGTTTTTTTGTTTCCTACATTTTCATATGATCAAAATGACTTTGTATGACTAACTAAGTAATGTTTTGTGTGGAAACAATATAAGAAACCAAAGATGGAAGCCCCATTTAAGCATTGCTTTAATTCAATTGAAGTTAAAAACTTATTAGAAAGCTATGACATTTTTATATGATAACCATGGCTTAGTATATTGTGTTCTTCTTTTTATTGTGAAAATATATTACGTTCTTTTAAAAAAGGAGAGTACATTTTGTTTTAAAAGAAAATAATTATAAATTTTATCCTTCCTGATTAAATGGTAGTGAAGGAGTTTAGAATTTTTACGATCTCTTTATATATTGGCTTCTTCACTTATGTTGAATCGAATAATTCCTACTCTTTTAAGACGGTCAGGTAGACCCCAACATTATGCTTCTAATTTAGCTTTCTTCTGAAAGCTTTGTAAAAGACAAAGATGATTCAAATTTTTCTTCCTTCATCAACTAAAGAGTGGGTTCATTAGGGTTTTCATGCATGAATATAATGAATTGAAAATTACATTTGAGTAGAAAAATACAACATGACTAAAAACAACAACGATTACAATAGGGGGGAAAAATTAGAAACCTCACAAAATCATAAATGTGAGAATGAGAAAGAGCAGAGTTAATAATAGAGTTTAGAAAGTAACTCACATAAGGTGCAACTCCATAGACACATGGATATGCCGAGTTCATAGCCATACTCATTTGTTTAGAAGCATGGTGATGGTCTTTTTGTCCCTTGCTTCCTGCAATTCCAAAGACATTTTAAGATGCGACATTATATTGGTTATAGGTTGGAGAAGTGAAGATATCCCAAAGTCATGAATGATGCATGGTTTCATATAGTATGTGTGTGTGATGTGAATACTAATTATAAAGGCCGATTCTAAAAAATACTACCATTTAAAAAAAAAATCATTTTTTATCAAAATTCCAAAAATACCACAAAAGTAAAATGAAATTTTTTTTTTGTCAACAAGTAAAATGAAATTTTAATATTCAAAACTAAACCATAAACCTCAAAATTAAACTCTACCTCTAAAACTATACCCTAATTGGAATGTTTTGTAGAGGCTCCCACAAAAAATATACCCTAATTGGAATGTTTTGTGTAGGCGAACATGGGACTCGTTCATTCTGCTTGGAAAGGAGCCCACAAAACTTTATGCGTAAAAAAGAGCATAAGGTTATTCATTTTTTTTTCATAAACTTACAAGGATGACACAAAAGAGGCATTCTTGAGATCAAATTTTAGGGTAAATATACAAGATTAATCTAGTTGAAGAATATATTTTGTTTGATTAATGACACAAACAGAAACAGAGTCACTTCCATTTTTTTCTACATGGCATATCCTACAGATCTACCACCACATACATGCATGTAATATTTAGCTTGCTAGCAAATAAGCATGTGCTTCCTTGTTCCACTTGTCATTAGTTTTCTACACAGTTAAGATCAATCTAGTTTTTTTAATCAACCATTGCTGCTAAAATGAACAATTTTGCAAAAGCTGAGTATAAAATGCCCATAGTTTGGTTTCTTCAGCAGAACATGCGAAAAGTTTTGGATACATACTCATGAACATACCGAAGAAGCTTCTAGCTTTTCAATCAATAACTTTAACTTGTAAATTGAATCAAAAGTTTATGCAAAAAAATAAATCACCTTATATGAATCGGAAAAGTTGTAGAGTTGGTCTTCTTTGAGAGTAAAAAATAATGATATTGCTTATGCATATTAGCTCCTGCAACAAAAAAACATTTTGAATTTCACCATAATGTTTTGTACAAAGAATGTCTATTAAGGAATAATATCAAACAACTTACATAGCCCGACAATAAGAGCACCCCTTCCACCAAGATTCTAAATCTCTTTTGGAGAGAAAATTGTATGTGCGGGTCATAGTCTGGTATAGGATATGAATCGAGCTATGTAAGTTCTTTCTCCCTCTTGTTCGCCGCTCATCCTTTTCTCCACCTCCCCAATCATTGTGTCTCTTCTACCGCACCAATAAGTGAATCATCATCCTCTCTGATTAATTAAAGGTTTTTTTTTTATGGAATATAGTCGTCAATTAGAGGAAGATGTGAGGGAATTAACGAATGATATGAATCGTTGAACAAAAAAAACCTATTAGCGAAAGGAAAGCGGAAGATTTTTAGCGTGAAAAATAAAACATTTACAATGCTTTCAACTCACAAAAGAAGTTCTTCTCACAAATGAAAAGTGGCATACTTTCGTTCACCCTAATCCTAATGGTAAGTTCAAAAGGATTCCAAATCCAATTTTAGAACATATAATTTTCGAAACAGAAAATTCACATGTATTGAAAGAAATTGAACGACAAGGTAAAACTACTAAACACATGGCTCCAACATTCACAAAGACAACCCAATGATAACACTCAGATTTACACATGAACCAAAAACAAATTACAAACAAAGATGAAGAAGAGAAGCATTATTGATAAGTATGAGAACCATAACGCCAAAACCAACCAAAGGAAATGAATAAAGCACTTGATTTGGTAGAACAAACATCACCAAATAGGCATATGATACGAAATCAAATCCACGATTCATTACAAGAACATAGCTCATGATAAATTCGGGAGAATAATATATGAATCTAGCAAAACCAAACCCTAAATGCAGATTTTATGAGAAGGATAAGAAATAAACCAAATTTTAAGCCTCTCACAGACTCAGGAGGAGCATCGTCGTAGGAAACCTCAGTTGCATCATCATCGGCCACCAGTTCGTTGGTTTCGTTTCCGGCAGTAGCTGGCGCATATCGAGCCTTCACATAATCAAGCATGCGTTTGCGAATTTCTTCGGAATAAACCTGAAGAAACACATATGGGAAAGGAAAGTACCTCGGTGAAACTGGTGATCATATTAAAACTTAGCCCAGACTCAGTCGTCGTCACATGCCACGATTTAGAGAAGGATATTTTCCCTCGTCCCGAGCAGCCAACGGCGTCTTCAAGATCAGTATCACTGAATTTTTTTTAATCTTACTACTTAAATCTATGCCCAAAATCTAATCCAATCCAAACAAACTCAAATCTCAAACCCCTTTTGAGTTGAATCTATACTATAAAATTTTGGACCCAATGATGCAGAGATCTGTCTCTCCGATTGGTGATCGTATTTGGTAGATCAATTGCATAGGATTTATGATTGCAGTTATCGAATGTTTCCCATAAGAAAGAAGAGAAGATGAAAAGCTTTGAAACGGATAATACGAGTCGGCAAATTTTTTTTTACTTTCCTCTGTGCCACATGTCAAATTTATAGGCTGCCACGTGTCACACTCCTGGAGAAAGCTGACCTCTTATTATATAGTAGATGCGTTTTGTTGTTGTAACATCGTAGAAAAAAATGATACAATTGATTAGAATATAGAGCCAACTATACCTTTTTTTTTTTTTTTTTTTTTTCTTCTTACAAGTCCAAACCATTCTTGTAATTTTGGCAAGCATCTAATTTTGCTTACATTATTCTTTTTCCAGCCGTAATTTTGGCAAGCATCTAACATCCTTGTCAACATTTGGGTGTTTGGATCAAAAGGCAATAAGAGAAAAAATTCTTCAAGCATCCATACTTGCAGTAAAGTAACCATACAATCATAATGTAATATATGATATTTGGTGCTCATAAAACTGAAATACTTAAAACCGAGTTCGACATGACCTTAGCGTATGCAAGCATGTAAGATTCCAAGAAATGTGACATGGTCAGGCTTAACTCCTTCATCTTCCATAAGCATGAACAACTCAAACACCTCTTTGCTTCTTCCATTACGAATACATCCACGGATAATTGAGTTCCAAAGAATCAAATCACGTGTACGTAGCTGCCACTTTGAATACTTAAGTAGCATAGTCCAAACATGGGCATTTGGAATACCTGTCAACAGTAGCACCATTCCATTATTAATCCCCTAAAGGCTTTTTGTTTTCCTCTTGCTTACAAGTCCAAACCATTCTTTTCTATTTTGGCTTAATACATTTAATTACACATTTACATAACTCTTAGTTTTGATGGACAAATAACAAAAGGTATTCAAAGAAATGCTTTGACTTGTTCCAATACGAGATAGAGATTACAACTTATGCAAAAGATATGAATCACATATCTTATAACAAGTCACATAAATGCTTAAACTCAAAACTAAATTTATGTTTATAGTCAACTTGGAGTAGCACAATGGAAGACAGAAACCTATGATTCAGTTAGGACATGAATAACTTCCTTGATACACCTCTCCTTTATATCCTGTAATATAGATTGAATATTATCAACGACCTTTTGAACCGCGTCCTCCCTCTTTTGAACCGCGTCCGCCCTCTCTAATGCGGCTTTCTCGGCTTTCTCTTTCTCTGCAGCCTATTTAAAGAATTTAAAAACTTAAGACTGGACAGAGAAGCAATAGAAGCAAGTAGACTAAGAAGAATTTCTTACTTTCTTTTTCTCTAAAGCCGCCTCCGCCTCGGCTTTCTCTTTCTCTGCCGCCTGTTCCTGTTGGTATTTCAACACTCGTACGTAACGAATGTATGAAGGACAAGATACTCTGTGCAAGACTCCACTACATTGATCTTGAGCAGAAGAGGGTACCAAAGCAAGTATCTCCGGAACAGATTTGTAGAGGCTTAAGGAACTAGACATAGCTGCGAATGCACTTTTGTTGTGAGGAAAGTCCTTGGCCTTATTGTCCAGAGTGACAATGCAGTCTCTTACAAACTTTTCAGCATTTGATTTTAGTTGTGAGAGAAATGCAGCCTTTGCTTGCAAGATATTGTCATTGAGATCCTGATAAATAAAACTCATTAAACAAAATTATAAACCAATAAAGTATTTTGCCAATGCTAGACAGAGTAAACCTATGAGCAAAAGAGCCCTAGGACTTAACACATCATCTAAGAGAGAGCTAGTGTAACATCACATAATCATCTACCTCTGTTGTTGTAATTAGTTGACTGACTGTATGGATCTCAGCTTCTTTAAGTTTATCCACCTGCTCCTCAGAGGCACCAAAGCGGACTAGTAGGTCAATCGATGATTCATCTACCTCTTCATCTACTACTGCTTCCTTCACCTTCATCTTTATCTCCTCTTTCTTCGTCTTGGTCACTACGAATCCAAAATACTTAATGAGCATCACGCGGGGGGGGGGGGAAGGGTTTAAGTCCCCACACAAAACTAAATCGGTCACAACTTTTCTTAGGAAGAATCAATGACTAATTGCAACCAATGGTTCATCAAAATACTCGCATGCCTTGAGTTTGATAAACAATCCGAGCAGCTGCTTCCGCGGCTTTCTGATTTACCGCGACCTATTAAAGAAAAAATTCAAAACTTAAGAAAAAGAAAAAACAAGCAGAAGAACAAGACTAAGAAGGATTTCACAGATTATTGTTACCTGTTGGTCTTGCATCTGGCTCGCGGCTTTTTCTTCCGCGTCTTTCTGATCTACGGCCTTTTGAGCTGTGACCTATTATAAAAAAAATTAAAAACTTAAGAAAAGCTAGCAAGCAGAAGAACAAGACTAAGAAGGAGTTGAGATATGAGGGATTATTGAAAACTTACCTGTTGGTCTTTCAGTAGTCGTACATAACACATGTATAGCTTATATTCTTCTTTATTATTATCATTTAGCAAGACCGAACCACATGTTACTCCAACAGAAGAATTGGGGGGTAGCAACGCAAGTTCTTTGTCGACACAAGACAAGATCTCTGGCTGAGATTTATACTCTCTCATACAAGTAGACATAGTTGCAAACACCTTTTTGGTAGCTGGATCGGCATCACGAGCAAAAACATCCAGAGTCTTAACGCTGAGTTCTACATAGCGTTGAACTACTACTTCTAGTCTTCTCATAAATTCAGCAATGGCGTGGGAGATTTTGTCAGCCAGTTCTCCATTGAGACCCTCCTGATACAATAAATCTAATTAAACAAAATTTTAACCAATTCAAAAAATGCTAAAACAATAATTAATCTATGTAGTATTTCTATAGCTTGAATTTATAAACACCTTCAAGCAAGTGAATCTTAAATCTACCTTTGTTGTGATCAGTCTATTGATTGTATGGAACCCAGCATCATGTAGTTTATTCACATCTTCAGGGTCTATACCAACCTGGAGTACTGATCACCAGAGATCCAACCAGTAGTCAGGAATCCAACAAGAGATCGCATTACAATACTTGCGGATAACAATAAGCTTACATAGGTCAATAGTTAATGCTTCTTCATCTCTAGCTTGTGCAGAGGTTTGCTTGGCTTCCTGCTCCTTTTTCATCTTTCTCTTTCCAAACTTACTCACTAACACAGAATAAAAATCACAAGAATCACACAATGACTAAGAAAAAAGTCCCCACACAAAACTAAATTGGTCACAACTTTTCCTAGAAAGAATCAGTGACTAATTGCAACCAATGGTTCATAAAAAATACGAGCATAGAAAGGAAAGTAAACTTAACAATCTCAAAGAGGACACTGAAACAGACAAAACTCTTTTCTACACACAAGTTGATGAAATGGAAAACAAAAGAGATGCCTTTTGCTTCACACAACAGAACTAGGTTTTCCTCTATCGGTGCATCAATGTCTCATGTTTTCACTAATTAAGCAGAAGTTAGGTACCTAAGCTAAAAGTCACAAAACAAATTTTTCAGGCTTACATTTCTCAGGTGTTCCATCTGACTTGGCCACCAGATCCTTCGGTTTAGCTTCTTGGGCGTGCTTCTTCTTCATCTTTTCCCTCAACTTCTTCTTCTTCTGATTTTTGGTTAGAATTGTTGAATCTAGGGTTGCTACGAACGAGAAAGAGAGAGTCTGTGATTTGTATCTCTGAGATACTCGTAGAAATGGCTTTTGAGGATTTAGGGTTTCTTTTTAATACGCCGGGCCCTTTATCATACGGGTCAGTTTGTTAATTATGCGGTGATTCGGTTCTACAAACAAGAATATGATAATTGCTAATAAGTCCTTTCGAAGTATAATGGTTATAAATTATTTTCAAAGATTTACTAAAGTTTACTATAAATTATGCAGCCTAAAAAAGTTTCTTACTAGTATAATTCTTGAACAAGCCTTAATATATTCCTTAAAGCTTATCTATGTAACAAAGCGATTGACATGTATCAAATTTGATAATTTTATGACAGTCATATACTTTTTTTCCTAACATCTATTCATATAAGAAAAGATAATAAAAGTTAACCTACCAAGTGTTAAAAAAAAAAAAAAGTTAACCTACCAAATTAATGTTTCATGGTCATCTATGAAAATGGATGTTAATATAGTTAATTAGGCTTATTTTTCACCAAAAAAACGAAATTAAGGAGGGGTTATTGGATTAGGGATTTTAATGTATTTTAGAATCAGAGTAAAATCTGTGTTATTCAATTGTGTATTCAATAGAAATACAATAAAATCCCTTGTTATTGGATTAAACATTTGCTTGAGGTATTCTAAAATGCAATAAAAACAACTGTTATTGGATATGTGCTTGATTTTAGGGGATTTTAGTTATAGTGGATTTTGATGCATTATTTTTTCTAAAACATGAACAACACAAATATCTCCCTTTTACGTGTTATTTTGGAGGATTTCAAATTAAAAATAAAAAATATTATTTTCATAATTATCTTCTCTTCTCCGGATAAATTATCCTTCTTCTTCTTTGAGTCTTGTTAGATTATTCTTCATATTTTATTTTCCTCAATCAATTGATTCATGTTCATGTCTTGAAATCGCTTTTTTCTTATGGGTCATTTTCTTTCTTTTTGAATCGTCTTCAATTATTCTTATTTTTCTTCTTGCTTGAGTTTTCTGCAATTGTCAAGGTATTCCATTTCTTAACAGAGAGTGATTTTGAACATCTTTACATAGATTTGATTCTAGTAAAATCTGGGCAAAAAGAATGATTTTGTATCAATTGATTATGTTTCAGTTATAATATGAGGAAAGAAAGATGATGGGCAAACGTGGGTCATGACTTTAAATCCAACAAAATCCACCAAAATACTTTCAAATAAATGCATCAGAATACAAATATTACTTGGTGGAATCATTGTGAATTCATCAAAACCCATCATAATACTTCTAAACACAATTACAATAAAATACACTAAAATCATCAATCCAATAACCCCTCCTAAATACAACTATGAGAAGGGAAGAAAATCAAAGCTCTATAATATTACATAAATACAAAAAATATATCATGTGATGGAACTAATACTTCAACTAATTTTTCTCATTTCCTTTGTTTGGCTTAAGTATTTCAATTTTTTCGCTTTAGGTTTCTGTTTCAAGAGTTGTACAACTATAGAATGTCATGACATTAAAAAGGGGGAACAACAATACACATCTATCCATTGAAAACATATGCCTTCTTTCCATTGAAATTTTGTAGTGATATTTAGAAATGTATCACGTTAATGTGATTTGATTACAAATTTTCTTACAATATTACTAATTATGTGTTTTATTAATGTTTGTTACATTGTAGAGAAAATGATATAACTTCTGAGAATATAAAGGCATAAATTGATTTTGAGAGCCAACCATGTAACACCCAATTTTTTTTTTTTTTTTTTAAACTAATATTTCTACTGCGGAAACAAATAATTAAAACTATTAAATAATTCAATAAATCCAATCAATAAATAAATCCTTTAAGTCAATTTAAATTCAACACCAGAATTCAGGAATGAAATGAAAACTAGCAACCTAGCTCAACGGTTTGCTAAACTAACAACATAATTTAAAAACTCTATCATCGTCTTCCCTCGGCCTCGATTCCACGATCACATTTTTCCTTTACCTGCGACTCAAAAGAACACGGGAGTTGCGTGAGTATTATCATAAATACTCAGTGGAGCGGTCATCCCGCAAAAGATTAAACATAGAATACAATTTTAACAATTCTCAACGATTAATAAACATTATAAAGTTTTCATAGTTTTTAACCTGGTGTCGATCGACACACCACGACGGTGTCGATCGACACCTGATACTCAGGTACAGGCAACTGCACCAAGTGTCGGTCGACACTACCTCTAGGCGTCGATCGACACTCGCAGACAACGAGTATTATTTCTTATGTGATGTCGATCGACACAGCCTCTAGGTGTCGATCAACACCCTGTTACAGAAACCAGGGCCGAGACTCTCCTCTCACATCTCGACCCGGAATCACCTTTTTATCAATTTCCGATCACACACACAGAATCAACACGAACAATCATCCACAGATCATCAATCAATAGTCACGATTCACATAATTCAACACACAAACACAATTATCGGGAATCTACGAGTAATCCTAGCGATCACGCACTCACCTCGCTACTCGAAGATGAAGAATGGATTGGAAAGCGACGAACGAACGACCTCCAGACTCTGATTCACCACTGGAACTGCAAGGAATCTCGACACGAACACCACAACCACGGAAAAGACGAAGAACCTCGAGAATTCAGACCAAACTTCGACGAACAAACACGATTCTCTCTCGATTCTTTCTCTCCCACGAATTCTCACTGATTTCTGCTTGAAACCCGATGGCTCGCGATCCTAGACCATTAAAAAGGTCGAGCTTAGGGTTTTCGAGAATTAAACCGCATGAAAATCGCGGTTTTCGCAAACCAAAACCGAAACTCAGAACTCGTGTCGATCGACACTGCCCAAGGGTGTCGATCGACACCTCCAAAATATACCGATATTTTGGACTTCGGTCGTTACAAACCATATCTCTTTATGCATGAGAATGCTAAAGACCGTGCAAAAAAGATGTAGAACACTAACACTGTGGAAGTAAAACTTGATTCTTGAGGTACAAGTTAACCATAATATACCATCCAAATCACTTCATTCTGCTAGAGTTCTTTAAACAGATCCCCCACAACACAATCTTACTCTCCATTTTCATGCCTTTGATTTCATACAGTCTCCTAACCAAACCCTTAACGAATTTGTATTCGCAAGCACCAAACCATTCGAATTCCAAATGTTTCTTCACAATACTTTCCAAATCACTAAAATCCCTCCTCACAATCCCAACTTCCATTCCTTTTTCCACAAGCTCTCTCACTGAATCTATCATCTTATACGCAATCGATACAGTGTGATCCTAGATCTCTATCAAGTGCATAACCGAACAGAACACACCCGTAAATGCCAAAACCCATCCACTATTATCTACCCATACCTCACTTGGAGGAGAGTTTAGCCTAATACTTATCTCTGGAAGAAGAGTCTCCATTACAGGAATCAAAAACTCTTTATCGTTAAGCATAAACCGCTCTTCGAAACTCTATTTTGCTTTTCGATACAATGTAATCCCGTAGACCGAACCATGGTGTCTCATCTTGGAAGTTCATAACTTGGTACACAACCTCACCAAGGACTTTAAACCTGCTCTCGGTAATTCCCTTCTTTCGAAAGACAAGAGACGAGCACTGTCTGGACTTGTCTCATCACAAAAACATCGATTTCACTTTCTTCGATACAAAATCCGACAGTAAATGTTTTAGCCTTCTAATTACCATCTTTAGACCTCTCTTCTTTATCATCCAACACAATGATTTCAAGCAACGATAACTTGTTCAAACATTCGAAACAGACACAATCAAAATCTTGCTTCTCCTATGGACTAATCAACCGATGAATCCTCTTCGCAATCTCTTTGATCGTTGCTCCGAGTTCTCCGATCATATACATGAAAGCCTTCACAAAAAGGCATTGATCCTTACTATAACCATACAAATCCTTCTCTCTTAACAAGAACCTCTCAGATTTCTCAAGCCCTTGTATCAGAAACTATACCATTCCTTTATTCACTAACCCATTTATTGATTTCACAAGAATTGAGTTGATTAGGAAAGTTTACATTAATTTCTATATTACTTTTTGTACAAGCATATTTCCTTTATATGTTAAAGAGTTGATTAGGAAAATTTATATTAATTTGGTGATAGCTAGCATTATGTTAATGTTATCACTATATATATATATATATGTACCTTGAGACCTCATATCAAGAAAACTCAATAAGATATTTTATTCTATAATATTTGACAATTTTAGTGAAACTTGAAAAAAAAATGGTTATGTCTAAGACATCTTCTGATTCCGGTGTTTCTCGTTTACTTCAATCAACTTTTGGTTCTCGTTACGTTCGCAACTCTCTTCCACGGTAACTTTTTTTATTTAATCCTTCATATATTTGTTAAGAGGCAAAATAAATCTATATAACCTTTGATTTGTAAAAACTTACATCTCATGCCATTCGTTTTTTTCATGTTTTAATAACGTTAACGTAATGTTTCTATTGTTAGATTTGAGATGCCTGAGAACTCGATCCCGAAGGAAGCAGCGTACCAAATCATCAAAGACGAGCTAATGCTCGATGGTAACCCAAGGCTAAACCTAGCCTCGTTCGTGACCACTTATATGGAGCCAGAGTGTGACCAGCTCATGATGGAGTCTATCGATAAGAACTTTGTTGATATGCACGAGTACCCTGTTACTACCGAGTTACATAACCGATGTGTCAATATCATTGCACGTCTTTTCAACGCGCCGCTCGGTGAAGGCGAGGCCGGGGTTGGTGTTGGTACGGTGGGATCGTCGGAGGCCATTATGTTGGCCGGATTGGCATTTAAGAGACAGTGGCAGAATAAGCGTAAGGCGCAAGGACTTCCTTATGATAAGCCTAATATCGTAACCGGAGCTAATGTTCAGGTAAACCAAATAAATTTTTGAAACCGGTTTAGCTCTCCGGTTTAAGTTGATGTTTTTCTTAATTCCCAGTTTATACAGGTTTGCTGGGAGAAATTCGCAACGTATTTCGAGGTGGAGCTTAAGGAAGTGAAGCTAAGAGAAGGGTATTACGTGATGGATCCTCAAAAAGCAGTTGACTTGGTAGACGAAAACACAATCTGTGTCGCGGCAATCCTTGGTTCGACGCTAACCGGAGAATTCGAAGATGTCAAGCTCATTAACGACCTTTTAGTCGGGAAGAACAAGCAAACCGGGTAATTAAACAAAAAACCAAATAAAAACTATAATAATAAATCGATTTTTACCGGTATGAACCCGGTTTAACATACTTTTAAAACGTAATATATAGATGGGAAACGCCGATTCACGTAGACGCAGCGAGTGGTGGGTTTATTGCACCTTTCTTGTATCCGGAGCTAGAGTGGGATTTCCGGTTACCTTTGGTTAAGAGCATAAATGTGAGTGGTCACAAATACGGTTTGGTTTACGCCAGTATTGGTTGGAATATCTGGAGAACCAAATCCGATTTGCCAGAAGAACTTATTTTCCATATCAATTATCTTGGCGCTGATCAACCCACCTTCACTCTCAACTTCTCCAAAGGTAACATTACCATATACATATTTTTATAGAACTATATATTATATATTGTATTTGTATGCATATAAATGGAATTTTCTTTAACTTAATGATTTGTAAGTATGAAGCAGGTTCAAGTCAAGTGATTGCTCAGTACTACCAGCTGATTCGTCTTGGATTCGAGGTAATTAGTAACCCAACGTTGACCACTTTACCATTTTTTCGGAACGTTAATAGATCGAATCAATATAATTCGGTCTAAACTGAATTGTTGATCTACAAAATTCCGCTCTAAAGGGAACAAGAATTTTTATTTTTTTTTGTTTTCAAAATCATGAATTTTTGTTTGTTTGCTTGTTTAGGGATATCGCGACGTGATGGATAATTGTAGAGAAAACATGATGTTCTTAAGAGAGGAATTGGAGAAAACGGGACGTTTTAACATCATCTCTAAAGAAAAAGGTGTTTCGTTAGTGGCGTTTTCTCTTAAAGACAGTAGCCGTTACAACGAGTTCCAAGTGGTGGAAAATCTCGGCCACTTCGGCTGGATTGTTCCGGCTTACACAATGCCCGCGGATGCAGAACACATCACCGTCCTTCGCGTCGTGATCCGACAAGATTTTTCTCGTACCTTAGCGGAGAGATTGGTCTCAGACTTTGAAAAGGTTCTTCATGACCTCGATAAGGTTCATGCCGACGAAAAAGTTTAGCTCCATTTGGACCATTGTTTCCTCATCCGTTGTTTTATTAATATTTTCCAAAATTAGTTTCAAATAACATATTTTGGCTTTTTAAAACAGAAGTAGTTTTTCATAAACAAAAATATGTGATAGCTTTTTTTGTTTGTTGCTAACTCTTTCATGCAGCTTGGATTATTTGCGTGTTTTTTTTGGTTAATTCGATTCGGTTTGATTATTTTATTTTGCCTACCGAATCACAAACTCTTTATCGTTAAGCATTGAAACACATAAACCACTTTTCGAAACTCTGTTTTGCTTTTCGATACAATACTTCTCTTGGAGGATTGTTTAGCATTACCCTTAGCTCTGGTAGAAATCCTTGTATTGGAAACTATTCCATTCCTTTATTCACTAACCCATTCACTGATTTCACAAGAACCATTGTTTAACCCATGTTTGGACTTGTAAACTTGCACATCAACTTCTATCTTCACATTAATCTTATGCAAAGAAGAGATAATTCAAAATTTTGACTATGAATGTCTTGCTTTTTTCATCTCAAACCAATTCTAGTTTTAGACTAAGAATAAACTCAGTTTTTCTTCTAAAAAAACAGTTGCTATTTTTAGACTAAAAGCTTTTCCTTGTCAAAAACATTAAAAGTAAATCTATAGTCTGATAGGAAAAAAGAAAGAATCATCAGATTATATTGTGAATATAGACAATTACCACTGGATTATTGTAAGCTCTCTTAAGTACTGTGGTTTAGCATATTGAGCATTTTGTTACTATATATACTCTTATGATATGTCTATTCACTCGTATAGTGTGTCTAGTAATTTACTTAAATAAACCAAACCAAATGTATCCAAATTAAATTCACCAGTCCACATATATCATTAGCATTTTTATACTATACTTATAACAGAGACCTTACTCTCTATTGAAAGCACAAATCTTGAGAAGATTAAGGAATCGTTAAACCTTAATGGGATAATTAGTGAAAGACGAGTCCACTCACAGATCTGATACTCCTCTTCTTCTTCTTCGTTTTGTTTCCCAGTAAGTCTTGAATCGTCGTGGTCTCATCAACATCATCCTCATGACCAAATTTCAACGATTTCTTCATAGTAAATGCTTCCTTCCTCTTATACGATCTCTTCTTCGGTTTGGTCACAGTCACATATGCTGTAACTTGATCGGAATTGATAATCTGGAGTGAAGTGAGACAACATTCCTGCCATTTCAAAGCTTCGATATCGGTTATCACTTCGTCGAGAGTTAACGAAGAATCTGATGATGATGATGAAGAGATTCCGGTTTGTTTCAGTGTTGAGCGAGAGAGATCTAGTAGATCCAACGCATCTACTGCTTCACCTACAATTTTCTGGAAAACAACAACAATCCGAATCGATAAACACAACAATCGCAGAGAAAATTTCCACTCGATTTCTATGGATTCAATTGAAATCGCTGAGAAATTTTCGGTTTCTTCTGATTCGACAAGGAATTTGTTGAAATCGCAGAGAAATTCGAATTGATAAACACAACAATTTGAGAAACCCAAACAATCGCAGTGAAATTGTTGTGAAATTCCAATCGATTTCAACAAGGAATTTGCAGAGAAAATAGAGATTCGACAAGGAATTTCATGAAATCGAAGAGATGAATCGGTGATTGTTGTTGTTACCTTTTGAGATTTGTGGAGTTTTCGGTAACCGTGCATTTGAAGGATCTACAGAGATTGAACAAGTCGACGATTAGAGAAATTGAAGAGAGGAGAATCGGAGAAATTTGAGTGGAAAGGGAAATAAAACCTGATTGAGGTAAGAGATGGTGAAATCCATGGAGTTCTTAGAGACGGAGAAATCAACGTATTCTTCTAGAGTCATCTTCTTCTCTCCTCCTGCCTTCATTTCTTCTTCTTCTTCTTCTTCTTCTTCGTCACTAAGCTTTCGCTCTCAGTCTCTGGATTCTGGAAATGTTTTGGTCACTTTCTTCTATATAATGGCGACGGAAGAGTTTGTTACTCAAAACAAATGACGGAAATACCCCTCCCTATATGCTGTTTAATTCAAATTTCCGGATAAGCTGTAGAACTAATTACACAAGGGTAATATCGTTATTATAGTTCATTATTATGGTTCCAAACCTTGGTAACACACATCAATTAATTTTTCCGCAGCTTAAAACAGAATGAACCGACGACGTCTTCATCTCACACTCAAACCCATTAAATATGAAATTAGGCCCAGTTCATCGTAAGCCTATCTTTATTCAACGCAACACTCGTTTACTTAATCTCAATTGTTCCTAGTGAAAATACAACAAATTCGAAAAGAAGGCAATATATAATAACACCACATGAAGCAAATTTTATAAATGAATGGTGACATAAAGTTTTGGCTACTGGTCTCTTTGACAAACATATCAGCCTTGAGTTTTAGATATTCCGTTAGTTTCTCCATGCCTTCGAACTTCTAATTTTTTTTTCCTCATATCCTATTACAAAAAAATATTAGGGAATATGATGCATACTCAACGGTAACAAAGCATTTAACAGAATCTAAATACCCGCTTACCTCTATGATCACTTGACTCACTCTATCGATATTGCTATAACTTCAGAGTCGAGACTTTCCCTTTCTAATGCTAAGGTAAAGAATGAACAAAAGTTAACACCTTGGAGTACTAAGGCAAAGAATGAACACAAATTACCGAATTGTGAACTTTTCTCTTGATCGATAATGAATGAATAATATTAAATTAGCTTATCATCATCTTTTTGTTGTTATAGTGGATAGGTTTTAAGGTGGATCTAACAATTTTTTGTACATATTTTGTACAATTGCATACTTGATGCTAATCCAAACAAGATTGACTCAACACAAATTCTCAGAATTCACTAACAGGAAACACAAATTAATATCACAAAAGAATTAAAACTTAGAATGAAAAATTGTTAATAAACAAGAATTAAACCTTGGTCCCCGCCCCCCTCTCAGCTTCCAACTTCTTCTGCTTGATGTTCGTTGCCTTCAATTTTTTCTTCTCGTTTTTCGTTAGACCATCCACCTTTAATCTTGTCCAAAAGAACTCCTTTTCCTAACCTAGTTTCTAAAAGGATTTCTCCCGAATTGCTCAATACATACTCAGTCACTAGATTTGCTGCCGCTGCTTCTGCAGCAGCTTTTTCTTTCGTCTGCAAAGCTGCTGTTTTCATAGCGACTTTTTCTTTCTTCTGCAAAGTTGATGCGTTCATAGTGATGATTCGTAAGGAGTGTTTGAAGCTTCTGCAAGCGTCTAACAACAAATCATATAGATTGGCCATGAAAACTACTGTAGACTACATCGTGGGTTTTAAGAGCTTCGAATATATGGAGACTAACGGTGAATTGTAGTGAAGCTTTGGAAGACGTGAAGTCTCTAATGATGAATTGTAATCATGAAACATACGCTCGCTATTCTAGCTTGTTAGAGACAAGTTGGATTAGCGAAGGATGCCAAATTGTTAGAGTTACAAAAATCCATGGATTCCAAAGAAATTGAATTAGCTTGTGAGAGACTAGCTGGATTAGCGAAGGACGCCAAATTGTTAGAGTTACAAGCTCAGTTAGATGGGGAACTAAAGGTACTTGATTGTGAGCAACGTTTAGATGAGATACGCAATCAAACCAAAATCATATCCACGGTCCTAGGTTCACTTCTAGAAGAGTCTAGAATTGGTTGGAAAGAAGTATCGGAAGTTCCAAAAGGGTCCAAAACATACTTCAAGTGTTACGATCTGTTTGATGGTTTGAAACACCCACCAGGTTACCCATTAGGTTTGATTTTGTTGTGTTGTTGAATTTTATTTTGTATGAGTAGGTCATTGTGTTGAATCTTTTAATGATGTAGGCTGATGCTGACAGTGGGATCGACAAGCTGCGGCAGAAGAAGAAGTTTAGAAGCTAAACAGCCGAAAAAGGTCAAGGTTTTTTAAAACTAAGATGTGAACTTGTTGTCGTGGTTTTTATTTCTTGTTTGTGCAAAGATAATTTTGGATTTAGAAGATGTTGGAATGAGATGGTTTTGGTGCTATTGAGTGTTTGTAATTATCAGTACCAAAGTAACGGTCTGCAAATTCTATTGAGTCAATCTTCGGGTCATGGCGTTTCTGATGCTTTTTCTTTCTCTATTTCCTGTTTGTTATACTCAAAAGGATGGTCACTAGGACGATGGTTTGGTAGAGAGTGTTGTCTAAAACAGTAGTAAACATCATAAAGTATAAGGAAACAAACACCTCTTACTCACATAGAGGGTTTGATTAGCAATTAACTTTTTTTGTGTGTATTTACGAGTCTTTGCCACTACCCATTTATTCAATTATTACGTGTCTTTGTTCGTAACAACCAATGAGAATTCTCCACGTGACGACTGCCACTAAAGATCCATCGATTATGCGAGTCGTCGACTCGCCGAACAACAAACTCTACTCTGTGAAATTTCGATGCAAATCTGAAGAAAAGTGAGTAGATAATGAAATCGTAAAACCTTAATGGGAAATTAGTCAAAGACTAGGTCATTCACAGATCTGAGACTCTTCTTCTTCTTCTTTTTCTTTTTATTTCCCAGTAAGTCTTGAATCGCCGTGGCCTCATCAACATCATCATCATCATCATCCTCATGACCAAAATTCAACGATTTCTTCATAGTAGATGCTTCCTTCCTCTTGTACGATCTCTTCTTCGGTTTCGTCACACTCACAGATGCCCTAACTTGACCGGAATTGATAACCTGGAGTGAAGTGAGACAACATTCCTGCCATTTCAAAGCCTCGGTATCGGTTATCACTTCCTCGAGGGTTAACGATGGTGAAGACCGGATTCCGGTTTGTTTCAGTGTTGAGCGAGAGAGATCTAGTAGTTCCAATGCATCTACTGCTTCACCTACAATTTTCTGGAAAACAACAATCGCAGAAAAAATTTCCACTTGATTTCTATGGATTCAATTGAAATCGCAGAGAAATTCGGATTCATAAACACAACAATATGAGAAACCCAAACAATCGCAGTGAAATCGTTGCAAATTTCCGATCAATTTCAACGGATTCAACATTGAAATTGTGCAAATCGCAGAGAAAATAGAGATTCGACAGGGAATTTCATGAAATCGAAGAGATGAATCGGTGATTGTTGTTGTTACCTTTTGAGATTTGTGGAGTTTTCGGTAACCGTGCATTTGAAGGATCTACAGAGATTGAACAAGTCGACGATTAGAGCAATTGAAGAGAAGGGAATCGGAGAAATTTGAGTGGAAAGGGAAATAAAACCTGATTGAGGTAAGAGATGGTGAAATCCATGGAGATTTTAGAGACGGAGAAATCAACGTATTCTTCTAGAGTCATCTTCTTCTCTCCTCCTGCCTTCATTTCTTCTTCTTCGTCGTCACTCTAAGCTTTCGCTCTCAGTCTCTGGATCCTGGGAATGTTTGGGTCACTTTCTATATAATGGCGACGAAAGAGTTTATTACTCAAAGAAAATGACGGAAATACCCTTCCCTGCATGCTGTATAATTCAAATTTCCGGATAAGTAGAACTAATTACGCAAGGGTAATATCATTATTATATTATTTGTTCATTATGGTTCCAAATCTTGGTAACACACATCAATTATAACTTTTTCCGTAGCTAAAAACAGTATGCAACGACGACGTCTTCATCTCACACAAACCCATTAAATATGAAATTAGGCCCAGTTCAATCGTAAGCCTCTCTTTTTTCATCGCAACACTTATTTATTTATCTCAAATGTTCTTAGTAAAAATACAACAAATTAGAAAAGAAGGCAATATATAACACCACATGAAGCAAATTTTATGAATGAATGATGACATAAATTAAGCCGTACATGTAAAAAAGTCATGCAGAGTGGTATGATACAAGTGTAAATCTCGCAAAAAATACATGTAGACTAAGTATAAGACCATCTCCAATATATTTCCCTATTTTTTACTCTAAAATAGGGAACTCTATAATAGAGATAGATTTTACTCCAATGTATTTCTCTATTTTTGACTCTAAAAAGTAATATTCTAAAATATATTCTTTTTTAATTTTATTATATAATATCTTTTATTTGTAAAATTTACAAATTGACCCCATATATTTGATTCTTGCAAAAACCTTCAATAAATTATATTTTTAAAAAATTAAACATTTATTATACTAATAAAACAAATATTTTAATGATCTTAGTGGTCCCGGAGATAATTTACGGAAGTATTAATTTACTACTTTTTGTTGTATGAAAAAAATATTTATTATGGAATAAATGTATAATTTTATATTTAATCATTTTTAGTTTAGTTAAGTAATGTACTATTATAAATTCATAGATGAAATATTCCTAGATGTTGAAGTATGCTTTACTATTAAATCAATATAATGCATGTTGCATTATATGATGTTTGTGTTAGGGGCCTATTGGGCCTTCGTCTATGTAAAACCTATGTATCTCTATTAGGTTACAAGTTGTACTGTCTATACTTTGTATATAAGGCACTGCCTTCTAATGTAATCAATAAGAATCCTCTTTACAACTACTAAAGGCTTCTTGACATGGTATCAGAGCCAATAACCTAATTTGGTTTATTGGTTGTCGATCTTCTTCTTCTCTATCCGAACAACCTTTGTTTCGGATCTCTATTTTTCTCACTTCCGCTATCTTTGACCTACTCCTCGTCGATCTAATGGCGGGTGAAGACTCTTCTCCATTTAAAAATGAATCAATGATGGATACTGCCATATCCAAATCACGGATCGAATATGTTCGACGAACTATCTCTCCTTATGATCTTACCTCTGGCGATAACCCAGGAACTCTTATTTCTCAACCGTTGCTGCGTGGACCAAACTACGACGAATGGTCTACAAATCTTCGTTTAGCCCTCCAAGCACGCAAGAAATTCGGTTTTGCAAACGGTTCAATTCCTCGTCCTGATGAAGATTCGGATGATTACGAAGATTGGTGTGCAAACAACGCTCTTGTTATTTCATGGATCAAACTCACGATCATTGCGACACTGCGATCTTCGGTCTCACATAGTGATAATGCTCATGACCTCTGGTTACATATTGAAAAGCGTTTCTCTGTGCGAAACGGCCAAAGAGTACAACGACTCAAGACGGAACTTGCAAATTGTCGACAAAAGGGGCTTGCTATTGAGGCGTATTACGGTCAACTCAAAAAGTTGTGGTCGAGTTTGTCTCATTATCAACGAGCTAAAACTCCAGAAGAAATTCGGAAAGAACGTGAAGAAGACAAACTTCATCAATTTCTTATGGGATTAGATGAATCAGTTTATGGAGCTGTGAAATCAAATTTGCTTTCTCGTGATCCACTGCCTACCTTAGATGAAGCATATAATGTCCTCACTCAAGATGAGGAATCCAAACTTGCTGGTCGATTACATGAGGAGCGTATTGATGGCTTGAGTTTTGCAGTTCAGACATCATCACCACAACATGTCGTTTCGGAAAACAAGCGAAATCCTTTTGTTCTCTACACCTTCTGTGGAAAACAAGGTCATGTTGCAGAAAATTGTTTTCGCAGAATCGGTTCTCCACCTTGGTTTGGCGACAAGAATAAAAAGAAATTTGGAAACTCTTATTCACGTGGACCTTTGGATAACAATACAACTGGACGTGGGTTGTTGGCGACTCCAAATAACAATACAAATGGGCGTGATTCAGCTTGTGTTAATCACGTCTCCGCTGGGCCAGTTTCAATTTCAACTTCGTCGTCAGTCTACCCGAACCTCACTGACTCTGATCGTGTGGGAATAAGTGGTTTGTCTGATGATCAATGGAAGACCTTAGTTCGCATGCTTGCAGAATGCAAACCCGCTCCATCTGATCATCTCACGGGTACTTATTTCCTTGAATCTTGGATTATTGACACATGAGCTTCAAATCATATGACGGGAAACATTGATTTTATTACCGATATTTCTGATATGCTGCCAATGTTGATAAAACTCCCTGATGGGAGATTTACTACTTCTTCTAAACAAGGAAAAGCATAGTTAGGTTCGACGTGTCTTCAAAATGTCTTCTTTGTTGATGGACTTCAGTGTCACCTAATTTCAGTATCACAGTTGACTAGAGATAGTGGGTGTGTCTTCCAGATTACTGACAGGCTTTGTGTTGTTCAGGACCGCATCACGAAGATGCTGATTGGAGCGGGTGAGCAACGCAATGGACTGTATTTCTTTAGAGGAGTGGCTGCTGCTGCGGTAATGCAAGGGACACATTCTCAACCAATGGAGCTTTGGCATTGTCGTCTCGGACATCCCTCTTCTAAAGCTATGGAGTTGTTGCAGTTTTCTGATTTTCGTTGTAGTGCTTTTGATTCAAAGACTTGTGATATCTGTTTACGAGCTAAACAAACAAGAGCTTATTTCCCTTTGAGTACTAATAAAACAAGTTCAGTTTTTGAGATGAGTCATTGTGATCTTTGGGGGCCTTATAGAACGAGTTCTCTCTGCGGTTCGACATATTTTTTTACTATTCTTGATGACTACTCACGAGCTGTTTGGGTTTTTTTACTCCCATCAAAGCGTGATGCACCAACACAACTTAAGAATTTTTTGGCATTTGTTGAACGTCAATTCGAAACTCAAGTAAAAATTGTTCGAAGCGATAATGGCTCCGAGTTCATTGTTTTAGATGATTTCTTTGCTCAAAAAGGGATTATTCATGAAACCTCTTGCGTTGGTACTCCACAGCAAAATGGTCGTGTTGAACGGAAGCACCGCCATATTCTTAATGTTGCACGTGCACTTCGGTTTCAAGCTCATCTTCCTCCTGAATTTTGGGGCTACTGTGCACTCGCAGCATCTTACCTTATTAATCGTACTCCCACTAAGCTTCTACAAGGCAAAACACCTTTCGAACTTGTTTACAAACGTTCTCCTCCTATGCAGCACCTGCGTGTTTTCGGTTGTCTCTGTTACGTACATAACCAGAAACATGGTGGTGACAAGTTTGAAACACGAAGTAATCCTTCCATTTTTGTTGGATATCCATTTGCTAAGAAAGGATGGTGTGTTTACAATATTGAAACCGGCACTGTGTCAGTCTCTCGGGATGTTGTTTTTTTGTGAAACAATTTTTCCCTACTCCAAAACAGAGATTTCAACCTCTCATTCTCCGATGTTGGATGCTCCAATGCTATCTTTTCATGCCGGTGATGATGAGTTCTTTGATGCCTCTCCTACATGGCTGAATCATTCCGTTGAATCACCACCTTCTCAGCTTTTGCAAAATTCTGAGCTTGTTGTCTCCTCTGCCTCTGGTACAGATTTCCAGGATTCTATTCTTCCATCTGAAAATAGCTTGGTTTCATCTGCAGTCACCGAAACTGCAGCCCCTTCTCCACCGTCTGCCGACACCACTACGGGCACTGCAAATTCGGCAGACATAGCTACAGATGCTGTAGCCCCTGCTCCGGTCTCAGTTGCAGTTTCAGATGATCCTGTACCTATTTTTCTTGGCCGTGGTTTGCGGAAAAAGAAACCTCCTACCAAGCTTGCTGATTCTGTTACCACTCTCTTACATGAGCCATTCCCATCTGTCACTCCTTATCTGTTGGATCATTACTTATCAAGCTCCAAATTTTCAGAAAGTCATCAAGCATACGTCCAAGCGATTACTTCTGCCAATGAACCAAAATACTTCAAAGATGTGGTCGAATTTGATGTATGGTGTGATGTTATGACTGATGAAATTGTTGCGCTTGAAGAAAATGGAACTTGGACTGTTGTTGATCTCCCACCGGGTAAGCAAGCTCTTGGTTCCAAGTGGGTTTATCGTATTAAATTCAACGTAGATGGTACGATTGAACGATACAAAGCGAGACTTGCCGTCCTTGGAAATAATCAAACGGAAGGCATTGACTACAATGAAACCTTCGCACCAGTTGCTAAAATGAACACCGTACGTGCATTTCTCAAGCTAGCTGCTTCTAAAAATTTGGAAATTCATCAAATGGATGTTCACAATGCATTTTTACACGGTGATCTTGATGAAGAGGTTTACATCCAATTTCCTCCAGGTTTCCGATCAAAGGACAAGGACAAAAACAAGGTATGTCGACTACATAAGTCTCTTTATGGGCTTAAGCAAGCTCCGCGGTGTTGGTTTGGTAAACTAGCGACAGCATTGAAAGAGTATGGTTTTGATCAAAATTACTCTGATTATTCTTTGTTCACACTACAACAAGGAGATAAACAACTACAAGTTCTTGTGTATGTCGACGACTTGATCATTTCTGGCAGTTCAATCGGGTTTATCAATGACTTCAAAGACTACTTGAGCTCTTGTTTCCACATGAAAGACTTGGGTGTCTTAAAGTATTTCTTGGGAATCGAAGTGGCTCGTAGTCCTTCTGGTATATACTTGTGTCAAAGAAAATATGCCCTTGATATTATTTCTGAAACTGGTTTGATGGGGGTAAAACCAACTACGTTCCCCTTGGAGCAAAATCATAAGCTGGCACTAGAGAAAGGTCCACCACTCTCGGATGCTTCAAGCTATCGTCGTCTAGTTGGTAAATTGATATATCTCTCTACGACACGTCCAGAGATGTCTTATGTTATACATATTCTCTCCCAGTTTATGGCAAATCTGAAAGCGGCTCATTGGGATGCAGCACTTTGAGTGGTGCGTTACTTGAAGAATAACCCAGGTCAAGGTATTCTTCTAAGCTCTGATTCCGACTTGACTCTTACCGCATGGTGTGACTCTGACTATGCTGGTTGTCCCTTGACTCGTCGCTCTCTCACGGGTTGGTTTATACAACTCGGCGGTTCTCCATTGTCTTGGAAAACACGCAAGCAAGAGGTTGTTTAACTTTCTTCGGCTGAGGCAGAATATCGTGGTATGGTTGAAACACTTCAGGAAATTATGTGGCTACGTGAACTTCTTCCGACAATGGGTATTGCTTGTATTGCTCCGACTACGTTACATTCTGACAGTCTTTCGGCAATTAAACTTGCTGCAAATCCTGTTTTTCATGCTCGGACAAAACATATCGAAAAAGATTGCCATTTCATTCGTGACGAGATTATCCGAGGTACCATATCTACAAACCATGTGTCCACCAAATCACAGTTGGCCGACATTATGACCAAGGCATTGGGTCGAAAGGAGTTTGAAGAGTTTCTTCTCAAGCTGGGTGTTATTAACATCCACACGCCACCTTGAGGGGGGGGGGGGGGGGGGGTGGGGGCCTTCGTCTATGTAAAACCTATGTATCTCTATTAGGTTACAAGTTGTACTGTCTATACTTTGTATATAAGGCACTGCCTTCTAATGTAATCAATAAGAATCATCTTTACAACTACTAAAGGCTTCTTGACAGTTTGTGTTGTCGTACGTAAGCTCGTAAGTTTCATATTCATGTTGATTAGTTCACAAGTTAATAAAAAGTTAATTTAAAGGACTAATTTGTAAATAAAAAAGTTTGACTCTAAAATAGAGGTGAAAATAGCTTTCCTCTATAAATTTCACTTCTATAAATAGAGATGAAAATAGCATTTCCCTATTTTAGAGGTGAAAATAGAGATTGGTTGGAGAAGATTTTCCTCTAAAATAGAGTTTAGAGGTGAAAATAGAGATGGGTTGGAGATGCTCTAAGATAGTATAATAATTGTTTGGTAAAAATATAACATGCAATGCAACTATGCAAGACATTTTTAATGGTTGACCATGGTCTTTTTTCACTCTTTCCTTATCACAAAATTTGTAAAAGTTTCGAGCTTCTGTAGAAACCTTTCATTTTTTGTAAAATAGAGTTTCATAGATTTAAAAGCATAAAATTTATTGAAGATTCGAAAGGCCTCACCGATAAATAGTGGGGAATCAATGAGTGATCAAATCATCGAAATCAGATAATATGTTAGCTCAAATTGATTTTCATGAATGTTTGCTTCAGAATAATAGATCTTTGGAACTAGTTCAAGATCTAACTGTCTTTTAAAAACATGTCGCCCTACCTTCAACAAACTTTTGTTCCTAAGTTAGGAACTTCCCTCTTGATCGATAATGAATGAACAATACCGAATTAGCTTACAAACATCCTTTTGTTGTTCCAATGGATATATTTTAAAGAGGATTAACAACTTTTTGAACAGATTTTGTGAATTCATGATATAGAGCATCTGTTGGGATTTCCAAGATTTTTTTTTTTTGAATAAAGGTTTTTCTTTTTGTTGTCTGCAAACTGGCTATGAATGAATTTACCCTACAATATAAACATAATTAAAAAGTGTCATTAGTTACAATAAATTGATGATTCAAACCAATCAACAGAAATAAATAACCTACATCGTCCATGATTATGGCATTGACTGTTTTGAAGATGGGGGCTATGGCATTCAACGTTCCAAAATTTTTGATGAGAAGCCCTAGGAGATAACATTGTAAGCAAAAAGAAGATTACTAACCTGAGATGGGTCAAACTCCATCGAATTGTTCATATAGCGAATGAAAGATTGACTTAATCACCAAAAGATGATGAAATATAATCACAAAGAAAAACCAAACACATATTACCTCTCCATCGAATAATTGTGATGACAAACTCAAGATGCTTGAAGGAATTGAGATGAAAACGACAATGAAGTTTTGTATTTATCCAATTTGAGGAAACAATAACGCATTCTTTTGCGACTCTTTCTCTCGTTGGCTTATTGTTTTTGGAGTTGATTATAACTCTTATAACTATGCCTACCTACCTTATACATTACATCTATATGCATGTAATTTAAATGTAAAAAGGTTATAGATCTTTAATATTCAACAAATCCATCTTCCCCTGAAATTGTTTCAAGCAAACAATCAACTACATGAAAATCCCCTTATCATTAATTCATTCATCTCTTACCAAATCCTAAGGACTAAGAAAGAATTATAGTAGAGAGAGAGAGAAACTAACCAATACATGGATCTGTCCATTAGACCGGATTGTTGCGACCTTTACAAATTGGAGGACGCGACCACCCAAAAGGATATGTCGCCGGATTTTTTCGCTCTTTCCTTATCACAAAATTTGTAAAAGTTTTGATCTTCTATAGAAATCTTTCATTTTTTATAAAATAGAATTTCACAGATTTAAAAGCATAAAATTTATAGAAGATTCGAAAGGCCTCGCCGATAAACAATGGGGAATCAATGAATGATCAAATCATCGAAATCAGATAATAAGTTAGCTCAAATTGATTTTCATGAATGTTTGCTTCTGAATAATAGATCTTTGGAACAAGTTCAAGATCTAATTGTCTTTTAAAGACATGTTCGCCCTACCTTTAACAAACTTTTATTCCAAGTTAGGAAATTCCCTCTTGATCGATAATGAATGAACAATACCGAATTAGCTTACCAACATCCTTTTGTTGTTCCAGTGATAGATTTGAAGGAGGATTAACAACTTTTGTACAGATTTTGTGCATTCATGAAATGGAGAATCTGCTACGATTTCCAAGAACCACACACGAGATGGCGGGATTAGTAGGATACAAACGCTTGAAGTCACTCGAGAATTCATTTCAGGTTATACTTCACATCAGAATGATCATTTGTGGATCGTAAATTGCTAGGTATTGTCTTAGAATTTTATTCATGATCAAACTCATGTACTTGATCAACCAAAGTTATTATTCATTCATATTAGTACAAAATGCTTCTTAACTTACACTTGTGAATAGGAATTTCATCAGGATCAGCTTGTCTAGATGCTTCCAACTTCTTTGCCTTGCTCTTCTTTTTTGCATTTTCTTCTTCTGATTTCTGGTTAGTAAAGGATGTACTAAAGGAGTTACACTCTCTAAAAGAAAAGTTGGTTACCCGGTTAAAAGACACAAGGTCTGAATTGAAAATGTCTAAAAAAAGAATGAGGAGTTGGTGAAACTTGGATTAGAGGAACTAAGGGATAGGGAAGCGGCTTTGGTACAGAAGGAATACTTTTTGGTACAAAAGGAATACTTTGTGGACCAGAGGGTAGCCGGTGTGGAACAAAGGGATTGTTATCTCGTAGAAAGGGAAGCGGATGTGGTAAAGAAGGAATCCGCTATGGAACGAAGGGAATATTATGTGGCAAAAAAGGAAACGGATCTAAACGATAGGTTAGATGATGTGTTAAAAAGGGAATTAGCTGTGAGTGTAAAGGAAGAAAGAGATTTGCTTACATTATTAAGTCTGGGTGAGATTAAGCAAAGCAATGAAGCAATTCTTCGAAGCAATTAAGCCATATCCGGGCGATTAGATATGGATCAAGAAGAGGCGAGAACTATTTCGAAGTATATGTGTGATCTTTTAAAAGATTTGAAAGCGAGAGATTCAACATACTTCAGGGCTCTACCTTACGGTCGTGTATCGGAAATAACTTGTACAAGAAGTTAATATAGAGATTTAGAATATTCTTCGGTTTGGGCTTCACGGCTTCACTTCATAGTTGGGTTTTAGTGACCCAAAATAGATGGTTCGCAAGATACACATCTTGTTTGTACAAGTTATTTCCAATATCATGGTATAAATCACCCATCAGATCATCCATCCACATAATAGGTTTGATTTTGGTCCTTGTGTTGTTGAATTTTACTTTGACAATTGGAAACATTGTAATGGTGTCTTTTAATGATGTAGGCTGTGGCAAAAGAAGAAGAAGGTTGAAGGTGAACAACAGGAAGACCGAAAATGAAGATAATTTTGGATTTAAAAGATGTTGGAATGAGATTGTTTTGGTCCTTGATTAGCCATGCCAAGTTGTTTATGGTCTAATGTTTCAGTTCAATACTCGTAGTAGTAGTAGCAGATGATTTTGGCAAATGTTTTCAGTTTTCTAAATATAAATATAGCTAAATGGGCCTCAAATGATTAAAAACGTGTCAAAATCAGGAGCGTTAAATTTAGGGCGATGAGTCGAGAATGTTGGTTTGGTTAAAAGTAAAATCCACAGTAACTGCGGTGATTTAATGAGACGCCATGTGGCACGTAACCGCTTGCATTTGAAACCCTTTCTTCTCCGGCGAGAACCGTCTCACTCTCCGGTTAAAACCTAGTTTCGTCGCCTACTTGACCGTATATACCGATGCTTCCACACTCGTACACCGTCGATTCGCTCTCGCAATCCAGTTATACTCGCGGCTTCGGATAATCACCGCCGCTTGTTCTTCCTTGGAATCGAATCGAGTTTTCTCTCTATTATCCCCTAGTGGAATACTCATGAGCTCCATTTTCGCTCTTGACAAATTATCTCTTGAAAGGTAATTAAAATCGAAGAGGATTCGCTTCGTATGAAGTTGGGCTTAATGTTTTTGATGTTTTGGCACTCTTATTATCTTGTTTGTAGAGGAATTCAGCTGTGATTCCTATCCGGAAGGCTAGAGAATTGGACACTTAATAAAGCAAACGTGATGCAGATGAGAAGTTGGAGTGTAAGGATACTTCTTTACTCGTGTTTGAAAGCATCTGTGCCCGTTCTTGACTTAAACGCGCACCAGAGCCTTATCGTAGCTCTCTTTTGCCATTATGGAAGTGGATATGATGGGTCACTGATGACAAGAGCTGAGTTCTTGGTGAGTGTTTTTGTGCATTATTGGCTTGTTGAGAATCACTTCTCGCCGTTTCCTCTTGTTACGGCTAAGTCTTTTGGTTCTGTGGGTTAGAACAAGTGGTCAATTATCTGAATCTGAGCTGGGTTACAAGTGGTTTTGGACTGAAAACTATGTTGAGCTTGCTAATTTGAGCATCAGGCCTCTCACTTCTTGGAGTACCCATTTATATATATTGAGGAGTTTCTTCTTCTATCGCTCTATTAAGAATGCATCGAAGCTGCTTTAAATGGATCTGTAAAGGATGCAAAAAAGGATGAATCTTACGAATCTTGTGTATGTGGATACACATCTTTGTGGCAGAGCCAATTATCTCTACTACAGCTGTCTCGTTATGCATTTTATTGGCTCCAGAAATAATAACTTAGATGGTTTGATCCCTGGCTTATGTTATTATTCTCAAATTCATGACTTTATTTGTTCAAACTTCTGTATTCACATCTTTATGTGACTGAATGATTCTATTGTTTTTCTCTAAATAGGTGATGAGTATACTGACATCGTCAAGAGAGCTTTTGGTTTTAGTGAAGAATTTTGATAAACCCTTGAACAAGGAAACTTAACAGTGTATGCCTATATTTTTTCCTATACCGTGAGCAGCTGAAGGTATGCCTATATTTTTTGCTCAACGCCAATTGTTATCTGTTGATGTTCAAATACCTATTGGCCATTGTAAGAAGCATTTTATAGTGTAATATGAAAATGAATAAAAATTTATGCTATTGAATTTTTTTCATTATACAGTAAGCAAGTATCTAAGCGAACATGTTCTTAAAGACTTCGTAAGTTTTGAGATAAAAAACTACCAATCAACTCATCATGGAGGAAATAAATATTGTCAGCTCATCAATCTATTGATCATCAATTTGGCTTGGCAACCATTGACTTTTTATGTTATAAATATATGATAAAATAATTCACCAATTTTTTGTAAAATAGAATGTGAAACTAAGTTGGAAGCAACTTGGGCGAGACTAACAGAATGTGAAGCTAAGTTGTAAACAACTCAGGCGAGATTAACATACTGTGAAGCTACATTGATGATAACTTTGAAAGTTATGGATATGGGTGGTGATAGTGTGGCTGATAACGTTATAAAATCTTTGAAATATGGGTTTGAAAAGATTTATTCAGAGGTTTCCCATCATTTTCAATATGTGGGTTGGGTATTTGAGTTTTCTTTTGATTTTAGGTCTTTAGATAAGTATTTTCGGCTAATAAAAGGTCTAATATGAACGGGAATTGTTACCGTGCGATTAAAAATCATTACAATCCATGCAAAACACTAGAAGACAAATATGAATTGCTATAATCTCTTTTGATATGAAAAGGCTGAAAAGCATAAATAATAATTTCTCTCATTCGAAATTTAGGAAGCAGCCAAATCCAATGATATGTTTTTAAAAATGAAAGGAAAAAGTAATACTACATTTATAAATTATAAAATAAATCGACAGAAAAAGAAAAAAAAAAGTTATTTCTTGTGCATAGACAAATACTTTGTGTTTATTATTACTCATTCGAATAATACCGGCGCAATCTTTCTTTTTTAGATGGGCCCCACAAGCGTGCCTCATTTGGGCCCACTTAAAAATCGTACTTGGGGAACAAAAGAAATTAATAACTCGATGTATATATACCAAACGAACAATAAAAAATGGAAATTTTACAAAATGGAAAAACATTTGGGACAGTCAAATACGTTTACAAAACGTTTAACATGGTTTTACTAATCTAGCTAACAATAACATTGTAATTTTTTAACATATCGGCTCCGAATGATAACCTCGTTTGGACGCAAATCCGTTTGCAACCGTCCCAATTATCAAACGGGCGTTTGTATTTTTTTTAAAAATAAAATATTTTATTTTTTATTTCTGAAAAATATATGTGTATACTTACTTTAATATAAATATATAAAAATCAAACTAAAAAATTTAAATTATTATTTATATTTTAAATAATATATAATATTTTCAATCAAAAATTATTTACTATTTAATCGCTCCATTTAAACGGAGTGACCAATCTGACCCATCATGATTATGGTAAATTAAAATAAATAACGTAGATGTTTAATCTTTTGTTGTTTATCGTCGATTTTGGATGTGTATTGGGTTGCTGTTTAAATCTGGTCGACGGAGATGAAAAAAAAAATTGATTTGCATACAAAAAGTTATTAAAAACTTAAGGTCTTAACTTATAAAAAAAACATTTCATAGTATAAGCATATATATTAAATGAAAGATTTGTGTGATTGTGCCACTTGCACCTACTATATATACTATAGTTCTTTTATAATGTTTTAGTATAGTTATTTTATAATGGTTTTCAAATAAATAAATGAATGGATACAATGTTAACGAACTAAAAAGGCTTTACAAAACCTTATCAAAGTAGTTGGAGATTGTATTTTTGAAAATTGATATAGTTATATGCCAGCGGTTTATGCATAAGTAATCTAAACAGATTAGTTGGTGGAAAACAGTATAGTTAGTCTTAACAATATTCAATACAAACTAAACCATTACTATATATTTTGTTAAATTCATTGCAAATTTGTATCACACACCCGACCGTTCGTTACACGACCATACCTTGTTCTACAGTGATTACGTCGCTTCAACTGTTGATACCATTCCGAACAATTTCATCATCCTATCAAACCAGATCAAGTCAAATCAAACGTATATAAAAAATCAGAAATGAAATAAATTGAAATAAAGGTATGTAATAATGGAAGAAGGTAAACGTGAAAGGACGTGACACGACCCCACCGTTGTTGAAGAATGAAGAAAATTCCCGAAAAAGCATAAAAAAGAAGAACGATTGTTCACCAGATGCGAAGCAAGATAGTATCAAGATTAAAGTAATTTAAATATAGAATAAATCTCTATTATTCATCTAAAAAACAAAAGTTATTCTATGTACATGACTTTTTGGTTCAACTATGGAAAAAAAAGAAGAAGCAGGAGTAGATATTTCATGACTCATTGTCGTTTGAAATTGAGGGCAATGGTTTAATGAACTGTGAAACACATGATCGATTCTTAAATTGGTAATAATAGTAAATAATCTTACTATATTCTTTTTTTTTTTGGTCGTTAATCTTACTATATTCAATATATGCAAAAGATGACTTAGTGATAGTTTCGTAAATAAATTTATGTATTTTATCTAATGGCACTATTCTACATAATACCGTATTTTTATAAAAAAAAATGTAGGATATACATCATTTACGAAAATGTCACCGCATTATCTCGTATTATCCCCAAAAACACTTTTTCGAATGTTACGTATCTGACTTAATTTTCATCCAATATAATTACAACTAGTAATGTTGTAGATTTTGATTGACTATGAATATGCTCGTTTTACTGATGTTCATATCAGCGATCAATAATACAAAATAAAAAGAGTATAGAATATTGTTGTATATTAATATTTAAGGAAGTTTACTCAAACGATCTTGGAAAGTTGGTTTTGCACAAAAACAACTTTCCCCTAAAAAAATTGGATTTTGGAGGATTTTTGCCTGTTTTACCCTTAGTTCCCTTGATAACAAAAAAACGTATTTACGAAACTGCCATTAATGAATCGGCGGGAAAAGTTCCCGCCAAATAAAATAAATCTACCATTATGTGATGGTAGATTTATATACGAACGGTAGACTTATTTTTTGAGCGATATACTTATTTTTTGAGCGGTAGATTTATATATGAATGGTAGACTTATTTGTTCCAGTGGTGGTAGAGATGTTTCCGAATGGTAGACTTATTATAGTGATTGGTAGATTTATTATTTTCAGTGGTAGATTTATTTTGGAGCGGTAGACTTATTTTGTGATTGGTAGATTTATTTCCGAAGATTGGTAGATTTATTTTCTTTAACGGTAGACTTAAATTTTCGTGATAGATTTATTTTTGCGACTGGTAGACTTATTATAGTGGTGGTAGATTTATACTAGTGGACTGTAGTGGTAGACTTATTATAGTGGTGGTAGATTTATACTGAGTGGTAGATTTAATATTTGTGACGGTAGACTTATTCAATATTTTTCCTTTTTACTAGAACAATTTCCCGAAAAACATTGGTAGAGTTATTTTTTCTGTTTACCTTATGGTAGATTTGTTTTTTGGATGGTAGATTTGTTTTTCGGATGGTAGACTTATTATCCGGAGATCGTTGTCATATAGTTGTGGTAGACTTATTATCCGACGATGGTTGTTCATATAGTTGTGGTTGACTTGTTTTCTGACATAAGTTCATATAGTTGTGGTAGACTTATTATCCGGAGATGGTTGTCATATAGTTGTGGTAGACTTATTATCCGACAATGGTTGTTCATATAGTTGTGGTAGACTTGTTTTCTGACATAGGTTATTCAAACAACGATGTTGTGATAGACTTGTTATCTGACCTAGGTTATTCAAACAACCCTGTGGTGGTAGACTTGTTATGTGACTTAGGTTCTTCAAACAACAATGTTGTGGTAGACTTGTTATGTGACAGGTTTTTCAATTAACAATGTTGTGGTAGACTTGTTATCTGACTTAGGTTCTTTAAACAAAAATGCAGTGGTAGACTTGTTATCTGATTTTGGCTCTTTAAACAATGTAGTGGTAGATTTGTTATTTGACTTAACTTCTTTAAACACTGTTGTGGTAGACTTGTTATCTGACTTAGGTTCTTTAAACTATATGACGATAAACTTATTATTTGACTTAGGTTCTTTGAATAATGTTGTGGTAGACTTATTATCTGACTTAGGTTCTTTAAATAATGTTGTAGTAGACTTATTATCTGACTCATGGATAAAAGGTGCATTAGAGACTGAGATGGAGCGATACCAGCCAAGGAAAGAACACAAGTGTTCTAATTGTCGTCAATACAATCATAACCATACCACTAGTGAAGCTTAAATATGTGCCTTTTCAATTTTAACTTGTTTTTCCTATTTTAATGTTATAATAATTGATGCTAAAGGCATTTGGAAACAGATTATATAGCGAGCAAATTTCTAGAGTACATAAATTCTGTCAATCCATTACATTGAACAGAGAATAAATCTACCATCAAAGAAAAACAAATCTACAATCAAAGAAAAATAAATCTACCATACCATTGAACAGATACAAACTTCCAACTAAATTAAACTACCATTACCACCGCCGAATCCAATAGATCCACGGCTTCCGCTTCTTTTGCCACCACCTCCGAAACCTCCACCATGTCCGGCAGAATAAATCTACCATCAAAAAAAAAAAAATCTACCATCAAAGAAAAATAAATCTACCATGACAGAACAAACTTCCAACTAAATTAAACTACCATTACCACCGCCGAATCCAATAGATCCACGGCTTCCACTTCTTTTGCCACCACCTCCGAAGCCTCCACCACGTCCAACAGAATAAATCTACCATCAAAGAAAAATAAATCTATCATCAAACAAAAATAAATCTACCATCAAGAACAAGAACCCAGAAATTGAATCGGATACAAAACCACCCAAACAAAACCGGAATTGTAATTACCTGTTGTTGAATGAACCGGAACTTTCGAAAAGTGCACAAGAACAAGAACAAACCCAGAAATCGAACACGGACTAACCCAGAAATTGAACAAGAATCCACGTTCACCTGAACAAATCTACCATCAAACAAAAATAAATCTATCATCAAGAACACGAACCCAGAAATCATCAAGTACACGAACCCAGAAATAAATCTACCATCAAAGAATAACAAATCTACCATCAAACAAAAATAAATCTATCATCAAGAACACGAACCCATAAATCATCAAGAACAAGAACCCATAAATCATCAAGAACACGAACACGAATCCATAAATAAATCTACCATCAAAGAATAACAAATCTACCATCAAACAAAAATAAATCTATCATCAAGAACACGAACCCATAAATCATCAAGAACACGAACAAAACCAGATTGTTTCTCGCCAGTTGACCCTCGCCAGAGCCAGAGCCTGGCCGATACGCTCCGCCTCCATCTTCCACGTTGTCATCATTAACCATTGTCGAGATCAAGACGTGTCGCCATCTCCGACGTCAAGCTTGCTCGTGGTTCGTGGTTGCTCGTCGGTGGTTGATGGAGGAGCTTCAGATCCAGAAACGAAGAGACTCGCCGAAGTTCGCCGGAGAAGACGATGTCGCGATTCGTTTTTTTTCTTTCCCGTCGAACAAATGAAAAAAAAAAGAAAAAAAGTGTTTTATTAGGATTTTTCCAAAAAAAAAAAAGTTTTTTTTTCAATGACAATTATATAATAAAAAGGTTCACACAAGGTCATTTTAGTTATTAAGGTATTTTCCAAAGTTGTTTTAGTTATTATCTCAAATATTTATCACGGATATTTTACCACGTGAGCGAGTGATTAACGTTAGGAACAGTAAATATGGACGTGTCTTATATTTTTTTGAATCATTTCATAACCATTACAATCTATACGCGATCTTAAACGTTTCAAATTGCCGACATATGTAACTATCCACGTATGATAAATGATAATTTCTTATTCTAGTACAGATTGACTGGGTCAAGTTATAACATTATTTACTAAATTTGCTTAAAGCTGGCCAGTAAGAAAAGAATCATATACCAGCATGATGTGATATCAGAACCTTTAGCCATTATTAGGTCCCCCATCTAACCAAACTCTAACAAAATTTCAAAGACAATTGTACCTTTTCCCACATAAAACACATCTCTAGTGCTAATTTTGAAATAAGTACGAATAGTATAATTATCTAACAAAACAGTTTAATTTAGTAATCCGTCAGAATGAAAAGTTCCATTGTATTATGTAAAATTTAATAGAAAATTGTAAACAGTTTATTTTATTATTTTACCACTTGACGACTTACCAATCAAATTCATTATGTGTATAATTTAAATTTAAACAATAATTTGTACACATTGTTTTGGTAAAGATAATTTGTACACATTCATACAAGGAACAAAAAAACACTATCCAACCATTGTTCTTTTGCTTTATTTCTTTGCCGTTGACTGTATCGAGTACAATTTCTTCTTCATCTTCCAAAATTCTCCACTGCTTTTTAACTTTAATATTTTTCCCCCAATATTTTTTTTTTTTTAATTTACTTTCACTTTAGACACACAATCCACCAAGATAAATAGGCAGCCTTGTAAGTTTTTGTTGTACAAAATAACAAAACACAAAAATTAATTAAACCAAAAAAACCCCCCCAAAATGAGTGAGCTTCTCTATTCTCTCCCCACTTGGGATCTTCATCACCTTGGATCACTCTTCAAGCCTGACTTCAATCTTGGTATGTATATACACAAATATACATATACAAAAACATATATTAATGTCTTCTTATCATTCTTAAATATGAATATACTTATATACATATACGAATATGTACGTAATGTAATAATATATTTTTATCGACGTGCATGTGTTTAATTACAAGTAAATTAAGATAATTATTCATATACAAACGTTTTGCATTATGCAAAACGTTTTTTGTTAATTATATTATGAAAAGAAATAAAAGCGTGTCAATTATATTGTAGATGCATGTGGATTCATGAATGGATCGCCGGAACAGATTTACCGATCACCGGAGATGGATTACTCCGACATCTCCACAGGTTACCTTGAAGACGCACTTATGGAGTCCGGTGAGAGAAGCAAAAGGAGACGTCTCTTGTTCGAGGATCCTTCAAGATCTCTTAACGATAATTATTCGCAGGAGGTTTGTGTAATTCTTTAATTACTTTTCTCAATGAATAATTTAATTATCATAATGATGTGTATTTTTCTTCATTTTATCATTTCCAAATGATTTGGTAACAAAATATATAAGTAATTATAATTTGAATTTTTTTGATGGTTGAAAATGCAGAACGATTGGGGCCTGCATGAGAGTTATAGCTCTTTGAATAGTCAGTTTGCCACTCCCCATTTTAACACAGGTGAGACCTACTTTTAAAAATAAAAAAAATTATTAATCATTTACAATTCAAATGGCATTAACAAAAAAAAAAAACGTAAGAAAGCATATAAATTTACCTATAATTGTCGGACCAAAAATAGTTTTTTATTTTGTTAAAGACAAAAAAAAAAAACAGCTGGATGACATTTTTTTTTTTGTCACGACATATATATATATTTTTTATTCGGATGAAATCATTACAATTTTTTAAAAAATCTACTAATGAACAGATGAACGTAAGAGTGGAATAATTAGCAACTTTGAGGAACCAATATCGACCGTTTACGAGTCACCGGATACTTCTGTTTCTTCCGACAAAACCTATGTCCGAGAAAAATCTCCGACCGAACCATCGTCGTCTAATTGTGGTGATAAAAACAAAAGACTAGTCACGAGAGTGGTCTACCCATTTGGATTAGTGAAACCAGGTGGTCGAGAAGAAGATGTAACCCTAAATGACATAAATAAGAGGATTCTTATGCCACCGGCTCGGCCTGTTCGACATCCGGTAGGAGACTTTGCGTCTCGAGCATGCACCTCGACCATTGGACCAGGCCTCTCCGGTAAAGCCATTGTGGCTCTTACTAAGATCCAAACACAAGGGAGGGGTACAATTACTATAATAAGAACTAAGGGGTGAATTATGTAATAATGGTAATTAGTTGGGGTGGTTAAGTGTGATATAATCGAGGTTTTAGAAAGCCAAAGTAATCATTGGCGATGAGAGAAACTTTCAACTTTTGTATAGAAAGTAATTATAAGGATATGTAAATTTTGAAAAATGTTGTATAATATCCGGTGGAATTTTCTAATGAGAACAATTTTATTATCTTCTTTGAATTTCTTGGATTTTGTGATTTTGAGTTTTTTATTCTTTTTCCTTGATTCAATTAGCAAAGCATTTTGTTATATATTAAGAGATTCACAAGCTAAATAGATAAAGTATGATATCAACAAACAAACAAAAACAGATAAAGTATGATGGGTAAACAAGAATAAAGAAAACAAAGAACCAATAAATAAAGCAAAAGGAAGAGATGTAATTTTAAAAATGTAACGTAAAAAGTATAAAGAACAAGAAACGAAATTATTTTACATTGTTTTTTTTCTTGTCAGCAAATATTTGTCAGTTTGATACAACCCTTATATAAATGGTTGATCTTCAAATTTGTAATCCGATGTTAAGAGAACTAGAGAATTCTAGACATTAATATGAAAAATATCAGAATTTAAAAATAAAATGAGGTTAGTATTAAATATTAGAATTGAGTGTTGAAATAAAAATTTTATTCAGTAAAATGACGTAGTGCTGATGTTATGTTACGTATGTGGGCAGGATTACTAAGATATGAAGAAAAGTGGTCATACTCAACTCAATACATATGTGATGTGCCTATTGCCGTATTAGTGCATGCATGTGGCTGATCGTGGATTTGGTTAAAACTTGTGTGATATATATATCTATTTCATTACTAGTGTAAGTGTGCCAATAATTAGATCTTTTTGAATTTTTTTTTTGTCAACTGGTTGTTCATTAGGATGAAACATTACATTGTCCAAGAGATTACATACATACTATTACACATTCTAGCTTTTTAAGCCAAAAGATCTTTTTTGAATTAGCTATACAATTATCTGCTTCTTGTCTTAAAAAAATCGAGGATTTGGAACCGAATGCCAAACTAATTCTACGAAATCAGAAGAGCAACATGTTTTAAGAATTTAAATCGTTTATAAACATGATTAAAATAGTAGAAAATATTAGATTTTTTGGTCTCAAATTATTACATACCTTGACCACCATGCATGAGTAGGCAGTTATATATTGGAAAAAAAAACAAAATAACTTTTGGCCTTAGTGGAGTCGGGGTCCAAGTTTTTCTTTCTTACAACCAACCTATTAAAGAAAAATTGACTCTAGGCAAAGAAATGTTGACAAAAGGAAAAGAAAGAAAACATATGACAAGAAATTTGTTTTCAGGATCGTGTGATGTTTGAGACGAAACTAATATTATATGCATAGGGTGTCAGGATTATCGTTTCAGTCGAAAGCTATGTGGTAATTTAAAAAAAAAAGTTTTCAAATTTGCAAATATTATTTTTGGACTAAAAAGAAGAGTTAGTTACTAACCAAAGAGTGATAGGCAAATAATCAAGAAAAAACCAAGTTGAAAATGGGCAATAAGATATGTTTGTATGGGACCTCTTATTATAATTTTGGAACAATTTTTACAACCTTCATCAAATTGCTGTGTTGTTTGTTTCTGCCTTTTATTCTTTTGCTTTTGTACAAGAAACATAAGTAAGAGAAACATTTTACAATCATTTCTATGTTACAAAACATTACAATGCTTCATAAATCATCACTGAAAATGATTTTACTCGGAGAATCAATTCTCACAGCGAATCCTGCATCTTCATCATCACTTGGTTCCACCATCGTTTTACGCCTTGTGCTACTTTCCGCTACTTGCAGAGGAAGCTGATGCACAAATTTACGGGATTCGAGCTGTTTTTTGGTTACAATATAACCTTCTGATTTAGCTGAAATGAGACCTTGAGCTGAGTTTAATGGAACTTTCTTGTACTTGCCTCCAAAACTTGCACTTCTTCTATACACATTAACCTACAAGATGAAAAAGCTTCGGATTAATAATCCGAGCAAGTTTATAAATTGTTGAAAAGAATCTCAAATTGTGATATTTTCTTTCACCATGCTTCCGAAAATGCTAAGTTGCATCGCTCGTGCAATTTTATGTGAGCAAAGAAATGCAGCGGAAATGTCAATTGTTACACACGTCTATATCAATTTTTCTTTTTGTTGTTGTTGATATAGTTAACAAAATCTTAGATATATTTTTGTTAGCAAAATAATTTTAATTTAAAATCTTAAATATCCTATATATTATTTGAAAAGTATTTTGGGAGCTTTTTACTTAGGTGTCATCACCATAATTTTTTGAATTTTTTCTTTTTGATTTATTTTAATCTTTCTATACTAATTGCCAAACACATTTCTTTCTTAATTAACTAATGTAAATTACTTTTAGTCTCAATGCCAAACACATTAAAATAATCATAAACTTACCAAAATCGAAATATTTCAAAATCATATTCTTGCCAATATATATATATATTTCGATTTTTGTTTTTAAATTAAAATTATATTATTAAGTTCTACTATACTCTTATCCAAACACTCTTCATAAGACAATTCCTATAACCAAGCACAATAATTTGTAGTTAGTTTGCATAATTAAATGTGAACAAAATAATTTTAAAGTATATAAAATCTTTACTTTTGGAATCATAAATCACGATTTTAATTTTCATTTAATTGAAAATAACTAATGAAGGAATGCATTGTTTTCACTTTGGAATCTTCAATAAAAAATGTATATTCCAGTATTTACAAATATCTTAATGTTTACAAACTTAATATTTACAAACATCTTATTGTTTACAAACTTACGATGCTTATTATATAAAAAAATACATTGTGTTGAGTAATAAACTGTATTTTTTTATATGAGATGAAATTAATGCATTTTATTATATATATTGACTAAGAAATTAAAATCGTTATTTTTGAAGATTATGAGATTGTATACATTGACAAAAAAATGAAAAACACTATTATCAATTACTTCACTGGTGGAATACATTTCTATTCAAAATAATGACAAATTTTCAAAATAATAAAGCATATTTCAGATTTTGTATAACAATTTTCTAAAAGTGGTATTTGATTTTTTTTTTTTAATTCAAACTATATGGATTTACTCGCTAATCATATTATCCCGCGTATAACGCAGGTAACTTTTTAGTTATTATTATTATATTGAACTCTATAGCCCGGTAATTTGATCTAAGATTATAATCTGATTCATCGCGAGAAATAAGTCCGAAATAAAGATGGAACTTTTTCCAAGAACTCTGGAACCAATATTACTCTCCCCTGTATATAGATCAAATATTTTACAAAACTAGTCATTGTTTTCAAAATGTGATGCACGAATTACCTAGAAAATCGTACAATTGCGAAGAAATGCAGCGGAAATCACATAAAAGGTCTAAATGGTGACCATTTCAGGAATATTAGGAACAATGAGGAAAAAGAATGAAAGGAACAATAAGGAATAAATTATAGGGGAAAAAAGTAGAGGAGGAATGGAACAAATGTTACCATGAATGGTAGCAAAAAAAAAAGAACAAGTATTTCAAAATAGTAAAATAATTAATATTTGAGAAAATTAAAAAAAACAAGATCTAGTCGTTGCTTTTTCTTCAACATTGTCTTTCACGTCATCGACATCATCTCTTCATCTACTTGTGAGTTTATGCAGAGCCTATCATCTCTAGCCATCCTCTAATGCGTCTCAGAACTAAACAGAAAAACTTGCAAATATTATTAATCCACAAAATAATCCAATTAATAACTACTAAAATATGATTTGAGTTGATTTCTTACTATTTTGTAATACCATCCGTTAAGAAACTGTATTCTTTTGAACATTGAGTTTTTAAATATCCAAGAGCTTGTATTTTGTAAAGCTCTTAATATAGTAATAAGAAAGATACGAACCTATAATCGACGAGAAGCATGTCTTTTTTTGGGACCACAATTCTTCAACAATATGATCTCGAACAACCTTCATATAAACTCCCGTTGATATTTCTTCATTTCTTAGTACATCACTTTCATCATCTGCATGATCGTTCTCGTTTTGATGCATACGCATACCGTCGTTTCCCACATCTGATTCTTCAAAATCGATATCTTTAATTTTGTTCCAGCGGATAAAATTGTGAAGCCCCATTGTTGCAAATATAACCTTTCTTTGAGTCGAAATATCATACCTTGGAAATTCATTTAAAACTCTCCACTTTTTCTTCCATACACCAAAAGTACGTTCAATAACTGAACGTAATGAAGCATGCCATCTATTAAACATTTCCTTACTATTTTTTGGAGGCTCGCTATTGAAAAATTCTTGAAGATGATATCGAGTACCTTCTTTTCTTTCTTTTCTATATGGTGCTAAATATCCACGTCTATTCGCATAGCCAGAATCTACGAGATAATATTTCCCTTCAGGAGGTTTAGGAAACATTGGATCATCTCGTATAGCGGTTTCTAGCACTCGAGAGTCATGTATTGATCCTGCCAATCCAACAAAGCAATATGTAAAAAGCATATCGTAATCACACATTGCTAGAACATTAAGACTTGCTGTTCCTTTTCGGTTCACAAACCGTAATGCATCTCGACCTGGAGTCACCATAACTGGTATATGAGTTCCATCAAGAGCTCCGATAAATCCACTGAAATAAGGCCAATACCGTTTATCACCTTGTAAACTATTGGATATTGCTTCAAATTCATAGGCCGTTCTTGGCCGTAAATAGTCAACTGCCAATTGTACCATTGCTTCAAGGACAGAATGAAACTTTCTACATATAGTCTCCTGTGCATGGCCAAATCTTAAACCGATGTCATGTTGAGTGTCATTTTGGCCACAAAGAATCAAGAAAATCGCGACACTCTCATCGACTTGAACATTATGCGACTCTTATAATTTGTATTTTCTCTGAAGAACTTCACATAAACGGGTGAACGCTTCTGGACTCATGCGGATAAGAGTATGACACGATACTTCGTTCTTGTAGATTTGCTCCCGTATGATTTTCCAACCATTTCCCGACTCTTCGTTCATTGGATCCTTACAAAAGTTCTTTCTGTAGTACTCTAATATAGGATGCATGTACCGTTGTATAAATTCTTCTTCTTCCAATAAAAATAGCTCCACCAACACATCTTCATCTAAATTTTCAATTCCACGTGACCTTAGTTGTATAATACGAAAGTCCTGCAAATATTTTATATGAAAACTATTATTAATCTGAACTTTAGAAGAAAAAAAATATCAAGCTTTTATAAATAAAAATCCATATAATAGTAAACTCTAAAGTCCAACACGTGAATCAAAATCTAGCAAACACCAAAGCTCCAAAACACTTATAAAATAAATAAAAAAGGTCTAGCAAATAGTGAAATCCCATGACACTCAAGTGAGCTTATCACCATCGACTCCATCATCAAGTATAGTGACTATATTTGATGCTTTTCCTGTTGATTCTTCTAATCCAGAGGAATACTCCAACAAGCTCATGAAATCAGTTCTAACATTTTCAGTTCCCATTGAACCACTTCCAATCATTCCAGTAGTTTGAAAGAGGTTTTGACTTGTCATTAGCAGATCGACAAAATTGCATGGATTCCCGTATCTATCAGTACCAAGTAAATTCTCTAGATATTTGATCTTAATTTCTTCACTCTCCAATTTCATAAAGGCTTCACGGACATCAACATCGTTCTTAAGTAGCTTATTTGCTGCCCACCAAAATACTCCAAGTTGTTCAATTGGTAGTTTCTCTAAAACAGTCGTTGCATCACCATATGTTAGTTTCTGATTTTTTCGCGAGCGCAGTTCTTCCAAAAAATCTTGACGCGTATCTATTACACGCTGAAATCCACTCTCAACCTGCATTTCAAAGTTAGCTCTTCTTCTTGGAGGACGACGGTTTGATGTGCTTTGAATTGGCTGTTGGGATAGTTGATCATTAATATTAGCCACATCCAGAATTGGTTCAACACTTTGATCTTCTTGCTGATCGGTTGCCACACTATCATTGCCAACTAAAGCAGGTTGAATCTGCTGGAGATGTAGACCAAGCATATGCGGAGAATAACGTTCATCTTGATCGACATCGTGTTCACCAAAAATTTGGTCCAACAAATCTTTGAACGGTAAAGGCTTCTTTTGCAAAATACGAACAAATTTTCCTTTATTTCCATATTCCTGTGAAGAACAAAAATTAGTAACTTGAAAAAATTATAAACAAGAACATATGCAATCATATATGATATAGATAGAGAATTACCGCAATACGATCGGCCCACCAGGTTTGCATCATATCTATTTGTCCAGTAGATGGATTAACAGCAACACCAGTTCAGTTTATCAATTGACTGTTAATAATTTAGAGTTTACGCAAATAACCAATCTTGCTATTTATCTCTGGTTCCCAAGAAATCTTTTCTCCCGTCAGTTCAGAGTATTTGGTTTCAATTCTTTTTCTAGCAGCAACATCCGGCATTCTACTACGGTAATCATCTGCTTTTAGCTCTTCAATGACGAGTTCAAGCATAACTTGGCAATTTCTATCCTTCCACACATACTAAAGCATATATTCTCTAATAGTTAATTGATGTTTCATATTGCCACATCAATATGTTTGAATAAAACAAGTTAAAATAAATAAATACCTGCCCTTCACGAGTTGTTCGGCCATCACTTGTGGTTCTTTCCTCATCATTTGATTGACGTCCACGCCGTGGTGCACTTTTATTTCTTGAAGTTGACATGTTACCTGTAACAAATAATCATGATCATATACCATATACAAAAATGTTTGATACAAAGAATCATCGTTATTTGTATTAGTCATCATGTTCTTTGATCTTATTGTCTTAGGAAAAAAAGAATCGTGTATCTATTATCAAAAAGAAAGAAGAAGGATGATTTGTGTACCTCTTGTTCTTGGTCGGCGTATTAGGTTAGAGCATAGCAAAATCTCTGTCACATATAAGATGTATATATACGTATGAAGACAACCTAATTGAGTGTTGCAGGGTTCACGTCAAAATGTCAAACTTCTATAAATTTATTTCTAATATTTACAGAAAAATATGTTTTTACCAATTTTTATTGTTTTCCTTTTTGTTCCTTATCAAATTTGGTGAGGAATAGATTTGCTCTATAATTCCTTATAAGGGGAGGAATGAAGAGGAATGGTAAGTAACAAATATTACTTTCAAATGTTAAAAAAATTGAGGAATGATGAGGAATTACATGTTCCTTCTCATTCCTTTCCTCAAAAGTGGTCACCATTTGGACCCAAAGACTCAGTAGAAACCCGATCCAATGCCTATCCACTGACTGCATCAATAGATTAGCACTAACTTGAGATATTCTGCCTTGAAAATAATTTCTTAAAATACAACAAAAAGATCTGGTTCACTATAAAAGACGGGCCGCCGTATAGAAGGGAACCCTAAATCCTCAAAAGCCAAATCACATACTCTCTCTTTCTCGTTCGTTGTAGATTGAACATCCCAATTGTGGCGCTCTAAGTAAGTTATTCATCTGGAAACTCTTACTCATTTCGTTTTGCGAATCTGTTCCTGAATTTGTTTTCTTTTATGTTTGTTTGTTTCTCTTAGTGAATTCTGAAGAAGCGAAGCAGACGGTTATAATATGTAAGTATGCGAAGACCTTTGTGTTGCTTAATGATTCCACTGTATTTTGGTATATGGATTCGTGACTTTTATTCTCTCATTAGATAACAAAAATCAGAAGAAGAGGTTGATGAAAAAGGAGAGAAAGCTGACGGAGGAGAAGGAGAAGGAGAAGGAGAAGGAGAAGCCTTCCTCTGGAGAGAAAGAGAAGGAGAAGGAGAAGCCAGCTAGAGGTAATAGCTTAAAGTTGGGGTGGGGTTAACTTTAGTGTTAACCAGTTTTTCGGTTTTGAATCCTGTAGATGAAGAATCCAGTATCAATCGTTACTTACATTTTCTCTTTCCTTAGGAAATGGTGATCAAAAGCATCTATTAATAGATGATGAAGGCATTATACGAGCGTCTAAGCCCACCTCCTTTTGCTGTTCAAGTTCAAAACATAGTAGAACATTTGAAGATTACAACCATTAACGAATTCATCAAGGTAAACAAACTGAGTTTTAAGTTTGTCAATTAATTTAACTTAGTTTGTTTACTAAGTGTTTATGTTACATTTTTAGGAAAAGATAGTTGCTAAACACTTCAAAAATCTGAAAGGAAGTTTATCAAAATCAAACGGCCAAAAATCTTGACAACCATTAACCATATAAAGGTAAGGTGTTGATGTTATGTTATAGGCATTAATTGTTGTCTTTTCTTTTAGGAAAAACACAAAAAACTAGCTGAGGATTTCCAAGTGATGTTTAGTGAGGAGTGTTTGAAGCTTTCAGAAGCTTCAAACAACAAATCGTATAAATTAGCCATGAAAACTAGTGTAGGCTACATCGTGGATTTTAAGAGCTTCGAATATATGGAGATGAATTGTAGTGAAGATATATTAACTCATTATTTCCAGGATTACTTAATTTCCTATTGGATAGGCTCCATGAAGATTTGAACAAGGTAAAAAAAAAAAAAATTACCGTGAAGCTATAGATTCAGATGGTCTTCGAGATGATGAAGTAGCCGAAGAATCGTGGAAATATCATAAGGCTCGAAGCGACTGTGTGATCGTTGATGTCTGGCAGGGACAATGTAAGTCAACACTGGTATGCTTAGATTGTGGAAAATGCAAGTCAACCTTCGATCCCCTTATGTTATTAGCTTTGCCGGTGCCTCTACTTGGATGCATAAAGCAAGAGTGACTTTGCCGGCCAGAGGCCGGAGGGCTTGGATATATACGGGCTGGATCCTGTAGATGAAGAATCCAGTATCAATCGTTACTTACATTTTCTCTTTCCTTAGGAAATGGTGATCAAGAGCATCTATTAATAGATGATGAAGGCATTATACGAGCGTCTAAGCCAACCTCCTTTTGTTGTTCAAGTTCAAAACATAGTAGAACATTTGAAGATTACAACCATTAACGAATTCATCAAGGTACAATGGCTAGAAAAAAAGCTTCCAAGCACGAAAACATATCCACTGGTCTTTGAGTCAACCTTCTCGGCTTATATTGATATGGTTAAACGATTGTAGCTAATTATCTGTAGGAAATATATTGATATAGTTGTTAAAGTCAAAAAAATTTAAGATTTTTTTTGTACGATCCATGTACCAAAGACGAAAGGGTAGAGTAACACTATTTTTTTTGCTATTCTTAATCCGAAAGTAGTCTTCAAATTTTGGCAAACTACCTATGGTTCCCACATAGTTGATGTGACTAGTGGTGCTAGAACTCTCACCACGATTGAAGAAACCAAAGTTGCAAATACGATTGACGTATCCCAAATAAATTTGTTGAGAGTGAGTCCATTGCAAAGCTTGTATTTCTGTATGAGACAACTCAATAACGTTCCAGATTTTGTCACATTCTATCTTAGATAAACCACTAAAAGAATCAAAAAACCAATTCATGTTACATGTCTTCTCTTAGCGTGATGATCTTTAGAAGATTCTTGTTCATGAGGGAGTAAAAACAAAGTAGGCTTTGGAATCTACATGACGTTACAAAGAGCTAGGTTAAACTGGTTTAAGTATTTGACGACAAAAAAATAGAAAATAGTTGGACATAGTTTAGGAAGGCATTGCTCCTTGTTCATACTGGTGGATGTGGATAAATTGGTAGTTGAGATCCATTGACGTGCATTTTCTCCAATCGAAAGCATATGTGGAGGCCTCTTGATATCTAGCAACTTTATTACTAAGACGACCAGGACCGGGCTCATGTGCAAGAAAAACCTTGTACCCAAAGAACTTCAGGAACCTCATAATGAAAGTAAAATTCGTGTCACTGGATATTAGGAGAACATTTGCAGGAGGAGGTACTTTCATGACAAAATCTAGTAGATACTTAAGAATAGTTAAATCAACAACTTCTTTCTTCCTCTCGTACGGTAGAAGTTCTTTAGATCCATATTCAAATCCTTGCATTACCCGACCACAATTAGGAAACTCGCATACGATGTTTCGATGCGTCACATTAATGAAACTGATACATTTGCTCTCAAGAAATTGTTGATAATAGCTGTCGAGTTTGTTTCGTTGTCCAGTGGCAACAAACACCGGTCCAATATGATAACTCGAACCTATAGTCTTCAAACTAAAGTTCATATGAGACATGAAATGACATAGATTCTGTTTTCCTTCTGCCAAACATAAGTAACAAAAACCTATTCGGTTCGGTTGGATTAACTTCCGGTTAAATAAATTCTATTTTGGATATACCTTTACAGAAAATAATACAATGGTCGACCGGAAAAAAAAGAACACCAAATGGTTAGCTTCTGGTATATCAAGTTATTGCCATTCAAAACATGATACACAAAAGAGATAACTCTAGCATTGAACATTACACAAGCTTGAAACTGTGCTCATACTCAAAACACGAGATCTTCTCAGGATTTTTGATAAGTTACTTACACCATTTTCATCTTCTTTCCGGTCTGACTTCAATCCCTTGAATAACCAAACCACTCTTCCAATGTTCCATCTGAGTCTCCATAATACTAATCTCAATTCTTGACATGGCGTGATCGCATCCGTTAAATATAATAAAAAAAACGGTACAAAACCCTAAATCCTCACAAATTGTAGACTCCCACAGGTTTTAGAAAGGAGCCCTGAATCCTCAAAGCCAATCACAGACTCTCTCTTTCTCGTTGGTCGTATCAACCCTAGATTGAAAAATTGCGGCGTATCAACCCTAGATTGAAAAATTGCGGTGCTCTAAGTAAGTTATTGATCACGAAACTCTTACTCATTTCGTTTTGCGGATCTGATCCTGAATTTGTATTTTTTTTTTTTTTTTGTTTTGTTTCTCTTAGTGAATTCTGAAGAAGCGAAGCAGACGGATCTCGAGATACCGGTTATAATATGTAAGCATGAAAATACCTAGTGCTGCTTAATGATTTCACTGTATTTTGGTATATGGATTCGGGACTTTTATTCTCTGATTAGATAACAAAAATCAGAAGAAGAGGTTGAGGTAAAAGGAGAGAAAGATGAGGGAGGAGAAGGAGAAGGAAGCCTCTGTAGAAAAGGAGAAGCTTTCCTCTGGGGAGAGAAAGCTGAGGGAGGAGAAGCAGCAAGAGGAAGAGAAAGACGAAATCCCAAGTAAGTTATATAAATATTTGTATTAATATTCTCAAAATCTTTTTTATTTTGAAAACTAACCCCTTTTAAGATTTTTTTGAAAAATAACCTTTTCCATATTTAAATCAATCTTGTAAATATTAATAAAAATTGAAAAAAACAAATGTTATTATTTGTGACCAAAAAAAAAACAAAAACAAATGTTATTAGTACAAAAATTAAAATGAGGAAGTTTTTTTTTTGGGTCACCTAAAATGGGGAAGTTTGTTTAGATTAAATTTTATTTTACAGAAACCATCATTTTAGTTACCATTTAAAAAGGAAATATAAGATTTGATTCTTCATCAGTTCATTGGGATTTGATTTGCTATGTTTTCATTGATTAGGAATTTGATGTTTCTATGTTTCAATACTTTTTATGGTTTAATAAGTTTGTTTCAGTACTTTTTATGGTTTAATAAGTTTGATCTTCAATACGTTTAATCTGCATATTGTACTTTTTGTCTTTTCTTAAACATTTTACTTGAGTTGTGTCTTTAGTTTTAAACTTTGTAATTGCATAAATAAAAAACCATTTCATATAATAGTGAGTCATAAATGGTACCAGCACCAAACTCTTTATATATATACACCAGAGAGTCTTGCTTACTTCAGAAGAAAAAAATTGAGATCGTTAAATAGCCCAAGGAAATGCTAAATATCTAAATCAAATTTATTGTTTCCATAATATATTCTAAATATCTAGATCAAATTAATTTCGAAAATGATATCAAAAAAAGTTTGAAGCATCAGAATATATATTCTTTTTTTTAGAAACAAAAATATTAGTTTTCAGACTTTTTTAAACAAGGGTTAATTTTCAAATTTTACAAAATTTTTGGAATATTAAACCAATAAAAAAACGGGTCGCCGTATAAAAACGAGCCCTAAATCCTGAAAGCCAAATCACAGACTCTTTTTCTCGTTCGTCGTATCAACCCAATTGCGGCGCTCTAAGTAAGTTGTTCATCTCCAAACTCTCTTATTCATTTCGTTTTGCGAATCGGTTCCTGAATTTATTTTTCTTTTATGTTTGTATGTTTCTCTTAGTGAATCCTGAAGAAGCGAAGCAGACGGTTATAATATGTAAGCATCCAAATAAGACCTTTCTGCTGCTTAATGATTTCAGTGTATGTATTTTGGTATTATATGGATTCGTGACTTTTATCCTCTAATATTAGATAACAAAAATCAGAAGAAGAGGTTGAAGAAAAAGGAGAAAAAGCTGAGGGACGAGAAGGAGAAGGAAGCCTCTGTAGAAAAGGAGAAGCTTTCCTCTGGGGAGAGAAAGCTGAGGGAGGAGAAGCAGCAAGAGCAAGAGAAAGACAAAATCCCAAGTAAGTTATATAAATATTGCAGAAATTTCATTGTATTTTTGGTATGGATTCGTGACTTTTATTCTTATTATTATTATTTTGTGTTAGCAACCAAAAATCAGAAGCCGAAAGACGCAATCCCAACCACCTCCTCCTTGGCTGTATTGCTAATCCCTCTAATCAGAGAGAAGGTTACAATTGTTGATTTTGAATATATATACATAAATTTGACTATATTGCTTGAACAGGATCATGATCCATCATTCCAGGTTAAGATATGTCACCATGGGATGTTGAAGATTCTAGAGAACTCTCCGAGTCAGGAAGAGATATATATGGTTGAGAGATCCCATATCATATTACGTGAAACTCTTACTGATTTCATAGAACGCTATTTTCCAGGTAAAATCTGATGGAGATTGTTGGTTGACAATATATATATATATGTATGTATCCGAAAGGACATTGATGGAATCCGCAATTTTCAAACGCAGAGTAATGAGGAATTGCAACTTGAACCACCTCATGGCAAAGGTGAGGCTATAAGTGGTCTTCGTTTGTGTTGAACCTAGAGTGAGCTGTTACTAATTACCCCTAATATATCTACTCTCCTTATCAGGTGTGTTTGTTGAGTAGACTTGATGCATCGGTGGGAATAAAGAAAGGGGCGCTTTTACGTTTCTGCTTCTCTTTTCATTTTAAAAAGACCATGGTTGTGTATTTAAAGAGTCGGTTTTATGATTTCTGAATTCTGCTTGCTTTCTGTGATCATCAGACTCTGGATTCTCTTTTAAGTTTCTGCTTCTCTTTTCATTTTAAATAGACCATGTTTGTGTATTTAAAGAGTCGGTTTTATGATTTCTGAATTCTGCTTGCTTTCTGTGATCATCAGACTCTGGATTCTTTGTTGCCCTCCAAATCACTTTTGAAATGCTATAAAGAATCAAAACGGACACTATTAGCTATTCTAGACAAAAGTTTTTGAATGTTAATCTTTACTCTGTAAGATTTTAACAGTGTGATGTTTGGTTATGCACGATTTACTAACTAATGGATTCACAATATGATGCTTAAGTAAGTATCTATAGACTATAGACTATAAACACAACTCTTATGAGATAACAACAATCAGAAGAGGAGGTTGATGTTGAACTTTTTGTGTGATCCAATTCTAGTTCTTTATTATTAGAATCGGATACAATTTTTTACAACACAACACACATACTTATAGTTGTTTCCACTACTTGGCATTAACAACTATTACTAGTCCATACCTCTACTTTAGGTCCTAGGCTAGTTTTACAAGCAAGAGATGCAACTTGCTTCAAACACAACAACTCTTAACCACTCTAACTTGACTTAGTTAACTTCTAACTAAAACAACATCAACTATGTGTAACTTCTTGTTACACAAACCAATCTTGTCTTTAGCTTCTTGTTTCTCCTCCTCATTGTCGTTGAATTGCTTTAGCTTCTTCTCCCTTGCCTCCTCTGTTTTTGCTTCTTCTTCTTCTTCTCATTGATTTTTAGTTTGATGCATGATTTAATCAAAAGTTCAATTCCCAACAGTTGAGGAAAAAGGAGAAAAAGCTGAGGATGGAGAAGCAGCAAGAGCAAGAGAAAGGCGAAATCTCAAGTAAGTTATATAAATATTGTAGACGTATCAACCCTAGATTGAACATCCCAGTTGCGGCGCTCTAAGTAAGGATTTGTTCAGATTCCTCTGCTGTTTCTGAATTTTTGTTTATTTTCCCCTGATGTTTCTCTTAGTGAATCCTGAAGAGACGGATCTGGTCGAGTCATGTGGAAAACCTAATCAAATCCATATATCTTCTACTGTTTAGACGTGATTTCACTGTTATTTGGGGTTATGGATTAGTGACTTTGATTCTGTGTTAGTAACCAAAAATCAGGACGAGCAGTTGGAGATAAAGGAGGGAGATATGGAAGAGAAGCGGGATGAAATTAGTGGCTCAAATCAACCCATGGATCCAGATCCAGTGGTCGTGGCGCTGGTGACAATGTTGATTTTGAAATAAGTTTTACCATATTGATTTGAACAATGTTGATATGTGACATGATTCTTCTTCGTGACGGATAGAGCGTTGTGAGAAGATAATCTATATGACAGAAAAATGGCATGTTGATGACCAAAGAATAATGATTGAAGCCACACACTACATGATTAAATCTCTGGAAGAAACCATGGCACGCAAACGCAAAAAACTTTGCTGGTAAATCTTATAGAGATTGTTGACAAAGCATTGTGAGGTCTCGACCAGAAAGGCAAAAGTGAGGAGGCTACAGATCTTGAACACAAAGGCAGAAATGAATGTCTATAACTGTGTGTTTCTTTTCCCTATTCCCCTTGGCATTGGAAATGTTTCTTTCTTGTTGTTTTACTGTTATGACTCTCTTTTTGTTTCTGCTTGTGTTTATTTTATCAAAGTTAAGACTATGCATTGTTTGAGTATTTAATGACTTGGTTTTACTCTTGAGCGCAAGAGCTTCAACTTCTGTTTTATATGCTTATTGTTATCACATGTTTTTGGTTTCCCTGTTCTTTGTATGGCTTATGTTTACAACTTTAGCATTTAATTTGATTTGATTTGATGGGAATTATGCCCATTCCTACTTCATTGGGATTTGATTTGCTATGTTTTCATTGATTAAGAATTTGATGTTTCTATATATGATTCAGTACTTTTTATGGTTTAATAAGTTTGATCTTCAATACGTTTAATCTGCATATTGTACTTCTTGTCTTTTCTCAAATATTTTACTTGAGTTGTGTCCAGGCCCGTGCCTTATGTACAATGAAAAAGGCAATGGTCTTGGGGCCCCGAATAATATATAAATTTTAGGGGCCCCAAAATACGACAAGTTATTAGTAGTCTAGTGGTTTAAGTTAGACACATATAACTTACGGATCCGAGTTCAAAACTGCAAAGATGCTATTATTTCCTTTTTTTTTATTTTTGGTTTTATTGTTGGTTATTTATTAACCCATTTAACTTAACCCTAGGATTCTAATTATTTTTTCCTCACAGTCACTGAACAATCAACAAACTTGCCAAAAAAAAAACGGCAACAACAAAATGGTTTTATAGATTTAATGGTTGAATGACTTGGCTATCATATCTACAGAGAGGGAGTTGGTTAGACAAAACGATTATGAGAGTTTGGTGAAAGAATTCATAGAAAAGAAAGGAAGAAAGATTATGTTAAGACTTTTTTTGTTGGATTTAAATTTTACTATCTTTGTTTTCGTTTTAAGTAATTTTTATAGTTTAAAACTATTTAAATTTTTTTTTTTGAAAAAGGCCTCTTTTTCTTAACTCTTGGTGAAAGAATTCATAGAAAAGAAAGGAAGAAAGATTATGTTAAGACTTTTTTTGTTGGTTTTAAATTTTATTATCTTTGTTCTCGTTTTAAGTAATTTTTATAGTTTAAAACTATTTAAAATTTTTTTTTTTGAAAAGAGCCCATTTTTCTTAACTCGCCTTCAGCCTCTATAAGTCTAGGAACGGCACTGGTTGTGTCTTTAGTTTTAAACTTTGTAATTGCATAAATCAAAAAGACGAAATCCCAAGTAAGTTATATATAAATATTCTAGACTCTAAAGAAATTTCACTGTATTTTTGGTATGGAATCGTGACTTTTATTATTAAGGTTATTCTGTGTTAGCAACCAAAAATCAGAATCCGAAAGACGCAATCCCAACCTCAACCCCCTTGGCTGTATTGCTAATCCCTCTAATCAGAGAGAAGGTGACAAATGTTGTTTTGGAATATATATACATAAATTTGACTATATTGCTTTTAAGTTTCTGTAACGCCAATCCCAAGGTTTCAACATTTCATTTTCACTTGTTTTGATTTTATACATAATGATATAGTTGAATAGGAATTACGGAAATAATATACTTGTCCAAGAAATAGCACAATTTATTTTAGGAAAGCGCTGTGTCCACCTACTAGGTTTATGAACAAAGATGAGTACAAGGATTTGTTCACAGAATTTGATAATTGCAAGGTAGGTGTAGATTACGGCACAAAATGTCGAGATGCGAGATTGAAGCTTAAGACGTGTATGTTTGCTAATTACAAATCACTATGGGCCGCGTGCTTAAGCACATATCTCCTTCGTTTACTTGCACCGGAAGCAATATGAGTTTGATAACAAATTTGGAAACAGGAATTGCATAAACTTTGAAGAAATATCGGTCATTGGCTCTGTTTATGGAATCACAAAGCTAAACACAAAATTTATCTAGTTAATATAACACAAGATAAGTTAGAAGACTCTTATCCTAGCTTTTATATGACAATGAAAATAATAAAGATATTTAGCAAAATCCTAGGCATATTTTGGCCTATTTTCTGAATCAAGATAATATTTACGGAAGTAAAAAAATAGAACTCTTTAGTAAAACGGAACCATTTACGGAGCCCTAAATCCTCTCTCTTTCTTTTATCGTATCAACCCTAGCTTGAACATCTCAGTTGCGGCGCTCTAAGTAAGTTGTTGATCTCTAACTCTCTTACTCATTTGGTTCCTGTTCCTGAATTCGTTCGCATTTTTGTTTATTTTTTGGTTCTTCTTAGTAAATTCTGAAGAAGCGAAGCAGATGGATCTCGCTGGAACACCACCGGTAATAATATGTAAGCATCCAAATACCTTTGTGCTGTTTAAAGATTTCACTCTCTATTTTTGTATGGATTCGTATCCTTTTATTCTGATTTTAGACACCACAAGTCAGAAGAGGAATCATAGGAGGTCGTTGAAGAGAAAGGCGGTGAAGGAGATGCAAGCCTCCTCTGGAGAGAAGAAGGATGTCTCTGGAGATAAGGAGAAGCCTTCCTCTGGAGATAAGGAGAAGCCTTCTCCTCCTCCTCCTTCATCAAACAGTGGCTCAAGACAAGGGAAAATACTAACTGATGACGAGGTGAGGGTGAAAATGATTTCATTGATCGTCCTCATCCTCTGGTGTCTGAAGAGGAGAATCTTTCTCCTTCATCAATCATTTGCTCAAGACAATGGGAATACGAGGCGAGGGCGAGGGTGAGAATGTTGCTTTTGAGTATATATAAAAGGTTTACCTCAAACAATCTTTGATATGTGACATGATTCTTCTTGTTCGTGACAGCTAAATAATTTTTTGGAGAAGCTCCATGAGGAATTTAAAGGCTTCAATTTGAATGATCATCAGAGGCAAAGGATTGGGCTAATGGCAAATTGCGCGCTCAGAGGTTTTGAAAAACGCGCTCGCAGAATTCATGGTAAAAATCTTATTGCTACTTGTTGGCAAAGCATTCTATATATTACTGCATTAATGGAATCTATAATTTCAAATGCAGAACGTGAACAGAAAGGCAAAGCTCCAGAGGAGAAGCCTTCCTCTGAAGAGAAGCTTTCTCCTCCTTCACCAATCAGTGGCTCAAGACAAGTGAAAATACTACCTGAAGACGAGGCGAAGGTGGGAATGTTGATTTTGAGTATGTATAAAATAATATCTGATATGTGACATGATTCTTCTTCTTGTTTGTGACAGCTAAATAATTTGCTGGAGAGGGTCCATGAGAATTTGAAACCATTCAATTTGAGTGATTATCAGAGGCTAATGATTGAGGTATTTGCAACAGCCGCTCGCCTAGGTTTTGTACGCAGAGCGGGCAGACTTCATGGTAAAATCTTATTGCTACTTGTTGGCAAAGCATTCTATATATTACTGCATTAATGGAATCCATAATTTCAAATGCAGAACCTGAACCGAAAGGCTAAGCTCAGGAGTTTTGTGCTGTGCCTTGAGCATAGTTTGTGTATGTGTGTGTTGAACCTAGAGTAAGTAGCCGTCTTTGCCCTTGGCATTGGTGCTATTCCAGAAGAATAAATGTTCTTGTTATGACTCTTTATGTTTCTTCTTCTGTTTTTGTTTCTTTAAGTTTAAAGACTGGTTTGAGTATTTAATGACTTGGTTTTACTTTTTATATGCTTAATAATAGCAGCGCGTTGAAAAGACGCGCGATCATGTTGACGCAACGGTTTTGTAGCTCGGTGGTTACAGGGTACTCGTCCATATCAACACAGTTCTTGTTGATAGACTCCATCATGATTGTCACACTCTGGCTCCATCCAAGTGGTCACGAACGAGGCTAGGTTTAGCCTCGGGTTACCATCGAGCATCAGCTCGTCGTTGATGATTTGATACGCTGCTTCCTTAGGGATCGAATTTTCAGGCATCTCAAATCTGATGATGATTATAGACAATGTTACGTTAACTTTATCAAAATACCCATATATAATTAGATTTAGTATGAAAACGCTTTGATTTGGATTAAGTACTACCGTTGATGTTTGTGTATATCGTCATTGACAATAAAGAGAAAAATGAAAATATGATATACATTTTTTCTTTTAGCAAAAAAAAGATAAATTTTTATTAAAAGTCATATGTAGGTTGAAAATGTACCCAAACTATTGAAAAAAAAAACAAATCATAAGATTAACAATGTTATTGTTAGTTTCTTTCGATGTTAATGTTATGATACTTTTCGTAAAATATCTTTATGTGGTTGTAATTTTAGAATAATATCGATTCAAAATTAGCATTGTTGACATCTACTTTACAAGAACAGAAAAAAAAAATAGGTTGTACATCAAAATTTTAACCTTTGATATATAATTTTATTTAAACTATTCAAAATACTAAATGCAAGTTTTTTTATCTACATATACTAATTTTACATTTATTTTTGTTTGTTTGAAGATTGATGAATGGTACTAAACTACTAAAGACATCCTTATTGCACACACCATCATGTCTTAAGGCCGTATAAAATTATTAAAACACATACTCTCTCTTCTTTTTACTCAACTTTATACCTTCTCTTTCATCCTTTTACTCAACTTTTATTAATTTTATATTTAAACACTCTCTCTTCCTTTTAAAAACACTCTCCAAAAATCTAATTTTAAACACTCTTTCTTCCTTTTAAACACTCTCTACTCTCTTTATTCAAATTTTATTAATTTTATATTTCAATATACCCCACAAAAACATTCTCCTTCTTCCTTTTACAACCATTTAAATAATTTTGTATTATAAAAACACCACATTTAGACATCATTACCAATAAGGATAGGCGATTCAAAAGGTGCATACATATAAATATCAGAAAAGTTAACCGCATTAGTCACTCTCAACGCGTTAGTCAATGAGAACCGACAAAAGCAGACGCTAATCGGCCAATAACGTTGTACCGGCAATTACGCGTTACCGGTTAAACTTTTCAAGATGTGACTTTCCTTAATTAATGGCATGCAAGTAAATAACTAAATACAACACGAATTCTGAAAATGCCATTTGTTTTCTCCTAATCGATTTTCGTATTCTAATTGTGTTTACTAATTTTCTTTTGAATAGAACCTTAATAAAATAAAATAAAATAAAATTGTTTTTGACTTTTACATGTGTTTATAAGTAATTAAAGTAAATTTAGTTTCCTACAAAAATATTTACTATCCGAGTTTTGGAGGTATATAAGAGTGGCCCAACGAGCTAGGATAATTAAGAAACCCACATTCTTTTAGAGTTTGTATAGTTAAATTCAGAAGAAAAAAAATTAAAAACCCGGTCCAACCGGTCATCCATTGACAATGCTGATTTCATAAAAGCACACTTGTAATCATAAATGATTTCATTCGACAAAAAAAACTACGATTTTGGTTTTGAAAAAACACATAACCGTTTGGTGTTTCTTCATCATGCTTGTAATAAAATATCTTTCTCCTCTAAGCAGACAAAATCTTTAAAATAAAGAAGAAGAAATAAAAGCAGTCATTGCTTTCCCTTGCCCTTGCTGGAACCACCAAACTCGTGTTGCCTACACATCATTAACCATCCATCACACAACAAATTCAAAAAATTGTTTAAAGTTATAGACATTAGAGAAAAGGAGTACTCACTTTGGCTCCGAGTCCTTTGCAGAGTGAAGATTTCTAGAGAAAGGAAGACTGATGCCCCTTGCACGTTGAAACCTATGCTCAACAAATGACACCACTGACTCCATATGGTCACCCAGTGACCGCACCCTTCCAACCTCCTCTCTAAGAGTTTTTAAAATATCATGAGTCATGTCATCAGGAAAAGCAAAAAACTTAGCCAAAGATGACAAAGCTTTCCGGCTCTTTTCACTTTCACTTAATCTTTCCTCAATTGCTTTCAACTGAGCTTCTAATCTCTCCTCTTCAGCTTGTAATCTCGCCAATTCTGCTTTGCTTTCTTCCAGCTCTTGTTTGCTCATATCCAACTCTAATTTCGCTCTCTTAGCGTCTGCTACAGCGTCTGCTGTAGCTTCCCTTAGCTGCTTTTCCAATTGCGTTATTTGACTTCCCATGGGTTTCCTAGTTGTTGACATCTCCTCTTGAACCACAACTAGACTTTTTTCTATTTCTTTTTTATCAAACTTCAAGCTAGCCTCTACTCTTTTTGAATTTTGTAAAAGACTTTTTGCGCTCTGAAGGCGTTTGGTGGTTTCTTCTAAACTATGTTATCCTAACGAAAAAGAATTGCTACTTCCTGTTTGATCAGGTTTTTCGACCGGATGCTTCGTATCAGATTCGCAATTAACAAGTTAAGAGTAAAGATTTAAGAGTAAAGATACTTACTTGGTTGGATCCATTTCACCAAGGTTGAACGGAAAACGTACGCTATACGTTTTTCAGAGTTCATGTCCTTGATTGGATCAAGGACACTCTGATCAGCTCCCATTCTCTCCATTTCTTCAAAAATATCTTCAAGAGTATCATAGGTTTTAGGGCACCTAGTTCCAAGAGAGATGCTATTCACATATAGTTTATCTTCATCATTAGGTGATAACATGTTTTTTTTTGCTTCAAAACTCTGGCTAGCTTTTTAAAATCGTTGACGAAGGAAAAAGCCAATGACCTCTGTCTCTCCTGTAACACAACAAGAAACTCAAAATTACTGCTAGTCATTTATGCAAAAATTACTACAAGCCCTTGAGGTGAAAGAAAAAATGCTCTAACCATGATCGTTTGAATAGCGTTTTTGAGTCTCGTCCCATTCTCTTTTGAATAAAGGTTTTTCTTTATGTTGTCTGCAAACTGGCTGTGAATGAATTTACGCTACAATATAAACATAAAAAGTGTCATTAGTTACAATAAATTGATGAGCCAAACCAAACCAACAGAAATAAATAACCTACATCGTCCATGATTATGGCCTTGATCTCCATGCATGAGTAGGCAGTTATGTATTGGAAAAAGGGAAAACAATATAACTATTGGCCTTAGCGGAGCCGGGGTCCAATTTTTTTTTCTTACAACCAACTTATTAAACAAAAACTGACTCTAGGAAAAGAAAAGTTGACAAAATAAATAAAGAAAATCATATATATATATATATATTAATTGAGGAGACACTAAAAGTTAAAAATCTGAGGTGTCATTGAAATAAGGTTTTAAGGAACACATTAATTAAATCAACCAATCAAAAAAAGAGAATCGAATTCTTTGGTTTAGTACCTGAACAACATCATGGAGATGAGCGATTTCTTTTTCCTCTAACAAGCCAACTTTCTCAAGGTTTTCGACGTAATCAAGTAAATGATTCAGCACCGAATGTGTTACTTGTTTGGTTTTCACAACACGGAGAACCTCAAAACCAAGTTGATCTATGATTATAATGTATTTCCTCGCGATAAATATAAGTCGTCCAAAAGGAGTGTGACACAAGTCTGAACCTGAGGAAATGAAGATCGGACTTTTTCCAAGAATTATTTCGCTTCCTCTCCTTCCACTTCACTTTCATTGATAACAGTGGAATCAATATTACTCTCCCCTGTATATAAGATCAAAGAAGGTCCACTCGTATATGGTACAAAACTAGTCATTATTTTCAAAGTGTGATGCAGAGTCTAAAAATAATACATACCTAGAAAATCATACAATTGATGTCGTGCAATTGTATGTGCGCGAAGAAATGCAGCGGAAATGTAGCAAGCAGATTCCAGTCTTTCAACAGCAAAGTACGTGACCAATTTGCGTGGGATGATTTGAGAGTGAAGAAACTTGTAGTAAGACGGGAAATTAACATGCGGTTTAAGACGTCTCCAATCACATGAAGACTCTGTAGAAACCCGATCCAACGCTTCATCCACTGATTGCATCAATAGATTAGCAGTAATTTCAGATATTCTGCCTTCATCAAGCATCTCCCAGTAAGCTGCCTGGACACCATTTAAGAACCGAATACGTATGTCTTTTAAACTCGTAGGGTCAAGATTTCCAGATTTAGAACCATTGTGAGGATGAACTAGTTCCCCTTCTAAATCTTTTAAGCTTGAAATATAATTTTCAACTATAGGCCAATCTAGTGCCGTTCCTAGACTTGTAGAGGCTCAAGGCGAGTTAAGAAAAAGGGGCTCTTTTCAAAAAATTTTTTTTAAATAGTTTTAAACTATAAAAATTACTTAAAACGAGAACAAATATAATAAAATTTAAAACCAACAAAAAAAATCTTAACATAATCTTTCTTCCTTTCTTTTCTATGAATTCTTTCACCAAGAGTTAAGAAAAAGGGGCCCTTTTCAATTTTTTTTTTTTTAAATAGTTTTAAACTATAAAAATTACTTAAAACGAAAACAAAGATAGTAAAATTTAAAACCAACAAAAAAAGTCTTAACATAACCTTTCTTCCTTTCTATTCTATGAATTCTTTCACCAAACTCTCATAATCGTTTTGTCTAACTAACTCCCTCTCTGTAGATATGATAGCCAAGCCATTCAACCATTAAATCTATAAAACCATTTTGTTGTTGCCGTTTTGTTTTTTTTGGCAGGTTTGTTGATTGTTCAGTGACTATGAGGAAAAAATAATTAGAATCCTAGAGTTAAGTTAAATGGGTTAATAAATAAACAACAATAAAACCAAAAATAAAAAAAGAGGAAACAATAGCATCTTTGCAATTTTGAACTCGGATCCGTAAGTTATATGTGTCTAACTTAAACCACTAGACTACTAATAACTTGTCGTATTTTGGGGTCCCTAAAATTTATATATTATTCGGGGCCCCAAGGCCATTACCTTTTTCATTGTACATAAGGCACGGGCCTGGGCCAATCTGCAGGTCCTAGCTGCTCATCGTCTCCTAGATCTTGAAACGCTTTTAAGGCCTTGTTCAACATTTCATACTTTGTATATTCCAATATTCGTTTCTGTCAACAAGGAAAGTGAAGAATTTCAAATAAGTTTCTTCACGTACACTACTAATAACAATATGTGAAAAATCTCTCTGGTTAAAAATTAAAAATCTCTCTGGTTAAAAAATCTCTCTGGAGTATTTGATTTCTAAAGATGAAAAGTTATAAGTGTGAGAAGAGTTTGACCTTGGTGGCTGGTAAATCGGCCATACGAAGAAGGCGTAGAACAAATTGTGTAGTGGATCCATTAACGAAACTGAAAAAAAACTGAGAATATTTAGAGAACATACCGATACTTTCATAACCATTTAGGCTGTCATTAACATCTTTAGACTAACTTACCAATGTTCCATTCTCCTTGCTGATATATGAATTTCCGCTTGATTGCTGAATCAAATGAGTGTGAGTAAGGTAAGTCAGCACTGAATCAATGTTGCTAAAAGACGATGTGCATAAATTTAAGAGAGAAGAACAAGTTTGACAATATTCTTGGAAATTAACCTTCACGGATAAAGAAAGTGAAAGTGCCACTGCACCTCTCAAACCAGACCATACAAGTATAATGGCTTCTTTCCAATCCAAGCCATAGCCACAATGACGTAACAATGGATATAGGACTCCAACAACAACACCAAGTGATAGTTGGATGTAAAAGTATAGGAGAAACAGAAATCCCCATGAATTCCCTGTTAAAACACTTGGTTCATGGAGAGTTCTTGGATCCAGAATATACTAGAATCCACATTATACAGGAAAGCTAGAGTCAAGGATACCACATGATATGTGCAATCAATGTGATATGATTATATCTCTATACTTATAATCTAGAACTATTTCTCTATTTGTTAATGTTTGTTTACAAAATTTATATATCTCTCATAAATCCAATTTCTTAAAATTGTACTCTTAAATTTTTTTAAAAAGTAAACAAATTAGAGATCATCAAATATCCAACCTCAAATAATCCAACCATTCTTCCATCGCAAGAAACAAAGTATTATTTTATCGCTTTTTTTGTAGGCGGAATTCTATTTCTTGGCCGACTTCAATCTCAATTACACTAAACTCAATTTTATCATATTTTCGAACGCTATCCTTTTATGGCCGACTTGTTAGCTACCAGATTTGTCTGACTTGAGTTAATAAAAATTTGGTCTTGACAAAAAAAAAGATCGGGTCCATAATCTCTTGAACCAGGGATAAAAACGAGATTGAATCCACCTTTCCATTTTCACACTCGAACCTGGGACTTCTACCCTTTAGGTGAATTATATATAGCATATATAGTAAATTATTTTAATTTAATACCGAATTGACTAAGGAATCAAATCTTATATGAATGGTATAGAAATTAAGGGAAATTCCATAAAACATTAAAACGCAATGTGTTTGTATATATATATACTAGAATCCCGAGGTTCCACCGGATCCGATTTTGTCTAAAGGTTTCTTACCTTTCTTAAGATCATGAACCCATCGGTCAAGACCGAAAGGATCTGCTTCTTCTTCCTTCTCGAACTCGACAGGTCGTTCTCTTTTGCCCGACCTCTCGGAAGCACAGGTGAAAGCTTTGTCGGGTTTAAACCTCTCGGTGCTCTTGAGCTTATCGAGCTGTTCGTCTGCGTTTCCATACATTTCTTCATCGTTATCTTTCTTTGGTTTGTACAGTGTCGAGAGAGTTGGTTGTGCGTTGAACAAGCCTTTGTCGTATACGTTGTATTGGTCGTCGGTAGCGAAACCAGAATCCATTCCTTTCTCTTGGTTAAACAGACGCTGATCGTACATAACTTCACCACCGCCTTTTCCGGTAGATGCCATCCCGAGAGCGACTTTCTCACTGATATCACGGTCTCTGTCTCTCGTGATCTTGCTCTTCTTACCCATTGCAGCGTCTTTAGCTTCCAATCTTCTCTCCCTCTCTCTTTCTCTACGACGTTCTTCTCTGATCTTCTCTCTCTGAATCCGCTCTTCCCTCTCCGCTCTACTCTCTTTCGGTTCTTCCTTCTCTCGCCCCCTTTCTCTTTCGCGGTCATATTCGTAATCACCTCTCGGTTCAACACTTTCACTCCTACCTCGGTCAGATGACATAGGAGGCATACTCGGAGGAGCACCGGTTCTTTCAGAGCGAGCTTTTTGGGCAAGAGCTCTCAGTTCCTGCTCTTTTCTTTCCTTCTCCTTCATCTGCATCTCTTTTTGCACCTTTGACCTCATCGAAACCGCCTCTCTAGCTTTCTGCTCAGCTACGTATAGCGCCTCTAACAACTTGGCAAAGTTATCATTGATCTGAACGTCTTGTAAACCTCTTCCATCAGCAGCAAGACGTTTATCAAGAGGAATCGTATAACCTTTCGGATTTTTCCAGTTCGAGATACAAGGAGGGATTTTCCAGTCTTGTTGGTCCTTCACTGTAACTGGCCTAGGAGGCGAATGCATAACCGGAACAGGCGGAGAACCAGAAGCTTTCGGGACTCTCTTGTGCTTGAACTTTGGTGGATCAAGTGGATTTACAGGCATCTCCACCATCCGAATAATCCTCTCTTTAGCACCGGAGTTAAACGCTGCAGATTGCTGAGACGGCTTATACTTAATGTACTTCGAGTCGCCTGATTGCCTCGCTACGTTAGTAGGCCGCGCTGCACTCAGTCTAACATTCACAGTCTTCTCAATAGCAGCTTTCGTCTCTTGAATCTGTTTCTGCAATTCCAAATCTCCCTCGTTTTTAAGTATCTTCGGAATAATATCCTTATGCTGAGAGTAAACAATCTTCCTCGAGTTCTCGTTCTGCCTCACAATAGCGTCAAAGACGACGTTACCCTGAGCATCGACGGTAACAGGCAAAGTCTTGGATCCTGGCTTCCTGGACTTATTCCTACCCATACCAAGAGGATACTGAGCAACATGAATCTCCGGGAAAGCACCGCCATCGCCGAAATCCTCGGACGGAAACCTTGCCTTTTTCCGTAAAGCTTAAACGTAACAGTGGCCGATTTCTCCGTCTCGGATTTGAACCATGGATCATTGGAATGATCGTAATACGTAGTATTGGTTGATTTAGCCTCAGGTAAAAGATCTTTAAGAGACTTCATAGTAAGCAGACTTAAAATCTAGCTACCTGCAAGTAAAAGAACAAGGAGCAAAAAAAAAAACCAATTCAGAAAAGTATCAAAATTCTTACGAAAAATTAGGGTTTTCTAGCGATTGAATCGACGCAACAAGGAGAACCATCCATTGATTCTGATTAAATCCTGACAAAATCTGGGTTTGAATTCTCTACAAATCGAAAGCGAAACGAAGTAGGGTTTAATAATCAATCGGTGAGATTTGAGATCGACAAGAACCTAAAGAGCAAAAAAAAAAGTAGAGACTTGCGTTTCTAATCGAAGCTAGAGGAGCTGAAGAAGATAATCGGAGAAAGCTAACCTCGGAGGGAATTAAGCGACGGAGATGCGGCGCAGATCGGGGAAGAAGAAGAAGAGCGAACGGAGGTGAAGAGACTCTTCAGAAGAGTTTTTAGGGTTGGGATAAATAAATTAAAAATGAAAAAGTTTTTCTTTGTAAAGCTTACCCAAAGACGGTCCTGAAATAATCCGGATTATTATGTCAAAATTATTAGGGTTGGGATTATTTCGTAAACAATATGAAAATCAGAATTAATATGTAAAATAATTTACGAAAAACGTCAAAATTTCTACATCTTTAAATTGTTAAGTAGTAATAATATTTTTAAATTACAAAAAGAAAAAATGATGACAAATACTTGTTTAAAAAAACAATCAATTGATTTTTAACTCTAGAGCATGTATAATTGTGGAGGGCACTTTTCAGAAGTTTCAGAGTCGTCCAAGAGACCATGTCCATCGTTGGGGATGTCGTACATGCAGAGCCGTTGGTCGGGGAGAGTCTATCTATTATGGAAGATGTCGTATATGCAAAGCCGTTCGTCGGGGAGAGGTTGTCCATCATGAGAGATGTCGTACATGGAGAGTTGATGTATCATGGAGGCCTATGTGGCATATGTGGAAGCTGTTCACCCTAATTGCAAAGATAATATGCAGTGGAGTATCATCAAAATAGGATTAGGTCAAATTGATCAAATTAGTCTGATGATAACTGTAATCCCTACATAATAATTCTAGACGATAAAAAAAAAGAAAGAAGCAATGTATAATTAATTATGGACAATTGTTAAAAGAAAATATTTTAAAATATAGTGATATAAACCACCTACATATCATATATGAAACCGGATTTTGACCGATTGATAAAATATCTAAATATATGAGTATGAAATAAACTTCGGATATCAATTCCCAAAGGACCCAAACATTTGGTCTTACTATACAAAGTTGAAACATATAACTCAACTACAACATAATACTGAATCAAAAACCAAAACTGTTTCCACATAACCGGTAAAGACTCTTGTTTCTCATCAGAGCATACGAAGTTATATATTGAATCAAAGATCAGTTTACTGAGCTTTCAAAGTCTTTAACGATCATCACCGCGTTCGAAATTGATCTTGGTTCGATCAGAACCACCATGGTCGTCGTCTCTCGAAGAGCTACCGCCACCGCCACTTGCTCTCATAGTTCCACCAGACCCGGTTTTGTCCAAAGGTTTCTTCTTACCTTCCTTCAAATCTTGCACAAATTTATCAAGACCGAAAACATCTTGTTCCTCTTCCTTCTCAAACTCAACGGGCCGTTCTCTTTTGCCCGAGCTCTCGGAAGCACCCGTAAAAGCTTTGTCTGGTTTAAACCTCTCAATGTTCTTGAGCTTATCGAGCTGTCCGTCTCCGTTTCTATACATTTCTTCATCCATATCCTTCTTGGATTTGTACAACGTCGAAAGAATGGGTTGTGCAGTGAATAAGCCTTTGTCATATCATTGTATTGGTCATCGGTGGCGAAACCAGAGTCTATTCCTTTCTCTTGGTTAAAGAGACGCTGATCTTATATAACACCACCGCCTTTTCCTCCGGTAGATGCCATTCCGAGCGCAACGTTCTCACTGATATCTGTTGGATTTCTTGCATCTAACCTTTGTTTCACTCTCAAAGGTTAGTCTCTCTTGCTCTCTATCTCTCACGTTTTCTGTTTTGTTTACTTGTTCAAGAGATAAAAGAACAAGAAACGTTTTTACAAAAAGACTACATTGTTAACATTTATTCATTCTTTTCTTACACAACACACACTCATGTAAGTTTATCCTTATGATTACATACTTGTAATCCATCCCATAATCGCCACTAGAACAAATGAATCAACAAATTCATATTGATGGAGGTTTCGGTTATGAGAAGGAAGAATGTCTAACCTTGATCCATTGCATTGTTAGACATGATGATGATTCCTTGATGATTGTTTGATCTTCTCCTTCCCTTCTTTACTGCGATCTCCCCTTCGACGGAGCCGGGGTGTTCCGATTCCGATCACAATCTCTAATCTCCCTTTTGTGTCTCTATGTTATGTCTTTGTCTCAAAATCAGAAATGAGAACTTGTGTGTCTGCAATAACTTCCTCTTCCCCTTATATATGAGGGCCCACGAAATTTGAATAAAGGGGGGAGGAAATGTGTCTCTTAATGAGACACCCATTCATTAAGACATAACATATAAACTATACTTTAATACATATACATTCATATAAGTTAAACCATCATATATAAATGCATATGAACATTAGATTAGATTCTTTATTTGGTGGAGTAAGAGGGTTGACATCAAACCCATTCCGGTATCTTTTCTTTGATTCGGTCCATCACCGTATCCTGTTACATACCGGAAACTTTAAGACTTACATTAAATTTAAACTATAATAGTTGGACCGTTAATACTTCCGGCCACACTAACAGAAATATTCTTACATTCTCCCACTTGGCCGTGTATTAACTTAATGGTTCAACTTCCGTTAATGCGCATCCTTTCATTAAGCTTAACTAATTCTTTCAAGTACCATAAAATCAGAACTCATCGAATGAGGCGGTCCCCTATCTTTTACAGCGATAAGTTTCCTTCCATCACCACGAACAAATTCCAACTTTATTACTTCTTTAATATTTGAGAGGTTACCTAATTCTCAAAATCCATTATGTTGAGATATATCTTTATTTTCAACTCATATGCTATCCAAACATTACATGTACATATCCTAATGATAACATATTTGATTTGCAGAAAACACATAAAACTTTATTGAATTCATAATACTTGAGTTAGCATCTTTACAATAGCATAATATCAATACAGCAAGGTCTTATCAATTATTCCCATCCTCTCTACATGGCCAGCGAATATACCAGGAGGGAGTCCTTTCGTTAACGGATCCGCTACCATCATATCCGTTCTTATATGCTCAATTGCTACTCTGCGTTTCTGCACTTCTTCCTTTACAGACAAGTATTTTATCTCCATGTGCTTAGCACCTTTCGAATACTTGTCATTCTTTGAGAAGAAGACTGCTGCAGAATTATCACAATACATTCTCAGCGGCTTGGAAATACTGTCAATAAGTCCAAGTCCTGAGACAAAGTTCCGCAGCCACAATGCTTGAATTGTAGCCTCATAGCATGCCACAAATTCTGCTTCCATGGTGGAAGTAGCAATGACGGACTGCTTTCCACTCTTCCATGATACTGCTCCCCCAGCTAATAGGAACAGATAGCCAAACGTCGATTTTCGAGTATCGACGCACTCGGCATAGTCTGAATCAGAGTATCCGATTACTTCAAGATTATCGGATCTCCTGTACGTAAGCATAAACTCTTTGGTGCCTTGCAAGTACCTGAGAACTTTCTTTGCAGCCTTCCAGTGGTCCATTCCAGGATTACTTTGATATCGACCCAAGACACCAACCGCGAAACTGATGTCTGGTCGAGTACATGTTTGAATGTAATTCAAACTTCCTACCACTGATAGGTAAGGGATCATCTCCATTTCTTTCCTCTTTAGTTCATTCTTTGGACATTGACCTTTATTAAATTTGTCCCCTTTCTGAACTGGAGCTTTGCTTAACTTGCACTTTTCCATCCCATATCTCTTCAAGACTTTATCTATGTATCCTTTCTGAGACAAACTCAACAATCCTTGTGATCTATCCCGGATTATTTCAATCCCTATCACATAGTTTGCCTCACCCATATCCTTCATTTCGAAGTTCTTGGAGAGATATTTCTTTACATCACTCAACATGCTCATATCATTCGTAGCCAACAATATATCGTCAACATACAATACTAGAATGACAAACTTGCTCCCACTGACTTTCATATAAATACATCGATCAACGATGACCTCTATGAAACCGTATGATAAAACGATATCATTGAACTTTAAATACCATTGTCGGGAGGCCTGTTTCAATCCATATATTGACTTCCTCAGCCTACACACAAGATTTTCTTTTCCTGCAGCCACATAACCTTCCGGCTAGTCCATGTAAACTTCTTCCTCAAGTTCTCCATTAAGAAAGGCGGTTTTAACATCCATTTGGTGAAGCTCTAAGTCATAATGAGCTACCAATCCCATGACAACTCTTAAGGAATCCTTCTTTGAAACTGGAGAGAAGGTATCCGTATAGTCAATGCCATCCTTTTGAGTGAACCCTTTAGCAACAAGGCGAGCCTTGTACCTTTCTATGTCACCTATAGAGTTCCGTTTGGTCGTAAAGATCCATTTACACCCAACGGTTTTGAAACCATCAGGCAACTCTACTAGGTCCCACACTTTGTTCACTTCCATAGAAGACATTTCTTCATCTGAAGCATTCGACAACTTTTCAGAATTTTCACTTTCCATGGCTTTTCTGAATGTTTTCGGTTCTTCATCAAGACTAAGGTCACATTCATTCTCAACATCATAAACCACATAGTCATCTGTAATGGCGGATCTTCTTTCCCTTCCAGATCGCCTTAATTGGTTTTGTGGTATGACATTCTATTCTTGAATGATGACTTGTTCATTTTCGGTTTCCTGAGCTAGTGGGTCCGTATGTTCTTCATCTTGTTGTTCTGTTTCGGTAGTGGGCTGTACACCGATAATAGGAGCAACAACTTGGGTTGGAACTACGGGTGAAGAATCTTCTACCCGAATTTCTTTAATGTTCACTCCCCTAGATTCTGAACTCCCACTAGATTCACCATTTTCAATGAACCTAGCATTTCCAGTCTCGACAATTCTCGTACTATGGTTAGGACAGTAAAACACAAACCCCTTTGACTTTGCTGGATAGCCAATGAAAAATCCACTGACCGTCCTAGAGTCCAATTTCTTTTCATCCGGATTATACGGCTTTACTTCAGCTGGACATCCCCAGACACGTAAGTGTCTTAAACTGGGTTTCCTTCCCGTGAATAGTTCAAATGGAGTCATTTGAACCGCTTTACTAGGAACCCGGTTTAAAATATATGTCGCAGTCCTTAATGCGTATGTCCACATTGACATTGGTAGTTTGCAATTACTTAACATGCTCCTAACCATTTCCATTAAAGTACGGTTACGCCTTTCAGCTACACCGTTCTGCTGAGGTGTTCCGGGCATTGTGTATTGAGCACAAATACCCTTACTTTCCAGAAATTTAGCAAATGGCCCTGGACATTGTCCCTTTTCGGTGAATCGACCATAATATTCACCACCTCTATCAGATCTCACAACTTTTACTTTCTTTTCAAGTTGCCTTTCTACTTCATCAATGAACACTTTCAGAACGTCCACCGAGTGAGCCTTTTCATGCAACAAATAAGTATATCTATACCGTGAGTAATCATCAATAAAAGTGATGAAATACTTCTCACCACCCCATGACGGAGCATCTATAGGGCCACAAATATCTGTGTGAATTAACTCTAAGAGTCCATTACTTCTTGTGGCTTGTTTCTTTGTGATGTGTTTAGTTTGCTTTCCTTTAATGCATTCTATACACACATCTAAGTCACTAAAATCCAATGGAGGAAATAATTCTTTCTTTATTAACCTCATCATCCGTTCTTTGGATATGTGACCTAACCTTTTATGCCACAAGAATGCTGAGTTTTCACTAGTTGCACTACGTTTGATGCCTTGATACTCAATATTAAACAAAGATTCAGAAAAGGTTTTATCAAGATTGAACTTATAAAGTGAATCACACAATGTACCATTACCATAAAAGTATCTGTTACGGTACAACGAAAACACACCATTACCAATCTCAAAGTTAAAACCTACATCATCCAACCTACTTACTGAAACAAGGTTTCTAGCACACTCAGGTACAAAGAGACAATTTTCAAGATCTATAAAACAACCAGTGTTGAAGATCAATCTATACGTCCCAATGCCTTCTATTTGCACCTTCATCCTGTTTCCCATGAACAAGTACCTTTCAGTTCCTTTTAAAGGCTGGATCGAACTTAATCCCTGTTCAATATGAGATACATGAGTAGAAGCTCCAGAATCAAGCCACCAAGTATTTCTAGGCACTTCTACAAGATTCATTTCAGAACAAACATATAAATGTTGTGTACCTTTCTTGTCGAACCATGCCTTTCTCTTAGGACAGTCTTTCTTTATGTGTCCCTCCTTCTTGCAGAAGAAACACTTGACAGCTTTACGGATTTTGCTTTCCGGAGTCTTAAAGACAGCCTTATCCTTCCTTTTGCCCTTGCTTGATTTCTTGGAGTTTCCCATGGCACTATCATGTCCAGCAAACAGTGCAATGTCGCCCTTCTGTTTCTTTAATCTCGCTTCCTCCTGAACGAGCATAGCCTTTAATTCCTGAAAGTTCCACTTATCCTTAATGGTGTTGTAATTCACCTGGAACTGGCCATATTCTTGAGGCAGAGAGTTCATAATAAACTGGACTAAGAAGGACTCTTGCACTTCCATCCCCATGGACGTTAACTTTGATGCAAAGTTTGACATGTGAGTAACATGGTCATGGATTGTCTGAGACCAATCGAACCTCTTCGTAGTTAGCTCACTCATGAGACTACCTACAATCGATTTGTCGGCGACATCCGATTGGGATTATTCTTTGATTTTCAAGATGAATTCCCTTGCTTTCTCTTTCTTAGGCATGGATGGCTTAACACTGTCCGCCATCGGCATCCTAAGTAAATTCAGGCACAGCCGGTTAAAGCGCTCCCAAGTCTCATAACGAGACTTTTGCAATTCGGTGCTCGTTGCCGTAATGGCTGCCGGCTCCTCATCCGTAAGAATAGCCTGATCAAGGGACATTACACCCAAGGAGAACCTAATCTGTTCAGACCATTCCTCATAGTTGAGCCCGTTGAACTTCACGACAGAGTTTGCTGAAGCAAAAGAAGCTGCAAAAATTTTATATATGCTTACCATTAGTTCTATGAGACTTTAATAGATTCATCGACAACAAATAATCTAAACACTTTCATTTGTATGTATTCAAGCAACCTTTGGGCAATACTTTAAACACATACACTTAAATTGATGCTTGTTTAGATTTTCTTTAATAATTAATCAATCCATAGTTACAGTGGATAGCAATGCTACATTTGGGTATACACACCATCAACCGCAACATGGGTGATTAATACTTTAGTTGTTACTTAATACACCCAATGATCCACCTTTGGGTGATCTCCTAGGATATACTAAGTAAGCAATTGATCAATCAATAAACTTTTCATGTCATTTAGCATCCTTTAATCATGATCAATTATGAATCTTTACTTTACCGTCACATTAAATATAACCAGACCACTTTGGTGATTAACAAGTTATACGTAATATGAACTCTTTTCTTATAAGCTTTATTATAAAGTTTTATATAAGGTTTTAAATATATAATAACATTTCATAAAAGCTTAGCCTTTCACATTTCAGAAAGGAGCGGAAACGATTTACGGTTTAAAAATTTTTTTTTTTTTTTTTTTATTGGTTCGGGACGTGGACCGGCCGGTCCAACCCATGGACCGACCGGTCCGGATTCCAGAGACTTGAAGCATTTTATGGACCGACCGGTCCGGTTTCCAGTGGCCTTATGCATCTCATGGACCGACCGGTCCAACACATGGAACGGTCGGTCCGATTTCCAGAGATCATTCGCCTTTTATGGACCGACCGGTCCAACACATGGACCGACCGGTCCGGTCCACTGGCCCCTTCACGCACCTTATGGACCGACCGGTCCAACACATGGACCGACCGGTCCGGTCTCTGCGGTTACCTTCATCGCGATGAACAGTCGCGAATTTCAGTTTTCAAAACTTTAAAATTCCATAACTTTTGATTTACTTAATGGATTTTAATGAATTTTATACCGATGGATAGATAATTTCATCCTCTACACATTGATATAACTTTTAGACCATTTTCAGATTCAATGCATTGATGAATTTCTTAAAGAGAAAAACGAGTTTTTCGGTTTTATCCATCAATATGCTTTAAAGTGAAACAAATGATTCTAGGGTGGCTCTGATACCACATGTAAGTTTATCCTTATGATTACATACTTGTAATCCATCCCATAATCGCCACTAGAACAAATGAATCAACAAATTCATATTGATGGAGGTTTCGGTTATGAGAAGGAAGAATGTCTAACCTTGATCCATTGCATTGTTAGACATGATGATGATTCCTTGATGATTGTTTGATCTTCTCCTTCCCTTCCTTACTGCGATCTCCCCTTCGACGGAGCCGGGGTGTTCCGATTCCGATCACAATCTCTAATCTCCCTTTTGTGTCTCTATGTTATGTTTTTGTCTCAAAATCAGAAATGAGAACTTGTGTGTCTGCAATAACTTCCTCTTCCCCTTATATATGAGGGCCCACGAAATTTGAATAAAGGGGGGAGGAAATGTGTCTCTTAATGAGACACTCATTCATTAAGACATAACATATAAACTATACTTTAATACATATACATTCATATAAGTTAAACCATCATATATAAATGCATATGAACATTAGATTAGATTCTTTATTGGGTGGAGTAAGAGGGTTGACATCAAACCCATTCCGGTATCTTTTCTTTGATTCGGTCCATCACCGTATCCTGTTACATACCGGAAACTTTAAGACTTACATTAAACTTCAACTATAATAGTTGGACCGTTAATACTTCCGGCCACACTAACAGAAATATTCTTACAACTCATACATATAGTGGTTTCTCTTACCACACACACACACTTGCATCTAGTCCATACCTCTAGATCACTAGACTAGTTTTACAAGTAAGAGCTTAAGCATTTCTCTTACACATTCAACAACTCTTGTTGACAAAATACTTCAAATAATTTCACAAACATTTCACTTGGGCCTTAAGCAAATCTGCAGCCCACTAACACTAGCCCAAAGTCAACTTCTTCTCTTGTTGACTTCTCTTTTCTTCTTGTCGTTGGCTTCTTCTTCTGCCCTTGAAGCTTTGATTCTTCTTTGTTCTTCATCTTCTTCTCACTTGATTTCACTTTTCTTTGTGCAGATTCAATCAAGGATTCAATTCCAACACTCCCTCTTGAATCCTTGTTTGAAACCCTCAAATTTCAAGTTAGGGATTTGATTCCTATCATTCCCTTTTATTTTCATTCCGAAAATTGTTCCGGTGAAACCACCACCGCCTCTTTCTTTTTCTCCGGCGAGCATTCTCCCTTTCCGCCGGTAATCATCTGAGACATCACTGTCTCCCTCTCCAACGAACAACTTTTCACGTTCGCCGCTTCCGGTGAGTCGAACCACCACCATCTCCGTTCAGTAGGTAGGCTCTTCTCCCTCTTAATCTGAATCTATGTGGATTCAATTTCTTCAATTGTTGCGAATATCTTTGTCATCTCTTTGACTCATCTTCTTCGCAATCTCTCCATTGTTCTTGATCAATTGCTTGACCATATTTCTTTCTTTCTTGCAGGAAACACAACTCTTTCCATGAGTCTTCTCCATGTCTCCTCAAGTCATCTCCGTGAGCTTCTTCTCACGTCTTCTTCCAGTTGACGCTGCAACCTTCTTCAGCTCCCTTACATGGTGAGCTTTCTTCTTCACCTTCAAGTTTACCGTGAGCTCTCTCACGTTTTTCTTGAAGTCTTGTGCGTGAATTTCTCACGTCTTCTTCGGTCGTCTCTGCAACCGGATTCAGCTCCCTTTCTCTTTAGGTGAGCTTCTCTTTTGCTTGATCACCAGTCTTGTTCATTTTAGACTCTCGGAACCATCACCTTAGCTTTAGCCTTGGACTCTTTTGACTCGAACCATCAACTCGGTTTCCTCTAACCGTAGTCTGAGTGGTTTCTTCTTCCTGTCATCACCTTAGCTTTGCTTTAGTCGTTTGGCTCTTCGAATCTCCACTTGTTAGGCTCTTGAACCATCAACCTCCGCTTTTTTCGGATTTGGTTTGTTTGATTCCTTCACCTCCACTTTGGTCTTTCTAACCTCAGGTTCTCTTCTTCTTGTTTCAGCTTAGGAACCACATGGATTCTTAACTTCAACAAGCATCTTCAAGCTTTGCCTTCACTGTGTCAAACAAGCAAAGAATTCTCTTTCACAACTCAGTCTCCACATCCGCACTATCTCCATAGCTTCTTCCAGAGATCTCCTTGTCTTCTTGGATGCTCTTGAAGGTACGGCCTTATGGAAGTGTTTGTTAAGGTTTGATGGTGCTCTTGTCACCACATCTTCTTTCCTTCCTGTCTTCTTCTTTGACTTAGTCTCAGCTTTGCTCTGTTTTTTTTTGTGGAATTTTTGCATAAATAGGTTGTTTTAAGAGGAGGAGAAGAACAACTAGGCATTGCTGAATCGGTCTTTGAGACAGTGAATGAGAGAACCTCAAGGTTTGTCTCAAAGTTTATGAAGAAGCCATTAATGCAGAAGCTGAAGGTGAAAAACTCATAAACAAGATTGACGAAATACAAAAGTAAGTTTTACTAACACATTAGAAAAAGAAGAGAGAGTCATGAGTAAAATTGGATTACAGACATATACGTTATTTGAGGTTTTATAGAGACAAACAACAAGAAGAGATCAATAGAAAGACATTAAGCTTATCTGAAAAAGCAATGCAACTTAGCATTTTCGGAAGAAGGTAAAAAACAGATAACAGTTTGAGATTCCTTTTAACAATTTATAAACTCTATCGACTAACCGAGTTGTCTTTTTATTTGTGGGTATTCTTACTTTAGTTTAATGTGTATAGAAGAAGTGCAAGTTTTGGAGGCAAGTACAAGAAAGCTCCATTAAACTCAGGTCAAAGTCTCGTTTCAGCCAAATCAGAAGGTTTTGTTGCAACCAGCAGTTTGAAACTCGTAAATTCGCGCACCAGCTTCCTCTGCAAGTAGCGGAAAGTAGCACAAGGCGGAAAACGATGGTAGGATCAAGTGATAATTCGCTGTGAGAATTGATTCTCCGAGTAAAATCATTTTCAGTGATGATTTATGAAGCATTTTAATGTTTTGTAACATAGAAATGAGTGTAAAATGTTTCTCTTACTTATGTTTTTTGTACAAAATCAAAAGAATAAAAGGCAAAAAAACAACACAGCAATTTGATGAAGGTGAGTGAGTGACTCATTCATCTTTTTAGTCCAAAAATAACATTTGCCAAATTTAAAACATTTTTCTTTTGAATTAGCAAATAGCTTTGGACCGAAACCCAACGCCATGAGCATATGATATTAGTTCCGTCTCAAACCTCACACAATTCTGTAAACAAATTTCTTGTTATAGTTTCTTTCTTTTTCTTTTCTCAACATTTCTTTGCCTAGAGTCAGTTTTTCTTTTCCTTTTGATCGAAAACAATATATATAACTGCCTACTCATGCATGGAGATGGAGGTCAAGGTATATAATAATTTGAGACAAAAAAAATCCAATAGTTTCAACAAAAAAAAAATCCAATATTTTTCTACTATTTTGGTCCTGTTTATATTAAATTCTTTAAACATGTTGCTCTTCAGATTTCGTAGAATTAGTTTGGCATCCGGTTCAAAATATATAGTTATTGGCACACTTACACTAGTAATGAAATAGAATTATATCACGCAAGTTTTAACCAAATCAACGATCAGCCACATGCATGCACTAATACATTAGGCAATAGGCATATGTATTGAGTTGAGTATGACTTTACCACTTTTCTTCATATCTTAGAGCATGTTTATTTCATGCCCACATACGTAACACAACATCAGCACGACGTCATTTTACTGAATAAAACTTTTATTTTATAATGAATAAATCAAATAATGATTTACTGGCAAGTGGGCCTAATTTCAGAGAAAAAGACGCACGCGTTCCTCGTTTATAGCTATGAAACGGCAGAGCGTTGCGGAGCTGCACAACCGGAGAGAAGTCTTCCAGATACACCGGCGAAGGAAAGGAAGGCAAAGTAGATAACAATAACGTACAGATTCCAACCAAGTAAAAAGCTCGCTTTCCGCTTCGGATTCATATACCGATTTCTATCTTCGTAATTGCTATGAGTTCGGAGTTCTTGCTTTGAAATTTCAAAATTGGGTTACTGATTTGTGATACACTAGAATTTGCTGAATTAGTTAATTCTGTTGCTAACAAGTATGTGTATGTTGTTAGTTTGTGTATATTTTACTCTAGTGTTGCTCTTACTTGCTTCATTAGTTGAACTTGGTTAGTGGTTTTAATGGGTAAAAAAGCTTTTTTTTACTTTTCTCTAACTTTGATATTGTGCTCCATTTTTAAGCAGACTTTGTAGTTCTGTGTGAAGCTTCATTCACGTTTCCTTGTCTGGCAGGTTATATTTGACTATGTTAATGACGTAGAGAGAGGGGTTGTTTGGGAACTAGTCATCATCATGTTGCCAAGGCATATAAAATGTTACTTCTTTCAAAGTGTTATTGTGTTTACCATGATCCTAATCTTTTGGCTATGGAATTTCTCACAAGATGAGTTTGAAAATGGTGAAGTTATTATTTTTCAATCTCACCTTGTCTGGTTCCAACTCCGGTACTACCTCTCGGAGAATCAATCTGAGCTTGTCTTGTTCCAACTCCGGTACTACTACCACTCGGAGAATCAATCTGACCTTGTCTAGTTCCAGGTTTAGTGGTTGTTGATTCAAGCTGATCTAATTTAGCCAAAACTTCTGACATTTTGCGTCCGGGTTTAAGCATTGTAATGCAAGATTAGCAGCTGTGCATGCTCCCTTTTGAGAATACTGACCGCCTAATCTCGTGTCCATTATTCTAAAGAGCTTCCGCTTGTCGCCAAGATACGGTGTTGCCTTTTTTATTTTTATTTTTGGTCAAACTGTGTTGCCCAATCTACTAAACTCTGTTCCATTCCCACTTTTGATTTGTCCACGGCTCTTCGTCCCGAGAGTAATTCTAATAGTACCACACCGAAACTGTATACGTCGCTCTTATATAGCTGTTAATCGACCTGTGGCTACATATTCAGGAGCTGCATAACCGTAAGTACCCATGACTTGCGTGGACACATGAGTTTTATCACCGGTAGGACCTGCTTTAGCTAAACCGAAATCTGAAAGCTTCGCGTTGAATTACTGCAATCAAAATTCAATAGAAATGAAATGAAAAAATCTTTAAGCTGATGAGTATTACTAATCAGGTTTATTACGGCGTCGAGTAGAATGTTGGCAGCTTTGAAATCTCTATAAATCACTTGCGATTTCGCGTCATGGAGAAACGTAAGCCCCTTGGCTGCTCCTATTGCAACTTTCATCCATATCGCCCATGTAAGCAGCTGCGCGCCACCTGCAAGATTCAAGAAAACCATTAGACCGAGATCACAAAACACGAATAAGGAAGCGTAAGCTAACTTACGTCTAAAAGGATGATTCTCCAAGCTTCCTTTCGGCATAAACTCGTAAACCAGTAACCGGTTTTCGCCTTCTACGCAATATCCGACTAGCTTGACAAGATTCAGATGGCTAAGTTGACCAAGATAGTTCACTTCAGTCTGATACCAAACAAACAGTAAAAACAAATCTCAGCAAAACAATGTCAAGACCGTAAATTCGATAAGAGCGGCACGTACCAACCACTCTTTGTGACCTTGAAAGCCTTCGGTTTTAAGCTTCTTAACGGCGACAACGATACCGGAACCCGGTTAAACGGTGAAATTCGTTCCATCAATCCATCCTTTAAACACATAACCAAAACCTCCTTCACCTAAAAGACTATCAGGCCGAAAATTCCTAGTAGCACTCTTGAGCTCATTAAAAGTAAAAGCTTTAAGATTTGGTGATGACAAAATCTCTCCTTCTGTTCTTGGTGTAGGTAATGACTCTAAGCTACTGTTAGAATTTATGCTTAGGCTTGAAGGTACTATAGAACGACTTGTCTTGCTAGAAGAAACTCTTGATCCTGACGAACCTAAAACAGAGCCACACCAAATATCTAAAACCAGACTGAAATTTTCAATCTCAACCATCTTAAAATCAAAATAACATAATCGATTCAAACATTTAAACCTTTAATTACTGAGAGATATCTACAAAACTTGGAAATCAGACATGTGCAGAGATGGGTACTTCTAAAGGTTTGATTTTTGAAGATCCCAGAAAAGGAAAACAGAGATTTAGACTTGGAATCAATGATTTGACTTAAACCCAGAAACTCAAATTGAAGAACCCATGTGAAGAAAAATGGAGAAATCTCCCAAAAAGAGAAACCTTAGAGCTATGGAGTCAAAAAACAGAGGAACTTACCAGAATTAGCTTGAGGACTAGGGCTGCTACTATTCACTTTAGCTGATGAATCTAAACAATTACCCATTTTCTTCAAAAACACTATGAAACAGAGATTCAAATGAACAATCTGAAAATGGAAATCAGACGAGCTTCTTCTTCAAAGTAAATGAAATTGGTATTTTTTGGGTTTGATGACGTCACCATTTTTTTATAGGAAATTTTTTTTTTGATCCAACGGTTGATATATCTTCATTTTATCTAACGGGTGGTCCATATTTGTTTTAAAAACCAAAAACATTTGCTCGTGACATCATTAGTCAGTCATGCCTGTTCGGGGAAAATAATTGAAATACACGTTGGTTGGTTTTGTAAAGACACAACTCACAAACAGATGACCCATTAAATAACTGAAAGGAAAGAAAACATGCCACAAATTCTGTATTCATCGTCTGCAAGTTTCTTCTTCGAGTTTGTCGATGAAGAAGACGAACCAGTGGAAATCGGACGAATCTGGTTTTTATATTGGGGATCGAAATTATTGTGAACATAACCAGTTATAGAAACATTAATCTTGCTTGCTTGCTCGCTTGATGGATGATTATGGTTTCATTTATTACGGAGATTTTTTTAATCTGATAATCTCCCCAAATCTTAAACGAATATTTAAATATAATCTATTGATAATTAGAAATTTAGAATTGTTAAGGAGGAAAAAGTGTTATTTGGTTACTGTGATTTATTAAAAAAGTCCACAGGTTCAGATGTGAGAAGATTAATATCCGGTCTACAATTTTGTTTTTTTGTAGAAGGAAAATAATAGGAAGTTTGGAACTCAAATGCACTTTACCATCATGTCCATGCATTGGCTCCCGTCATTTCTTTTGGTAAGTGCCTTGAGGACATGTGTTTAGTTTTCAATGTATTGAAATCAATCAGATTTTCCGACTATTACCTTCTCCTATGTGTGTCTTGTGCACATAGTGTCACTGTGGTGTCTCACATTGTGACTGTTTTATGTTATATGTTTTGTTTTTGTTGGTGATCATTGAACAGAGAAACATGTTGATATGCTCAAATTTTCCTAGAGCCACTCTCTCAAATTAAGAGATCGTATGCAGTATTTAGGGTGTCAATCCACAAGGAGTCTATTAAACACAATAAATTTCAATGTTCGAATTATGCTAAGCAAATATGATTGTAATGAAAGAAACAATGCAGGAAAAGTAAATCAAGGTGATTGTTAACGATTTAGATTCAACAAAAGATAAATGTTAGGCCTTAGGAAATTCGCAGGAATGATTCCAAATTGCAGAATAAAGTTACTATCGGGATAATTATGAAGTGCGATTCTAGAACTCAAACTACTGTAAAGTAAATCAACTGTCGTTGCAAATACTATTTATGTTTAAACTCTAGAAGACCAACTGTCGTTGCGAAATCAAATTAATTTAAACAAGCATTAAGTTCAAGTTTGATTTGTTCACAAGGATTCAAAGCCAACTGTCGTTGCGAATTGAATCCTTGCTCACCTATGATTCAGTTCCAGTTATTCAATAATACTGTCGTATCTATTAAACAACCTAATATATCTAATCTAAGGTGATCAATCTTAAATCAGAGTTAATGCAATCAAGGTGAAGAATTAAATATGACGCAATCCCAATAGTAAATGAATTCTATCAATCTTTCATCATCCTTTGAAAACCCTAACTAGCAGATTACTCAGACATAATTAATGCAAACATGATAACTCAATAATACTGCATTAAAGAGATAATTAAGAGATACAAAAGGGTTCGAAGCAATCTCTGATGAGTATGAACTTGTCTCCCTAAAACTCTGAATCTCTCTCTGCTAAAATCTCTATGAATCAAAAGCGTCTCCTAAACAACGGTCTAAAATAACTATATATAGAGTACTAAAACGACTTGGGGCAGAACTGCAAACATCTGAAACTTCTTGGGCAAAACTGCAATATCTTCAAAATTGAGGTTCTGGTCCGAAATTGGGTCGTGTCGAGCGACGTTGTAAGTTGTGTCGCTCGACACACCTCTTTTTCTTCACGTTGATCGACAGGAAATTCTATGTCGCTCGATAGCTTCTTTGATTTTCCACTCTCTTTAACTTCTTGTTCCAAAATGCTCCAGAAAGCTCCAGTAAACACCAATGCTGCTTCAAATGTCCAAGTACCTAGATAAAACACTAAAGACTCAAAAAACACTAAAAAGACTCTTGAAAATGGACTTATATCATGGCTAAAAACCATAAAAACCATGATATATCACATGTCAGTCTTTGGTTTGGTCACTTATCTCACCATGGAAGACAAGATCGATAGTTTATATGTTTTCCGGGAAACAGAACAATCTCCATAACAAAGGTGTTTAAGGCATCAAATTCAAAGTAGGTATCTTATTACTGATTTGGATCATTTCAGGTTTGTTGATGAAATTTGAATTTTGTGAGGACTTTGAATATCCTATATATAAGCTCCATCAAAACACTGTCCCTTGTCCGAGAATTAGAAGTTTCAATAGAAACATGAAGAGACGAGGGACAGTGAGACTCGATCATGATCCAAAGATGGATCATGATGCTATACTCAAAAGCTCTTCATACATGGGTGATCAGTTTGATTCAAATTTCAACAGCACCAGAGTTTTCTTCGTCGGTTATTCTTCTATTTCAGGTAAGAATAAATTTTGTTTGGTGTGTAACAGAGTTTAGGGCTTTTGGAGTGGAAACAAATTTGTCTCAGCACAAGAAATCACTATTTCAATCTTGTTTTCTTGGTTACTTGAACTGCAAGAAAGGGGCATGGAGGAGGGCAAGCGATGGAGAAGATACACAACGAGACGTGCACATGACTACATGAGGGTATATATGGACGATGAACGTTGTCCAGTGCCGGCTCAACCTAATCCGGGGCCACGGGCAAAAAAAATTTTTTGGGCCCCATAAATTAAATTTTTAAAGATTTTTTGCTAATTTTTTTAAATGTAGTCAATTAAATAAAAAAATTTACATTATAAAATATATTTTTAGAACCTTTTTATTTAAATAAATTTAACTTTTAATTCAAAAAAAAATTAAAAAAATTAAAAAAAAAATTTTGGACCCCTAATTATTGGGACCCGGAGTGGGGCCCACGGACGGCGCACCACTTGTCCTTCTCCCTAAGCCGGCACTGACGTGGTCGAATCAGTAATATCAGATATCCGTTCCTGATCCGGAATACGCTCTCTGCCACTCTTTCGCGGGCCCTTGCCCTGACAAGTCAGTTGGAACTCTCGTCTATAATGGTGTTTTGCTTTCTTTCCCGTTTGTTGTTTTATGCAAGCTTTCCTTTCCATTGTTCCGTTGAAACACAAGGAGGAAATTAAAGGCCCATGCATGGAAAACGATTTGGAAGATGGTAATTTTAATTATGACCCTCTCAAAACGTGTTTTCTTCTAATTATGTTTCTGAACTTTAAAGTTTATGTCTACGATGCTTGTGAAGTTTATAAAAGCAAAATGCATAGTGAAACACAACCTGTATGACGTCACAATTCACATATATGAACGAGAATGATGTATGGTTTAGCTACACGAGCGTCCGAAGAATTATTACAATAAATTGATATGTTTTATTATTCAACGGTTTTTAGCTTTCAAATTCCTGATTTTTTAATAACAAACATGTTTACGATATATAAAAATTATTTTCTCTTTCGGTTTTTGAAGGAAGCGGAATTGTATTCTTATGAGCTGAAATAATAATTTTGCTAATGGAGCCATTGGTATTGGTAGCATTTGTTTTAAGTTGATGACGCAATGATCTTTTGAATATGGATTTAATAACAAATATAGCAAAGAATTGAATGCTATGTCACGTATGGAAATCAAAGAACAGAGACGTTGATACGAGTTATGAAACAACTAAAGGAAATAATGGAATATATGTTGTTAGGTGAACACAATGCACATAATTGAAAAGAAGAAGCTTTTGAAAAAACGTTTGAGTCAACTTTAAATTCAGCAAAAGAACACAAAATAGCAAACCTAAAAGAATGTTATTGACACACATAATGTAAACCAAATTCTTTAATTTTGATCTGAATACATTTAAAAAAAAAAAATTTGAATGTTATCAATTCGATTTTGGTTAATGTGAAGTCTTTGGAAAGCTCAGAATGACATGATTTTCAATGGTCGGAATGGCATGTCAGACATCTTACAACGAGCTCAAAATAAGGCAAGTTAATAGGAGAACGTTGAAAGAGGAGAGTTTTTATCAAGGTGTTATACGGTTCAAACAAGCTTGAAGTAGAGGATGACGTGGCATGAGGAGTTAGTCTTTTACGTGAAGAGAAGAAATTAGAAGAAGTGTGAAGAGAGGATGACGTGGCGTTTGAGCTTAATGGAAGATAAGCTCAAATATGGAAAGTGAAGATTTGGTGAATATACGAGAGATGCTCGTATCAAGGAAAGATGACCTAGAAGATTTAGCTTGCTCGACAAATATAAAAAGGGCAGAGATGAATGCTTCGAAGGTCAGCCGTTTTGAAGAGAAAAGTTAACGCTGCAACTTTTCTATTTGAGAGAGACTTGAGAGCTCTAGAAAACGGGTTAGAGTAGGAATCTTGGGTGACAAACTAAGGGTAGGCTTAGGGTTGTGTAAAACCAACAAGAGAGTTGTAAACTTCTTGTAAGATTTCTAATAAAAGTTAAAACTCGGTGAGGCCGAGGTTTTGAGCTATTTGTTTTGTGTTCATCCGCTTTTTCAATTGGTATTAGAGCGGGCATCTAAACCAAGTTGTAACTTACAACTTACAATAGGTGAAGATCCTGCGGAAAGGGTGGACACAATGGAGTTTTTAGCTGTGCAAAGAATTCCTACTCTAGAAAAAGGAAACTATGGACATTGGAAGATGATGATGAGAGCTAACATCCGTGGAATAAGTGAGGACGCATGGACAGCGGTTGAGACCGGATGGAAATCACCAACTACCATAGGAGAAGACAAGGTCAAAGTACCTAAGGCGAAGTCTCTATGGACCGATCAAGAGAAATCAATGGCCAAATATAATGCGAAAGCCCTTACTGCCATCTTTGGTGCGGTTAATGAAGATCAATTCAAGCAAATTCAGTGCTGCGAATCCGCTAAAGAAGCTTGGGATAAGCTGAAAACGATGTACGAGGGTACAACGAATGTGAAGAGGTCAAGACTCGACATGCTTGCTTCGAAGTTTGAGACGATAAGGATGGAAGATCATGAAACCATCGAAGAATTTAGTGGGAAACTCAGCGCGATTGCAAACGAGGCTCAAAACATGGGGAAGAAATACAAAGACAAGAAGCTTGTGAAAAAATTGTTGAGGAGTCTTCCTGCCAAGTTCGACATCAAGAAAACAGCCATGGGGATGTCTCTTGATACGGACACGATTGAGTTTGATGAGGTTGTAGGTCATCTTCAAGCCTATGAGATGGAGATCATGCCAAACAAGAGCAATACGAGTCCTAGTATTGCGTTTGTCGCTGATGACAAACAAGAGATTCGTGAGCTTAAAGAGACCGTGAGTTTGATGGCTAAGAATTTCAATCGCATGACGAGGAGGTTTGAACGTGGTACACAACGTACGTTTGACAAAGGAAAAAACAGAGACAAAGATCGTGAACGTAAGAAGAACGAGCAACAATGCCATGAATGCCAAGGTTATGGGCATTTTATACGGGAGTGTCCTACTGCTAAAAGTAAAGAGTTTAAATGTCTTGAATGCAAGGGGATTGGTCACACAAAATCAGAGTGTGTGAATTATCAAGCTAAGAAGAAGCGGTCTCACTTCGGAATGAGCGAGAGTGAATCTAGTGAAAGCTCGGATGAGGAGGATGATGTCACTGGATATTGTATCTTCACAGCAAGGAATGAGGAAAATTTTTATGGAGAAATCAGTGAGGAAGACCACAAAGAAAAGGGAAATTTTTCCGAGAGTGATTCCGACACCGACGCTTCGGAAGAGGAAGAGGAATTCAACATGAAGATTGAATTTCGCAAGCTTTATGATAGTTGGTTGGAACTGAGTAGAGAAAAGATCTCGTGGGCTGAGGAGAAGTTGTCGCTGCAGGAGTTGAACAAGAGGTTGAATGAAGAACTAAAGGCTGAACTCGAGAAGAACGAAGCATTGACTCAAGAGCTTATGGAAACAAGGAAGAGAATTCAGCAGTTGAACAGTGGTACCAAGGATCTGAACAAGATTCTCTCAGCTGGAAGGGTTGGAAAATCAAATTTCAGACTGGGTTACAATGGAGAACCAACCAGCGGACAGACAAAATTCGTCCGAGGGAACATGACACAGTCTGTTCCAACAGAGAATAACAAGATTACAAGCGGTTATGAGGGAAGATCATCTGGGTGCTGGTATTGTGGAAAATTTGGTCACATCAAGAGGTACTGCTACAGGTTTGCTGAGAAAGTTGAGAAGATCTTAAGACATGGAAGGTTCCATCCAAATTTGAAGAAACAGTCACAAGTATGGATAGCTAAATCTGATCTATACCAAAGTGTAAGAAGACAGCAACCTCAAGTTTGTTATCTTGCCCACACTTCCACAATTAAGCCTCAGAATCAGCCATGGTACTCCGATAGTGGTGCGTCAAGACATATGACTGGGAGTAAGGCCACGTTTGGAGAAGGAGCTCATGGGAATTCTAAAGGAAAAGAGATAAGGTCAGACAACCATTGCTGCACGGGGGAACAAGCAGACGGGTGTTCCAGAATAGAAAAAGATAATCCAGGAGTGAGGCATCCAAACCTTGGAGACATGAATGCTCACAATATGTCTAAGTTGATAAGTCAAGACCAGGCAAGAGGAGTCCCAGAACTGGAAGATGTTGACCAAATAACGAGTGGTATTTGCAATCAAGGTAAACAAATCAAAGATCAACACCAAAAGGTGCAAGAAGTTCTGATTAAGAAATTGGGTATGATTGGATATGTGATCTACTTACTGGGGCTTCAAGTAAAGAAAACTAATGATGGAACTTTCGTGTGTCAAAGCAACTATGTCAAAACTCTGTTGGAACGGTTTAGGATGAGTTCCAGCACGTCTGCATGTGTTTGAAGTTTTTGATTGAATGTGCAACCAAGCAGGGGGAGATGACCAAGATCTGTGTCCAGAAAGTTCAGATGATGGTAGATTGAGCTTGGATGCACACATTCAGTCAAAAAGGGGGAGAATGAAAGAGGAGAGTTTTTATCAAGGTGTTATACGGTTCAAACAAGCTTGAAGTAGAGGATGACGTGGCATGAGGAGTTAGTCTTTTACGTGAAGAGAAGAATTAGAAGAAGTGTGAAGAGAGGATGACGTGGCGTTTGAGCTTAATGGAAGATAAGCTCAAATATGGAAAGTGAAGATTTGGTGAATATACGAGAGATGCTCGTATCAAGGAAAGATGACCTAGAAGATTTAGCTTGCTCGACAAATATAAAAAGGGCAGAGATGAATGCTTCGAAGGTCAGCCGTTTTGAAGAGAAAAGTTAACGCTGCAACTTTTCTATTTGAGAGAGACTTGAGAGCTCTAGAAAACGGGTTAGAGTAGGAATCTTGGGTGACAAACTAAGGGTAGGCTTAGGGTTGTGTAAAACCAACAAGAGAGTTGTAAACTTCTTGTAAGATTTCTAATAAAAGTTAAAACTCGGTGAGGCCGAGGTTTTGAGCTATTTGTTTTGTGTTCATCCGCTTTTTCAAACGTAACATTTCAAACCCACAACTAAGCGTTCCGTCTAGACTTGTCACACCCTCCCATATGGTCGCCTCCTCCAAATGGAAGGCTCACTGTAATCATGATGCGTGTTACAATTCAACAAGTAGTCAAACTGGTTCGGGTTGGATAATCCGCAACTCTAATAGAGAATTTGATATAGCGGTATCATCTTTCTTACCAAAATCAACTATGAGACTTCAAGCGGAAGAGTTCAGTCTACTCCATGTTTTATAGTTATCATGGCAATACATATACCAATGAATCATATTTAAAGGCAACTCCCAAGTACTCGTATACTTAACTGATGGAAGAACAAATGACATAGCAATGGATAATTTAACCACTGATATTTTCTCATTGGATGAATCGATTTGCATGTGTTCAAATAATTCACTTAGGACAATATCAATATATGTCCGACAAACTAGCTCATTTAGGACAATCTCAATATATGTCTTGCCGTATATATAATGTTCTACCATCTTGTATGAACAATATCTCGTATAAGATTGTAACTTTTATGATCAATAAATCAAACTTTTTAAAAAAACACAAAATTATTATTGATCGAAAGTAATGAAATTCAGTTTTCCGCGCGGTAACGTGTGGATTTGTTTCCTAGTTGTAATAATGGAAGAATGTAAACGTGAAAGAACGTGACACGACCCACCATTGTTGAAGAATGAAGAAAAAAATCCCAAAAGCATCAAAAAGAAGAACGGGTTGTTCACCAAATGAGAAGCAAAATAGAATCCAGATTAAAGTAATTTAAATATAAATTATACTGAATTTCTTTTATAATTCTAAAAGACAAAAAACAAAAAAAAAAATCTATGTAAATGACTTTTTGGTTCAACTAGAGAACAAAAAAAACAAAGGTAGATATTACATGACTCATTATTGTCGTTTAAAATAAAGAACTATGGTTTAATGAACTGTGAAACACATGATCGCTTTTTAAAAGGGTAATTAGTAAATAATCTACTTCTTTTTCAGAAAAGGCTTAGTTAATAACCTTACTACATTCAATATTTACCATTGGAATGATTAACGTTAATCAAATTAAAAAAACACATCATCATTGTCATCACTGAGAAACAATGAATTCAACATGTCTCTTAATGAATCCCGATTGCGTGAGCTATTCGAATTCAATCAAAACAATCTAACTACTACTTCTAAAAATCAAATACGTTTTAAAATTGCCGAGAGATTTTACTATCCACATATGATAATTCCTTGTTCTGGTACATATTGACTAAGTCAAGTTATAACACTATTTACTAAATTTGCTTAAAGCTGGTCAGTAAGAAAAGAGTCGTATAACAGCATGATGAGATATCATAACCTTTAGCCATTATTAGGCCCCCATCTAACCAAACTCTAACGAAAATTCAAACACAATTGTACTTTTTCCCACATAGATCATGTACATCTCTAATACTAATTTTTGACTTTACTATGTCGATACATTTGACTAATCCACCAAACTAAATCATATAATTAGTTAAGAAAACAATTTTAAGCTAGTAATCCATCAGAATTCAAAAATTCATTGTATTATGTAAAATTTAATAATCAGCTTTAAAATTATTTTATCAGTTGATGATTTACCAATCAAACTCATAATGTATATATTTATATTTTTTAAGGGTTAATTTGCTCACTAGCCAAAAAAAAAATATAATTAGTAAAGTAGCAAAACTTAGCTTATGTGGCATAATGATGTCTAATAGATTTAGGTTAAATGGTTATTAATTTAGTTATAGAATTATTTGGTTATTCAACCTAATTCCCATATTTTTAAATTGTGTACACATTTTTTGTTGGTAAAGATAATTTGTAAACATTCATATCACAAGGAGCAAAAAACACTATCCACATTATTCTTCTGCTTTATTTTTTTGCCGTTGACAGTTTCTTCTTCATCTTCCAAAATTATCCACTGCTTTTTAACTTTAGTTTTTCTAAATTTTTATTATATTTTATTTTAATTTACTTTCACTTTAGACACACAACCACCAAGATAAATAGGCAGCCTTACAAGTTTTTGTTCTACAAAATAACGAAATACATAAAATAATTAAACTTAAAAATGAGTGAGCTTCTCTATTCTCTCCCCCCCTTATGAAGAAAAAAATTGCAATAATATAAATATGTAACTCAAGGTCGAATTCTTGGAAAGTGGAGGAGTTTGATTTATGAGATATTTTCCTTTATTTGTCAATTTTCTTTATTTTGGATTCTTAAGTGTTTTCTTTTTTTCTTTTTTTCTTTTGGGATTTTGTTTTGCTATTTAAAGAAAATTATTGTAATCTCCAAAGCATATCTTACTACTCTTAGAGCCTGACTAGTGTAGCCGCAGCGGTTGCGGTTGCGGTTCCGGGAGTTTACGGAAGCGGGCGGTTGCGGTTTCAGGCGTTTTCTAGCGATTTGAACGACTGGTGCAGCGGTTAAAAATTGGTGCGTTTGCAGGAGATTTACGACTGGTTGATAGCAGGTGCAGTAACGGTTAAATAATAAATTAACAACATAAAAACATTAAATAATTATTAAAATATCAAATATCATATTATTATAGTAAAATGTAAAAATTATTAATTCAATAAATTTCAATACTAAAAAATCATATATATGATACTTATGTTGTTGTTTATTATTATTATTCTTATTATTGTTATTATTATTATTTTGGATTAAAGTTATGAATCTAATGGAGAAATTGTTTCTTTTGTAGATCAATGTTATATTTTAAAATTTTAGTTTGTTAGATTTATATATATTTGTGACCATAATTATTAAGAGAATTTTGGTGTGAAGATTTTATAAATATAAATTATAATATGTTACTAATTAAAAATGTCAAATTATTTACTTTCTTATATTCGCTTACGCACGTGCCACTGTTCCACCGGAAAATTACAATTTTGCCGCTCATTTAAAAAGAACAGATCTGGATTTTCTTCTTCTCTCTCACTCACGAATCTCATCACCCAGATCCACAATTCGATTTGGATTGTAGATTTTTGATTCTCTCTTTCACTATATGGAAGAATCAAAACCGGTATATTCGCTTACGCACGTGCCACTGTTCCACCGGAAAATTACAATTTTGCCCCTCATTTAAAAAGAACAGATCTAGATTTTCTTCTTCTCTCTCACTCACGAATCTCATCACCCAGATCCACAATTCGATTTGGATTGTAGATTTTTGATTCTCTCTTTCACTCTATGGAAGAATCAAAATCGATTTGGATTTTCAATTCTCTCTTCTAAATCGATTATGATTTCCTGGATTGGAGGAGGAGGAGGAGGAGGAGGAGGAGGAGGAGGAGGAGGAGGAGGAGGAGGAGGAGGAGGAGGAGGAGGAGGAGGAGGAGGAGGAGGAGGAGGAGGAGGAGGAGGAGGAGGAGGAGGAGGAGGAGGAGGAGGAGGAGGAGGAGGAGGAGGAGGAGGAGGAGGAGGAGGAGGAGGAGGAGGAGGAGGAGGAGGAGGAGGAGGAGGAGGAGGAGGAGGAGGAGGAGGTTTTGAGGTTTTGAAACAATCTTATAAGGTTTTTAAACAATCTTATAAAATCTTATAAACCTTTTAAAAACTTTACAAACCTTATAAAAATCTTATAAACCTTATACAAATCTTATAAACCTTATAAAAATCTTATAAACCATTTAAAAACCTTATAAATGATTTAACTGTTTAGTTTTTAATGACATGTAAAAAAGTCTTATAAAACTGTTTAAAAACTTTATAAAAACGGGAAAACCCTAAAAATATCCAAAATCCAGATCTGACCCAGAAAATCACCAAAACCCAGATCTGACCAAAAAAATCACAAAAACTCGGAGGAGGAGGAGGAGGAGGAGGAGGAGGAGGAGGAGGAGGAGGTTTTGAGGTTTTGAAACAATCTTATAAGGTTTTGAAACAATCTTATAAAATCTTATAAACCTTTTAAAAACTTTACAAACCTTATAAAAATCTTATAAACCTTATACAAATCTTATAAACCTTATAAAAATCTTATAAACCATTTAAAAACCTTATAAATGATTTAACTGTTTAGTTTTTAATGACATGTAAAAAAGTCTTATAAAACTGTTTAAAAACTTTATAAAAACGGGAAAACCCTAAAAATATCCAAAATCCAGATCTGACCCAGAAAATCACCAAAACCCAGATCTGACCAAAAAAATCACAAAAACTCAGAGGAGGAGGAGGAGGAGGAGGAGGAGGAGGAGGAGGAGTTACAAATTCGATTTTAAATTCGACTTTGGTTACAAATTTGAACTTTTAATTCGATTTTGATTTAGATCTCAGTTTTTGTGATTTTTTTGGTCAGATCTGGGTTTTGGTGATTTTCTGGGTCAGATATGGATTTTGGATATTTTTAGGGTTTTCCTGTTTTTATAAGGTTTTTAAACAGTTTTATAAGACTTTTTTACATGTCATTAAAAACTAAACAGTTAAATTTTTTATAAGGTTTTTAAATGGTTTATAAGATTTTTATAAGGTTTATAAGATTTGTATAAGGTTTATAAGATTTTTATAAGGTTTGTAAAGTTTTTAAAAGGTTTATAAGATTTTATAAGATTGTTTAAAAACCTTATAAAATTGTTTCGAAACCTTATAAAACTGTTTAAAAACCTTATAAAACTTTACAAAAACCTTATAAAACTTTTCAGATACATTATAAACAGTTTTACACGGTTTTTAAATAGTTTTATAAGATTTTTTTAACAGTTTACTAAAATCTTTTAAAAACATTATAATTTTTTTATAGTTTTATAAGATTATTTTAACAGTTTTATAATGTAAAGGCAAAACCCTACCCCCTTCCCCCTCCAAAATCTATATCCTAAATGCATAATAGTTAACCCAAACTCAAAAATTTATAGTCGTTTGTATTTGAATTTTCTTTTGAGATCTAATCTTCTTCTACTACTACTTCTTCTTCTTCTTCTTTTTTCCTAAATCTGCTCGATCTAATCTCAGATCCACGTTTTTCGTCAACAACAACGCAATAAGTTAATGTGGCTCAATGGATTGACACGTGTATAAACGCCCTCACGTCGATGGTTCGAGTAAAAATTGTTCTTTTTCTATTTTTTTAATGAATGGCAAAGTTGTAATTTTAACCATCTTCTTCCTCGAGAGTTTTTTCTGTAACCCTAATTTAGCAACGACGATGACGGCGAGATCGATGACGAACAACGACAGCGAGATCGATGACGGCGAGGAAGGCGAGATCGATGACGGACGAAGACGGCGAGATCGATGACGAACAACGACGGCGAGATCGATGACGGCGAGGAAGGCGAGATCGATGACGGCGAGGAAGGCGAGATCGATGATGGCGAGGACGGCGAGATCGAAGACGCACGAGGACAGCAAGGAAGATGATGACGAAGTCGGAGATTGAGATCGACGACGCCATTAAATTTTGTTTTGCTGTAGAAGAGAGAAATTTGGTTAATTTCAATTAAGGGTATTTTCGGAATACTGAAAATGAAAACAATGGCATGCTGGTAAGCATTTTCAAACAGTAGCATAATTGAAAAGTGGCATGCCAATAGTGGCATAACTCAAAATTTCTCAATTATTTATATATTTCATAATTATAATATTCAAATCTTGATTTTTTAAAATTTATTATATATTTTTCTGATTTTAAGTTGATTTTATTTTATTCTTTAATAAAAAAATAAATTCATTCGCAACCACCCGCAACCGCAAACGCTCGAGAAACCGTTACCGCATTTCTGATGATTGTTATCAAACGCTAGGAACCGTTACCGTCCGCAAACGCTGCATTTGCGGGTGGTAGCGGGTGTACCAATCAAGCTCTTAATTGAAATTTGAGAACTTTTCTCAGCTTGCTTTTTGTTAAATATTATATAATAGAATATTTTGTATTGAGTTGTTCTTCATATGAGGTCAAAGATATATCTTTATAATATTTTAAGGTTTACAAAAGCTAACAAGCTCTGACAAGACGACACGTGTCCTTTTTTTCTTTACAAATCTTTATTTTAAAAAAAGTTTAAAATATTTCTTGTAGGATTAGAACTCAACAAACCTTGGTAATTGATATATCATGGTTTTTACCCAGTTTAAGCCATAATATAAGTCCTATATCTAGAGTTTTTGTTGTGTTTTGTGTTGGTTTTAGAGTCTTTACAGGTACTAGGACAATTGGAGCTTAAAAGATGTTTACTGGAGCTTTTGGAGCAATGCGGAGTGAAGTGGAAAAGAGTGGAATGTTGATGATGGAACATATCAATTAATATATCAAACTGACGGCAATTGAAAGATGGTGTCGATCGACACCACCATGAGTGTCGATCGACACCCATGTCGACCAAGCCCAAATCTTAATGAGAAGAAGTCCGTTCGAAGCCCGAAAGTTCCAGATGTTTACTTTTAGGTTTCCAGTCGGTTTTGTACCTGTATATATACGTTTTCCAAGCCATTGTTTAGGCTTAAGCTTTATTTTATTGTGTTTAGAATTACTCTTAAGAGATATCTCTAATAAAGATGTTTTGTGCTTCATTGAATATGTCTGAGTAATTCTCTTGTTAGGTTTAGGGTTTTCAAAGGTTTTGATGAATTGCTAGATCTGATTTCTTGTTAGGATAATATCATTAGAAAGTTCTTCATCTTGACTTGCTTTTATTGTTGATTCTTGATTAGCTACCTTGAATCTGATCTTAGGATAATTAATAGAAACGAGAGTTTGATTGATTTCCTGATCTAGTCTTTGATGAGCAAAATTCCTATTCGCAAAGGGATTTGGTTTAGGGTTTTGTGAACAATTGAACCTGAGATTAATGCTTGTTTAGATTCATAGGATTCGCAAAGGAATTTGGTTTTCTTGAATTTATTCATAGATAATATTCGCAGCGAGAGCTGGTTTGTTTTACTTTCGTGTGCATGTTCATGAACTGAGCTTTAATATTCCTAATTATTGATTTGTCTGCAATTTTGATTCTCCTGAGAGATTTCCCTGAACCTAGCTTTTATCTTCATTGTTTAAAGCTTATCACTATCATCTTCTTGGTTGTTTTATCTGCTTTTTTTCATTATCATTATTTTGCCTAGCTAAGTCTGAAAGTAATAATCTATTGTGTCACTGATTCCCTGTGGATTCGATAACCTTAAGTACTGCAATCGATCTCTTAATTTGAGAGAGTAGTTCAAAGGAAATTTGAGCATATCAAATTTTGGCGCCGTTGCCGGGGAATCAACGCCATTAGATTTATTTTATTAGGATTTTGTCTAGGTTTTGTTTTTATTTTTGTTTTGCTAGTTTCTTTTTGTTTTCTGTTTCAGGTACATGCGAAACCGCAATACCAGGAGCAATCAACACGAGGAACTAGTTGGTTACAATCTCGAGGAACTAGCGCGTTTGGAACGTGAGAACAGAAGAACAGCAAGAATGGCTGCTCAAGAACGTCTTATACTGATTCCTGGAGAAGATGGAGTTCTGCGTGATCCGGCAGGTCTCAGATACAACGCCGAAGGGCAAAGGATCAATGACGATGGTGCTGTGATTGTCGAGGAGATTTTCGAGCAAGCTGACGAAGGAGGAAGGATCGAGAATCAAGCTGGCATCGTTCGACACCACAACGGTGTTGCTCGACAAGGAAATCAGGTCGTGGGACGAGACAGACTGCTTGGTGTCGATCGACACCAGGAGGGTGTCGATCGACACCCCATCCAGAATCGCACACTGGCTGACTACAATCGACCGGACCAGTTCTACGCAAATCGAGCTGCGATTCGTCCTCCAGCTTTCCAGAGGCACGATTTTGAATTGAAGCCTGCCTACTTCAGCTTGGTTGCTCAAAACCCCTACCATGGTCTTCCTCATGAGCATCCTATGGACCACATTGAGAACTTCGAGGATCTAGCTTCAAGCATCAAGGCCAATGGAGTGTCCAGCGACTATCTCTTCTGCAAGTTATTCCCATACTCTCTTAGTGGGGATGCTTCTTACTGGTTGAAGCAGCTTGAGCCTGGCTCGCTTACTACTTGGGAGGACACAAAGAACGCGTTCCTGAACAACTTCTTTGATGATGCGAGGTCAGAAGAGCTGAGGATGAAGATTACCTCCTTCAAGCAGGGGCCTACAGAAGCTTTCAGGGCTGCATGGACGCGTCTTAAGTCTTATCAGAGAGATTGTCCTCATCATGGCTTCACAGATGTTCAGTTGCTAGGCATCTTCTACAGAGGAGTGGACTGGAGGTATCAGATGGCACTGGATGCAGCAAGTAGTGGTAACTTCAATACCAACTACCCAGAGGATGCAATTACTCTCATTGAGAATTTAGCTTCTAGCAACAGCACGAAGAATGCTGATTTTGAGAGGAAGCAGATGAGCGAGAATAAAGATAGTGGGAAGCATTTTGCTGAGATGAACGCAAAGCTGGATTCTGTGAAAAGTATCCTTGTGGGCAAGAAGTCTATTCAGGTTGCTCAAGAAGATGAGACTGCAGAGGATGTGAATTACATCAACGGCTCAGGATTTCAGAAGTATGGAAGTCAGCAAGGCTATCAGAAGCCTTTCCAGAGCAACAACTTTCAAAGGAACTACGGATCCTCTTCTTACCAGAAACCTCCTGAGCAAGACAACGAGGTGAAAGCTATGCTTGCGCGACTCCTAGAAGGACAACAGAAGTTGGAAGTTACCTTCAATGGGAAGTTGGACTCAGTATACCAGGATCTTAATGGGAAATTCGAGTCATTGAGCGCGCATATGAAGCAATTGGATACACAAGTTGTGCAAACTGCTGAATCTGTTAGGAGACAAGACGGTTTCCTTCCTGCGAAGACCAATGCAAACCCAAGGAGCGCCTGCAATGCTATTCACACTGAGACGAAAGATTATTTCGCAGAATTGGACGAGATTTTTGGGACAGCAGAGCACGTGTCGATCGACACTGGGTCAGAGCATCGATCGACACCACTCGAGGAGTTAGCTGGGATCGAGACAGAAGAGTTAGTGTCGATCGACACTACAAAGAGTGTCGATCGACGCCCCGTCCAGACAGAGCCAGATTTTGCGGTGATCGCGATTGCTTCCGAGGAGAACGTCTACAAGGCTCCAGTTCCTTTTCCCAGAGCTAGAAGGTCTAAGAAGGAGGTTGAGGATGAAATTTGCAAGTGGATCATTGATAAGGTCATGATTGAGATGCCTTTGATCGATGCAGTTAAACTTTCTCCTGCAATTAGAAGATATGTCAAGCGGCTTGCAGCTAATGGTATTAGTCCTGAGGAGGGAGCACTGCTAATTAGAGATATCAGAGCGATTCTCTTGAATACTCCTCCAGTACCTAAGAAGAAGAAGAAGGACATGGTGGTTTCAGAGGAAGTGAGTGCCATGATTCAGAGCAAGATTCCTGTCAAGCTACCAGATCCAGGAAACTTCGTGCTCAATTGCTCCATATCAACAGGGCAGTTTCCTCATTCTCTTTGTGACTTGGGTTCAGGAATTAACTTAATGCCATTATCTGTCGCTATTGATCTTGGTATGACTGATTTCAGGCCAACTAGAATGTCTCTTACGCTAGCTGACAGATCCAGGAGATTCCCAAAAGGGATTTTGGAGGATGTTTCAATCAGGATTCAGGATTGCATTATCCCTGCTGATTTTGTGGTTTTGGAATACAACGATAAGCCTGCAGATCCTCTGATTTTAGGGAGATCATTCTTAGCTACTGCCGGAGCTCAAATCGATGTCAGGAAAGGAAAGATCAAGCTTGATCTAGGTGATATTGTCATGGACTTTGACATGGACAGTACAAGGAGAAAACCCACCATAGATGGTCAAACTTTTTCTGTGGATGTTTCAGAGGAAGAAGAGCTGATTAAGGAACCTGCAGAAGACATTCCTCCTGAGACTGTCAAGAATTTAGTCGCTCCAGAACAATCGCCTAAGGAACTTCTAATGGAGCTCATGTATGAACCTCCTGTACTAAATTCTTTATCTTCTGATTTCGTTAAATGTGAAAAGGATGCTGCGCACTCACACAAGCCAAGAGTTTCTCGAAAGCTTGTTTCTTCAGTTGATGGTTTTGCAGGTGATCCGTCTAAGGTGAAAACCAAAAGGACTTCTAAGCCGTTCGCAAAGATGCGAATCATCATTCCTCCAGAGCTGAAAGACAAAGGAGAAGCAGTTATCCAGGAGATGATGGTCAAAACGATGAGACTTTTTCCTGAGACAGTTTCTCATAAGTCTGGGGGAGTCATCCAGAAGGTTCGAATGAAACAAGCTGCTGCGAGTTCCAAAAAGGATAAAGGAAGTACCATACTTCCTCAAGATCCTCCATAGTCCACAGTTCCTTGTCACAGTCAAGCTAACAGACTAAAAACAAGCGCTTAGTGGGAGGCAACCCACTTGTGAGTAATTTGTTTACGTTTTATTTTATGTTCTTTTACAGTTTTACGTTTGGTTTTTGTTTTTGGTTTTGTTTTCAGGAATTCGAACGTTTAAAAGCAAGTGAGAATGCTCTTCAGATGAAGGTGTCGAGCGACACCAACAGGAGCATCGCTCGACACCAACAAAAACCCATGATCGATCGATTTGAACTTCAATCGCTTGACGCGACAGATTCATGAGTGTCGATCGACACTGAGGTAGTGTCGCTCGACACTGCCTCCAGGTACGATTTTTCACTTCATTTTTCATACGTTTCGTTTTCTATCTATTTATTTTCACCAATCTTAGGCTTAATAACACTGGGGACAGTGTCGTTTAAGTCTGGGGGAGGTAGTTTCTAACTATGAGTTTTATTTTGGTGTTTTTGGGTCAATTTTAAAATTTTTAGAGTCAAAACCTCTCTTTTAGACTTGCTTTGAACAGCACTCATGGACCATTATCAATGCAAGTTGGTTGGTTTTACAAGGTGGGTAACTGGAAGTGGATCGGTTTAACGGAGCGAGTTCAGATTTCTGGAGAACTCAGAAAGGATGTCAAAGACCCCGACCCTAAATGAACTCTAATTGCTTGTCAAGGGCGTTGGCTAATCGCAAGACTTGATTCAGCTTCCAAACACTTGAAAGCGAGGACGGACCGCTCTTGAAACTTCTTCCCCATGACGGTTATAACTGTCCTAGATTTGGTGGTAAAGGATCCTCTGCTGAGGTAACCGCCATCATAAAAGCTTCATAGAACATCAGTAATGAGAAGTGATCTAGTGAAGTCATAGAGATGCCAAGGAAATAAAAAAAAAAAAAAATCTGCAGAAAAGTGCAAGCCTCTAGCTCAGATGGTAAAGGACCCTCTGCTGAGGTACCCGCCATCACAATAATCTTGGTCGTCAAAGCTAAAAAAAAAAAAAAAAAAAAAAGGCAAAAGGCATTGCATCTGTATGATTGGATACAGTTTCAGAGGGAAGAGAGAGGGTGAAACGCAGGAAAGTGTTTAAGGGAAGTGAAAGAATCTAGAAGGTCCAGCGATCGATATTCCCTCGATGAGACCGCACCTAAATTAAACTGAAGGGGTCTGCGACTGAAAGTCTGAGTTTCTCTAAGGGGTTTGAGTTCAATCTGGAGGACTGCTAAGCTTCTAGGGAAACATCGAAGTATCACCGGTTTAGCTTTGCAAAGGTATGTGGTTCCTAAAGGAGTGATTATATCTGTTTTGCTTAGGGACAAGCAAAAAGCTAAGTCTGGGGGAGTTGATATATCATGGTTTTTACCCAGTTTAAGCCATAATATAAGTCCTATATCTAGAGTTTTTGTTGTGTTTTGTGTTGGTTTTAGAGTCTTTACAGGTACTAGGACAATTGGAGCTTAAAAGATGTTTACTGGAGCTTTTGGAGCAATGCGGAGTGAAGTGGAAAAGAGTGGAATGTTGATGATGGAACATATCAATTAATATATCAAACTGACGGCAATTGAAAGATGGTGTCGATCGACACCACCATGAGTGTCGATCGACACCCATGTCGACCAAGCCCAAATCTTAATGAGAAGAAGTCCGTTCGAAGCCCGAAAGTTCCAGATGTTTACTTTTAGGTTTCCAGTCGGTTTTGTACCTGTATATATACGTTTTCCAAGCCATTGTTTAGGCTTAAGCTTTATTTTATTGTGTTTAGAATTACTCTTAAGAGATATCTCTAATAAAGATGTTTTGTGCTTCATTGAATATGTCTGAGTAATTCTCTTGTTAGGTTTAGGGTTTTCAAAGGTTTTGATGAATTGCTAGATCTGATTTCTTGTTAGGATAATATCATTAGAAAGTTCTTCATCTTGACTTGCTTTTATTGTTGATTCTTGATTAGCTACCTTGAATCTGATCTTAGGATAATTAATAGAAACGAGAGTTTGATTGATTTCCTGATCTAGTCTTTGATGAGCAAAATTCCTATTCGCAAAGGGATTTGGTTTAGGGTTTTGTGAACAATTGAACCTGAGATTAATGCTTGTTTAGATTCATAGGATTCGCAAAGGAATTTGGTTTTCTTGAATTTATTCATAGATAATATTCGCAGCGAGAGCTGGTTTGTTTTACTTTCGTGTGCATGTTCATGAACTGAGCTTTAATATTCCTAATTATTGATTTGTCTGCAATTTTGATTCTCCTGAGAGATTTCCCTGAACCTAGCTTTTATCTTCATTGTTTAAAGCTTATCACTATCATCTTCTTGGTTGTTTTATCTGCTTTTTTTCATTATCATTATTTTGCCTAGCTAAGTCTGAAAGTAATAATCTATTGTGTCACTGATTCCCTGTGGATTCGATAACCTTAAGTACTGCAATCGATCTCTTAATTTGAGAGAGTAGTTCAAAGGAAATTTGAGCATATCAGTAATTTAAGTGTAAAAGAGCCACTAGACTACTAAAGACAATTGTACATATCACGGAAAGAAAGATATATAATTCACTACTAAAATTCTTTTTTAAAATCATTCACAAAAGTAGGAAATATTTTGAAATGCCAATTACTTTTATTTTTTGTAATGTGGAATCTATTTAATTAAATAAATAAACCCAATGTTTCCGAAATGAACTGCATATTAATAATTTTGGAATCAAATTGATTTTTCCATTAATTGTGAATCAATTCTAATTCAACCAAATTTAAAAACATTCAACACCCATAATTTAATTCCTAACCTTCCAAAGTTAATCTTTCCATTTATTTGTTAATTATAATTCAACACTAAATCTTAAAACGCCCATATAATTCACTTCTTTTGCTGTATATAAGTGTTGAAAATCAATTTGATTTTTTATGTTCATGCAATATAAATAAGAAAAATCACTAATTTAATTTCAAGTCAATTACAAAGAATTGGTTATTTTTGTCAAACATAAATAATAAGATAAAACATAATGTTTGTCTTTACATCATATAGTTTCATATTTTGATTTTTTAAAAATATAACTTGTGAAAATATTTCTTAAATATCACTTATATACAGTAAACTAATTGTAAAATTTATGTAGATAGTTTTTTCCACGCAACGCGTGGACTTTTTCTAGTATATATATATATGTGTATATATATATATATAGTGGTAACATTAACATAATGCTAAAACTAACATAATGTAAACTTTCCTAATACATAATGCAAATATGCTAAGAATTGAGATCTATATACTTCTTCCATTTAGGCTTCACGGGTTTCACTTCATAGACGGACTTTGATGCCCACAATACTTGGTCCGCAAGATGCTCCAAGTTATTTCCAATACTTTTCTATATCAATTGTTACACACGTCTATATCAAATTTTCTTTTTGTTATAATGATACTCTATAGCTCGGTAATTTTTAGGCCGGGTCGAACCGGACTTTTGACATGATGTCAATCTACAATCTGGTTCACTATAAAGCCGTATAGAAGGGAACCCTAAATCCTCAAAAGCGAGCCAGATGCAGCAGCAAAATGAAATCCCAAGTAAAACATGTAAGTTATAAAAATTGTAGACTCTAGATCCATGTATCTTAGAAATTTCATTGTATTTTGGTATGGATTCGTGACTTATAACTATTATTCTGTGTTAGTAACCAAATAGCAGAGGGAATATAAGAAGAAGAAGTTGAAGAGAAAGATGAAGAAGCAGCAAGAGCAAGACAAAGACGAAATTCCAAGTAAGCTATATATATAAATATTGTAGACTCTATAGAAATTTTATTGTATTTTTGGTATAAATTTGTGATTATTGTTATTCTGTGTTAGCAACCAATAATCAGAAGCCGAAAGACGAAATCATAACCCAATATTCCTCCAGGGATGTAACGATAATCTCTCTAATCAGAGAGAAGGTGACAAATGTTGATTTTGAAAATATATAAGTTTGACTATATTGCTTGAACAGGATGATGATCCATCCAGGTTAAGGAGTGGCAGCTGGAGATGTTGGAGATTCTAAAGACAGCTAAATCTCCGTGTGAGCTAGATGTGGTTGAGAGACCTGCAATGAGATTACGTGAAGCTGTTCCTAAATTCATAGCACGCAATTATCCAGGTAAATCCGATAGAGATTGTTTGTTGACAATATATATATGCGAAAGGACATTGATGGAATCCGTAATTTTCAAACGCAGAGTTTGCAACCGAGGAGGAATTGCAACTTGAACCACCTCATGGCAAAGGTGTGGCTATAAATGGTCTTCGTTTGTGTTGAATCCAGAGTGAGCTGTTATTATCTATTCCCCTTATCAGGTGTGTTTGTTGAGTATGCATCGGTGCTGCTAAAGAAAAATGTTCATGTTGATTTATTTTTCCAAGCTTTTAAGTTTCTGTAACGCCAACATTTCATTTTCACTTTTTGATCTCACAGAAAGAGTATCAAGAAAGTCCTCTAACTTTTCTATTTTTATTATTACTGATTAGGTTGAAAGTTTTGGATTGGTAATTTTTGCACCCCTGTTGGTAAAAACTAAACCAACATTGTAAAATTTGACTTTTCGAATACGTTAGAATTTTGATGACTATATAGTTGAATAGGAAATACGGAAATAATATACTTGTCCAAGAAATAGCACAATTTATTTTAGGAAAGTGCTGTGTCCACCGACTAGGTTTATCCGTTTATGAACAAAGGTGTGTGCAAGGATTTGTTCACAGAAGTTGATAATTGCAAGGTAGGTGTAGATTACGGCACAAAAATGTAGATGCAATGGAAGCAATATGAAGAATTGTGGGCCTGTGTTAAGCACATACCTCCTTCGTTAACTTGCAACGGAAGCAATATGAGTTTGATGACAAATTTGGAAACAGGAATTGCACAAACTTTGAGAAATTCCGGTGATTGGCTCTGTTTATGGAATCACAAAGCTAAATACAAAATATATCTAGTTTATATAACACAAGATAAGTTAGAAGACTCTTATCCTAGCTTTTATATGACAATCAAAATAATAAAAATATTTAGGAAAATCCTAGGCTTATTTTGGCCTATTTTCTTAATCAAGATAATAATAAAACTCTTTAATAAAACGGAACCATTTACGGAGCCCTAATTCCTCAAAGCCCCTAATCTACGGAGACTCTCTCTTTCTTTTATCGTATCAACCCTAGTTTGAACATCTAACTGCGGCGCTCTAAGTAAGTTGTTCATCTCAGAAACTCTTACTCATCTGTTCCTGAATTTGTTTTTCGTTTTTTTTGGTTGCTCTTAGTGAATTCTGAAGAAGCGAAGCAGATGGATCTCGATGAGACACCGGTTATAATATGTAAGCATCCAAATACCTACCTTGTGCTGTTTCAAGATTTCACTCTCTATTTTTGTATGGATTCGTAACCTTTTTCTGATTTTAGACACCAAAAGGCAGAAGAGGAATCAGAGGAAGTCGTTGAAGAGAAAGGCGGTGAAGGAGATGCAAGCCTCCTCTGGAGAGAAGAAGGATGTCTCTGGGGATAAGGAGAAGCCTTTCTCTGAAGATAATGAGAAGCCTTCCTCTGGAGAGAAGAAGGATGTCTCTGGGGATAAGGAGAAGCAATCCTCTGAGGATAAAGATTACTCTAGTAGTATTATAGTACGGATTCTTAATATTCACAAGCTTGACGGTTTTCGAGCTATTGACGTTTTGCCTCGAATATGGAAAATCGAGGGAAAAGTAAGAAGTGGAAGAGTTGGAAGAAATTGGGTTGAATTTATCTTCGATGATGAAGCACATCTTCTCACAGTCTTAAGCAACAGTCCATGGGATGTTAATGGATGGCTTGTTATAGCAGAGAAATCGGTAGCTAATCGACCACCAGAGTTTCTTGCCACAATCCCATTATGGGTAAGGATAACATGTACTCCCTCAAATCTTCTTAAAGACGAGAAGGCAATAGAAACTATAGGAGCTGCTATAGGAACAATGGAGACAAAGACTATAGACCTGCATGCTTCTAAAGACTATGTTAGAGCTAGAGTAAGGATTCCTGTAAACAATCCTCTTAAGCCTTTATCAACGTTTAAAGATGTTACAGTGTCTTTGATTTATGAAAAAGTCTCCAAAACTTGTTTCACGTGTAAACGGCTTACTCATGATAAAGAACGTTGTCCGGCCTACAACAAAGAAGGTCTACAATCCTTTAAGATGATTGAGATCGGTGAAGAATCGAGAGGACCTCATGAGAATGAGAAGAGCAAAGGCGAGTCCAGTAATTCTTCGTCTAGTGTTAAGAAGAGGAAAAGACCATCTTTGTCTCAAAGACACAAATTAAAGAAGTTAAAAATGGTATTTTATAATCATTTGTTTTCACGTTCTCTACACATTCTTTTTTGTATTTCTCTTATTTATGTCCAACGATGACCCAGGAACCAAATATGGGATATGCAACGGATGAGGCTCCTAAAACTATAGAGACATGCGGTAACATCTCAATTTTGATTTTTTTTTTTTCCGTAGAATATGTAATTGCATATGGTATATTGGAACTTGTATGCTTTTATATTTCAGAAGTTTGTTACATATTAGTACGATTGATTTGTTTTCCTATCTTTAGATGGATTTTTAAATATGGAAGTGATTAGATGGATTTTCCTACGTTTAGATGGATTAATCTTTTTCTATTTTATATTTCATTCTTTCAATATTTTATTTTCTTAGAATTACAAAACCAATTAGTTGAGAAGGTAAAATAGAAAAATTGATTGATGTGCATTTGAAGATTCTTTTGCATTGTCGATCCTAATGTCAATTAATAATTTATTTTAAAAAATTAGGAGAAAACACTATTGGAGAAAAGCCTTGTTTGGAAGAGAGTGAAAAGGTAAATAATCGAACTCTTCTTTTATTTTTCCAACTTATAAGAGCATAAGTTAAAAATAATAACAAAATCAATTTTCCCGTAGGAGGCTACAAATTATGAGGACATGTGTGTAGAGACTTTTCAGGCTATGAATATTCACGCTACGAATATTGACCATATAGCTGAAAATGAAAATATTGAGTATACCAATATAGACTCCGCGTTGAATGTTGTAGGATGTTGTGGTAAAGAGGTAATTAAATGTGAAATTTATGTTTTGTTTTAGTAGATATCATATTTTTTAATGTATGAATATATGCTAAAAAATCTATGTTTTGATTTCGTTTATAAGGACAAAGAGGCAAACTCCTATTGTGAGAATACATCTCTAAAGGTAGCATGCATACTAGTATGGTTATTCCAAACATACATAACATATGATGTTATATGATTATCTTGGATTTTAGATTTATGGTATGGAATGTTTGTATTTTGTGATGTAGGAGAAAACGATAGAAGAATCTCAGCGCTCATTCAAAGTCTACACCAGAAAGAAGAAGCTACAAGGTAAAGAGTTAACCAATTCAAAAGATACTCTTGAAGAAACATGTGCTCCTCAACAAGGAAAAGAGGAAACAAACTCAAAAGATAATCTTGAAGAAACATGTGCTTCTCAACGTAAGTGTTTATAATTTAAAAGACAAATTGTAAGTGAGTTTCCCTTTATAAGTTATCTAATAGTTATTTACTTTAAGGTGTCAAAGAGGAGAAGAATTCAAAACACGAACAACCTAATTTGGGGCTAAGAAGGTCGGCCCGAATAATAGAACAGAAAAAGGTAAATTACTCTGAAGATAGTGAAGAACATGTTTTGCCCAAGTCAATGGTAAAGATCCATATTGATATGGAAGAAATGTCTAAATGGATGCTTCTTCAAGTAAATATGTTCATCTATTTCATGGATGGTCTACAAGGTAATAATCTATGTTCATAGCTTAGTTTTCTCATATATAGTGTTAATGCATTATTGTTTATTTCTAACCATTGGTAGTAGCTGTTGATAAGTTTATACTACTTTTTTTATGCCTTGTAGGTGAAAGGATCTACGTTCAATGGAAAGGTTCAGTTGTTGACTCCGTGGTTGGAGTTTATTTGACCCAAAATGTTACCGACCAAATTTCGAGGTAAAATTCAAGTTTAAATAATAATTGAGAAAATATAATACTAATTAATGTATATCTACAGCAATGTTTTCATGAAACTGCGTGCAAAATTTCCCGTGGACACAAAAAAGTGTTCAAAAGGTCCTAAGCTCTTTAGCAAGCTTATTGACTATGAAGACGAAGAGAATCTTGGTGACAAAAAGAAGAAGAAAAAAACAGAGAAAGAGAAACTTGAAGATAAACTTTACTTGGACAATCTTAGAAAGACATACACACGAAAAGGACCACGACCCGAAATGTATGAGGACTCTGTTGACTGGAATTCTGTGAGGCTTTGTAGCAAAAAAGAACTTGCAACCACGATTGAAGAAAGGGGGCAACAAAACAACATTGCATCCAGAATGAAGGTATGCAAAAAAACTTTTTTGAAATTTTGAAATTTTTTATTGATGATTTATTCAGAACTAACATAACTTGGATTATTCAAGGATTTTATAACCACGGAGGCAATAGACGAAAATGGAATTGTAGATTTTGAATGGCTTCGATATGCACCACCGGATATAGCGAAGTATGTTTGTGTTAATTTTTATATTCTAGTTACTTAATCTCATTATTTACGAATTAGAAAATGATTAAAATTTCTTACTGTATCTTCTTATTTATTAGGAAATGTCTACAAAAGATATATGGGATAGGATTAAAGAGCGAAGAGTGCATACGTCTGCTAGCACTTGAACAACCTGCTTTCCCGGTATTATTTGGGTTGTTTAGTATTTAATTTTCTTTTATACATCTCTTATCCATTAAAACCATTTTTCGTTTAGGTTGGCAAAAATATACGCCGTATAGCAGTTCGGCTTGGTTGGTTCCCTTTGGATTTACCAAATGGAGTTCGAATGGACGATAAGAACTTTACGTTAAGACCTTTTCACCAATCTGGAAAATAAAGTTTAATAACACAAAAAAAACTCAAAACTCACTTTTTCTTGCATTCAGTTATCCAAAGGCGAAATCAGTTCAGATGTATTTGTGGCCACTACTTTGTTCACTTTCTCACGAAAAACTGTAAGTCTAAACTGTTCTTTCCATCAAAACAAGTATATTATGAACATGTATTGTTTGATCTTGCTTTACATTTTTTTTTGACAACCTTTACATATTTTTTTGTAGGTATAAATTACATTATCATATGATAACGTTTGGAAAGGTACCCATCTCAATCAGTAATTAATCTAATGAACTAAATTTACTTAATCTTTAATCAAGAACACTATTGATTTTGTTACTAATAAATTTTGTTAAACGTAGGTTTTATGCACCGAGACTTCGCCAAACTGTAAAGCATGTCCGATGAAGGCACACTGCAAATATTATGCAAGATTAGAACCTTTTTTTATTTATTTCTAATATTGAGCCGCAAGCATCTCCATCTCCTATTTCTTAATATTCTCTATCAAAATTTTATTTGCTATTTTGTGTTTTTTTTCTTCTTCAGTTCCAATAATGGCAATGCCAACATATCAATGATAAATTCAATAGAGGAATGTTCATCAAGTGAACAAACTCACCAAACTAACAATTGTGAGCCAATTGTTGAGTTTCCGGACATTGAAGATATTGGAAAATCTCGTGCATTGAACAGAAGAAATGTAGATGTGTTAACCTTAATGCCGAAAAATTGGAATGGCATTGCCAAAGAGCTGGAAGTCGATGTGTCACAAGTCATAATGCCAAAGAGCTGGAAGTTCCGTACTCGAACTGAACATGTGGTGTAAGTATCTTATGTTATTATCTTTAAATTTGTAATTTATGGGCTATCTAATCTAAATTTTGTTCGTTTTGTAGTTATGTGCTTCCTGATGATCATGAGCTTCTCCGCGATGTAAGAGTGTGTGTATTTTACCTTTAGAATAGTAAAACATGGAACTGTTTTGTATGATATCTTAGAAATATTTTTTTGTCTTGTGTGTTATAGTTTGAGAAAAGAGAAAACAATGATCACCAGTACCTTCTTTTGATTGGGAAACCACGTCGTTTGATTGGGAAACCACGTCGTTTGATTGGGAAACGAGGTATGACATCTTTATTTATCATTGTAATATGCAAAGATAAATTATATTTTCATTGGATTATTATTAGGTGAAATGTCGATTTCATGTCAGTGCAAGTCCACATGTTCTCTTTTAGAAGGAACAATATTGGTAAGTAGAATCTGTATAATTTAACATTGACTTTATAATCTTTTGTAATTTACACGGATAAGTGCATTTGGATTTGAACAGATTCCTTGCAAAACAGCAGTGGGAGGAAGATTTCCATTAAACGGAACTTACTTTCAACCCAACGAGGCAAGTTTTTCTCTTTTGATTGTTTAAAAGAAAAAATATTTGCCTTTTTACTGAGGTGATAAAGAACTCCTATATTATTTCAGGTATTTGCAGTCATGAGACGAGTGTGAAACCTCTTATCTTTTGTAGCCACTTGTGCGACGGACTAAAAAAACGTCCATTATTTTGTGGTACGCAATTGACAACCATTGCTCAATTGTTGGAAGCATCACAGATTTCTTTCTTGTTTAATATAGGTAACATTTAGTTTATTATTGAAAAAATATAGAATTGTTTTCTAAAATAGCAAGAAATTAATGTGGTATTAATGTGCAGGATATGTATGTGTTAGAGCAATCAACCGGAAGGATGGGTCAATACATGATCTCGTACAACGAATGCATAAATAAAAATGATGACCACACATGTTTTTTTCAATCATTTTTCAGTTTTAAGAAAGATGTACAAGATAATCAAAGAACATAAAAACAAATGAGCTCTTATAAGATTTTTAACAGCTTTTTTATGGTTACTAAATGATTTGACAAAATCTATGGCTATTATAAACTGAGAGCTATAAAAATCTTCGTGAGACGAGACAAAACAAATAGCTAGCTATCTTCCCTTAGTGTACTTAGTGTATAAATTGGCTACTGTCTCGTATTTAGTTGTGGTTAATTTTGGCTTCCGTGTGATTTTCTTTATCATCAGTTTTCTTCCTACGCTCTTATATGGACATGAAAACGTATCGTTTCAAAGTGACATGAGATCTTGTCTGCTGCGATGTGTCAAACTTACATTCAAATTGTAGTCTAATCTTTCACTTCATCATGTTCTTTTTTCCCTAGGTTCTTCGTCCAAGGTTCTTCCCAGGCCCGTCTTAGATAATTTAACAACCCTAGGCAAAATCTGAAAAATGGCCCTTTATTTATAATATGTCAAATTTTTTTTTACAAAATCGATATATTAAAAAATAACTAAACTGAGAATATGTTTATATAATAAAAATAAGTTACTTGTAGGACAAAAAAAAATTCTTGATTAGAGTCTCAATGGTTTGTCCAACGTCACCATCCAAAAGCTCAATATATCTGAAACGAAAAGAAGAAAAAAAAGTATCAATGATTTTAGAAACAAATGATCACATAAAACGTTTTTTTCTAGCATTTGTTGATGCAAAATCATTGATAGTTGTTTCAAGATCCATACTATCCAAAACCTCTTTTTCAATGCATAAAATTGCTAAACCATTCAACCTTTGTTGAGACATTGATGATCTCAAATAAGTTTTTAGCAATTTTAGCTTAGAAAAACTTCTTTCTGCTGATGCTACTGTCACAGGAGTGGTAAGTAAAATTCGATAAGCAATAGCAACATTGGGATAACAACCAATGTCCTTTACAAACTCAAGAACCTGGATAGGTGTCATTGCTTCATTGGATAAAGTCACCTGCAATATTCTTAACTCAGAGAAAAGGTCATCCAAATTAACATCCGATGAGCCACCATGGGAAAATGTATTACAAAAATTAGTGCAAGATTCTCTTAATTCAATAGCATCAAGTGATTTTAACTTCACCGAATTATATAAGAATCCAAAAACAGTCTCAAATGTTTTCATTTCCTCAAATCTAGTTCTCAAAGAAGCAATTGCCATATCCACAACAACCAAAAAATAATGAGTTCTAAAAGAATCCTCAGGGGTTTGAATAACTTCATCATGATTGTTTTCATCAAACTGTTTTTTTCTAAACCTTCGACGAGTACTTGGAAATATAGCATCAACATCCATATCATCAGCAAGACTTTTAGCTATATTCATACTTGAGCTAAATCCATCACTTCTATATTTCTCAAAAAAAGACATCACACCTTCTACTTGCTTCATTGCATTGTCAATACACATAGATTTAGCTTGTAACTTCTTACTCACCAAGTTAATAGCAAATAAAATGTCATGCCAAATAACCATCCCAAGTAAAAACTCAAAATTTTCAAGTGCATCAACCAAACTTTCAGATTCACTCTTTGATATAGCATCATCACACAAAGTATATAATTCTAATAAAGCTGACCTTATTTGTGGAGCTTGATACCTTATAGCCTTGACACTTTTGATTCGACTCTCCCATCGAGTATTAGACAGACTTTTTACCGTAAAACATGGAACATGCTTAAGTAAAATATTCCATCTTTTGGTAGAGCCCGAAAATAAAGTATATATGCGTTGCACAATCCCAAAAAAAGATACAGCTTTCACACAAGAATGTGCCATGTCACTAACAACAAGATTCAAGCTATGACAAGCACATGGCATAAATAATGCTTTGGGATTAATTTCTAACAATCGCTTTTGAACTCCTTGGTGCTTTCCTTTCATATTAGAACCATTATCATAACCTTGTCCCCTAACATTCTCAATATCAAGATCAAGCAACTTAAGAGCATTTTGTAATTCTTTAAAGAGACCTAGTCCTGATGTATCATCTACCTTCAAAAAATCTAAGAAATACTCTTCTATTCTTATTTTTTCACTTGACATATTAACACAACGTACTATGATAGTCATTTGTTCTTGATGACTCACATCAGGTGTACAGTCAAGGATAATAGAAAAGTATTTTGCCTCTTTAATAACATTTGTGATAGAAAGTCTAACCTTGTAAGCGAGAAGAGAAATCAGCTCATTCTGAATGTTATGACCAAGATAGTGATGGTGTATCTCTTGAGTTTGAATGCGTCTTATATGATCCTGCATAATCACATCAAATTCAGCAATCATCTCAATCATGCCCAAAAAATTACCATTACTATCTTGATACAATTTTCCATTTGAACCTCTAAATGCCAAATGTCTTTTTGAAAGACATTTCACAACAGCAATTATTCTATATAAAACTTGTCTCCAACGCTCTTTTTCTCTTGCAATTTCTTTTTGAAATTCTTTATCTATAGTTAGATTACTTTGAAATCTAACTTTTAAGTCATTCCAAATTCTCATGTTAGCCATATGCTCCTGACTTTTCTCATGATCTTCTAGTCTATTAATAATACGTTGCCAGTCTCTTAAACCTTCTGTTGCTAATAAACTAAATTGACCATGAGTCTGAAACAACTTACAGCAAAAGCAAAACACCTTATCCTTAGGCTTTGAATAAACCAACCACTTTCTATCATCAGTTTTCCCAGTACATAATTTTCTAAAATAATACTTATATGCAAAATGCCTTTTAGTTTCCTCATCATTAGGATACACAAAATTTATCTCTCTTTGTGGTCCTTTTTTAACCAACAAATCTCTTGTTTTATTGTCAAGATTATTCCAATTACTAGGATCATAGATATCATCTACTCTTTCACTTGAATGATCATGAGGATTCAAACTAGGTTCCCCACTAGGACTCTCACTAACTGGAATTTTACGTTTAACAAACTTCTCCATAGATCCTCTTTGAGATTCTATAAATTGTTCTTCAATTTTTTTCTCTTTCTTCTGTCATTCCCACACAACACCATTATTAAATAAAAAAGGGAACAATGTCACCTGATATTTCTGTAATGAATGTAAGAGAGAAAGAACTTGAAAGCAACACCAACACCTTGCCACGGCCCACGAGTGCTAGAAAAATCACTGCATAAGATTTAGAGATTAACAGAAGTATTTGGAAGATTAAGAGAGATTAGGGAAGAGTAATGGAGATTAGAGATTATGTAACCATTGGATCCTATTCCTAATGACCGTTGGAGGTTCTGTCATTGCCCATACACTGATACACCATTGTCTTCTAGATTAACAATAAGTGTACCCATACTCACTTGTCTATTACACATGGGTCTCTTTAGTATATTATTTTTCTCTTGATCAGAACCATAGTTTAATACATAATAAATCCAAAAAAGTATTAGATGAGTAGTTTGAGTATTAGTTTAATCAATTAATAGAAACAATGAAGAAAAACTAAAATAAAATTGCTTTGCACGATAACCACTTAATTTTTGTAGGAGATTTTATAACTAATTGACTTTTTTTAGTCTAAAAGGCATGGACGGTCACAGAGAATTAAAGCAACCCTAGGCAAAATCTGAAAAATGACCCTTGGCAAATGCCAATGTTGCCTAGCCTCAGAGACGGGCCTGGTTCTTCCTTTCTTTTTAACTTTCAAGTCTCTTTCCAAACTTGATGAAAGGTCACACAAACCACAGAAATGTATATATCACATGTAAAGCTTGTCTGCGTAATATTGTTATGGTCCAGGCAAATGGGACGAATGTGCAAGTCTATTTTGCCACATATTCAGTTTTTAAGCCAGTGAGAAATTTAGTACATATAAGCTACCACAACATTTCAGGTATTTAGATTTTCTATTAAAAAGAAGAATAATGTGATCCAAAAAGACAACGCACTAACTCTGCTTTCTAGTTTCCAAATGCACTTCAAATATTGTGAAACAAGGACAAACATCAAATCATATCTAATGAAAAAGATGAAATCTTAGACAGACAAGTCCAAACATCTTAGGTGAAAATGAAGCTCTAATTTAACAGTTAATGAATGGACTTCCTCTGATATCCAGGCAAATTTCTTTTCTTGAAAAGATATACACATAATCTACACTGCATTATCATTTTGCAATGCACCTGAAACAATGAAAAGAGGAGTAAAGAGCCATACATGTCTAAGGGAAACGTGTATCCACTGTCTCATCATCGTCCTCGTCAGCAACATTGAGACCAACGGTAGTAGCTTGAGCATTGAAACAAGAAAATGGTTGCGGGCAGTTAAGCTTAGCAAGCGCGTTCCATAACACCCGTTTCATCGAGTGCTGAGCCTTTTGAGATGTCTCTAGCCAAGCCCAACGATCTGCTTCAGAACCGTTCAAAGGAAATGGTGGAAGGTCATGCTCACCATTGTATACATGAAGGAGTGGCTCCATTACAGCATTTGGCTGCGAAACACGTGCTCTCCTAGATCCACCTCGACCTCTACTAACAGCAGGTGCGGGAGCATGAAGTAAGTACTGAGGATCCAAAAGAAACTCCAAGTTCTCTCTAGAGGTGGGAGATGTAAGATCAGGAAGAGGAAGTTGGCATTTTCTAGTATCATAGATTCAAGATCTGTCTCAAGAATGTGGTTGCTACGGAAGAACTTCTCACCATAATAGTCAATCGTGCTATCACTTTTTGCAGATTCAATTGAAAAATTGGTGTCCTCTCACACACAAATTTGGTAGGTATCATCGAGACACGAAGCAGTCCATTATAGAAAACTGTTATCTAAGTGACTTATAATCAGATACATAGTGGTAAAAGGCCAGGCCTCGCTGGGCCGAAGGGAGAGGCAGCTAAGGAGGCACTTTGGGTTCTAGGACTTGTGACAGAATTGGGCATTGATCAAGGTGGAGTTCAGCTACACTGTGATAACCAGAGTGCCATTTTTCTGGCGAAGAATCAAGTGTATCATGCAAGGACGAAGCATATAGCGGTGAGATTTCATAAGATTAGGGAGTTGGTTGCTTCTGGTGAGATCGTGCTAGAGAAGGTGCATACGTCAGAGAATGCAGCTGATATGTTGACCAAGCCAGTTACTGTGGAGAAGTTCAAGCATTGCTTGGAGCTACTCCATGTCTTCCAGTGCTAAAAGGAAGAAGAAGTTCCCCCCAAGATTCTGAAGAAGCTGGAGTTAGGAGAGATTATTCGTCAAGGTGGAGTTTGTTATCTAAGTGACTTATAATCAGATACATAGTGGTAAAAGGCCAGGCCTCGCTGGGCCGAAGGTAACTATAACATTAGATTTTTTTAACATATCAAGATTTGTAATATGTGCTTATGGTAGATTAAAAATTATAACGTAGATGTTTAATCTTTTTGCTGTTTATGGTCGATTTTGAATGTGTTGTTGTTTAAATTTGGTCGACGTTACTTTAAGATGAAAAAGGCATAATTTGCACACAAAAGTTATTAGAAATTGAAGGTCTTAATTTATAAAAAAAATTCATAGTATAAACAAAAATATTAAATGAAATATATGTGTGAATGTGCCACTTGCATCTACTATATATACCCATGTTCAAAATTTTGCTAGACGTTAATCGGGCGGCGAGGGTGGGTCTAGCGCCTAATGAGATAATCGGGAATTAAACGGAAATTAATCGGGAATTAATTTTGAGATTTTTTTAGTGTTTTTAAGCTTCTTTTAGTTTTATATACCATAATAAATGTATAATTTTGATCTAATTTAGAGTTATAAGTTTGATTAAATCATCATTAGTAATTTGATAATTATAATTCATGTTAAATATATCCAAAAGACAAAACCAAAATTCCAATCATAAGATACACAAAAATCATACAATCTTGATCGAGATATACAAAAATAATACACTCTTAATTACAAGATACACAAAAGATTAGTATTATTAAACCAACCGAACCAAAAACTTTAACCGGTTATTGAATTTTGTAATAACTTAAAACAATGGATATTTGACTAAAACCATCGATGAATTATTTTAATCGGACAAGTCAACGATTATTGGAAAAGTCAACGCTTAATTGGTGTACCGATTAATGAATCCAATTACACTTTAATAGCGACGGAGAATGACTGACGGAGAATGACTGACAGCGATTAAACGGACAACTAATCGGCTAGGTGGCCAATTTTTAGAACATGGATATATACTAGGGTGAATTTGTTGTATAGCGAAAAAAAAATTTATAATTCAAATCTTAACAAAAACCCCTAAATCTAATGGTTGAGATTTGACCACATAAATGTATCTTGGTTAGAAATTTAATTATAATTTTTTTGTGTGTTATTTCACCTAATTTCCTTATATACTATAGTTAGTTCTTTTATAATGTTTTGCTATAGTTCTATCATAATGGTTTTCAAATAGGTAAATGAATGGCAACAATGTTAACGAACTAAAAAGGCTTTACAAAACGTCATCAAAATAGTTGAAGATTGTATTTTTGAAAATTGATATAGTTATATGCCAACTAGGGCTGGGCAAAAAATCCGTTAAATCCGATTCGATCCGCGATTCGTTTTGATCCGAACCGAAAAAATCGAATATCCGTAAAGTTTCGAAGCAAAGCAAATATTAAATTGGGCGATTCGTAAAAAACAAAGCAAATCGCAAATATCATTTTAGAAAAACCGAATATCCGATCCGATCCGTTAAATATATTATAATATAAAATATATATCTAATGTATATGATTAGTTATTATTTTTTTGTTATTATAGATGTACAAGAGTGAAAAATTATACTCAACTCATTCATTTTTGTTAAATATTTGATTTTTATTATGAATAAATAATAAAATAAATAAATAATAATTAAAATTTTCACGGATCGGATCGGATAGTTACAGATATTTTAAAAAAGTTCGGATATTTGATTTTTCACGGATCGAATCGGATATCCGCGGATATCTAAAAAAAATTCGGATATCCGAATTTTCGGATACTCGAAAATTCACGGATCGGATCGGATCGGAAAATCAAATATCCGTTTAAAACGGATCGGATCACGGATACCTGCATTTTCTCTATTATTTGCTTCGTGCCCAGGGCTAATGCCAACGGTTTGTGCATAAGTAAATAATCTAAACAAATTAGTTCGTGGAAAACATTATGATTAGTTTTAAGTCAATTTTCAACAAAAATTAAATCATTACTGTATATTATGTTAAATTCATTGCAAATTTGTATCACACACCCGACCGTTCGTTACACGACCATATCTTGTTCTATAGTGATTACGTCGCTTCAACTGTTGATACCATTCCGAACAATTTCATCATCCTATCAAATCAAATCAGATCTGTCAAATTAAATGTATGTAAAATTCATAAATGAAATAAATTGAAATAAAAGTATGTATGAAATAAAGGGTATGACTGTTACACCTTCTTAGAGGAAAAGAAAATAGAGAATATTTTTTTCATCCACATTTACAACAATCAGGAAGAAAAGAGAAGAATTTGTTTTCTTCTACATTTATTATAAAAAATGAAAACTAGTTAAAAAGAGAAGAATTTTTTCCTCTACATTTTCTGGGCAGAAATATATTTCTTCAAACAGTTACTTTTCTTCTCTTCTATCTTTTCTTCTCATTTCTTCTATTTTATTTACCATTCAAAGCCAAATTCATAAGTTTTTTTAAAAAAGTACTATGTAATAATGGAAGAAGGTAAACGTGAAAAGACATACACGACCCCACCATTGTTGAAGAATGAAGAAAAAACCCCCGACAAAGCATCAAAAAGAACAGTTGTTCACCAAATGAGAAGCAAGATAGTATCAAGAATAAATCTCTATTATTCATCTAAAAAACAAAAGTTATTCTTTGAACATGACTTTTGGTTCAGCTAAGGAAAAGTCGAAGCAGGAGAAGATATTTCATGACTCGTGATTGTCGTTTGAAACTGAGGACAATGGTATAATGAACTGTGAAACACATGATCGATTCTTAAATCGGTGATTATAGTAAATAATCTTGCTCTATTCAATATATATGCAAAAAATGACTTCGTGAAGTTTCGTAAACGAGTTACATGTATTTTATCTAATGGCACTACTCCACATAATACCGTATTTTTATCCAAAAAACATGTAGGATATGCATCATTTACGAAAATGTCACCGCATTATCTCGTTTATGAAAATGTCACCGCATTATCTCATTTATGTTACCCCAAAAACAGTATCTGAGTTAATTTTATCATCCAGTATAATTACAACTAATAATGTTGTAGATTTTGTTATGTTACCCCAAAAACAGTATCTGAGTTAATTTTATCATCCAGTATAATTACAACTAAAAATGTTGTAGATTTTGATTGACTATATATAAATATGCTCGTTTTACTGATGTTCATACCAGCGATCAATAATACAAAATAAAAAGACAGTATAGAATTTTGTTGTAAATTTAATATTTATCACGGATATTTTACCACATTTTTTTTTTTGAAAATTAATATTTTACCACTTGAGTGATTAACGGTAGGAACAGTGAAACATGGACGTGTCTTATGTCTTTTTATCATTTCATAACCATTACAATGTATACGTGATCTACTGTACTGATCTTAAACGTTTCAAATTGTCACGTATGATAATTTCTTATTTTAGTACATATTGACTAAGTCAAGTTATAACAGTATGTACTAAATTTGCTTAAAGCTGGTCAGTAAGAAAAGAATCATATAACAACATGATGTGACATCATAACCTTTAGCATTATTTAGGTCCACCATCCCATCAAACTCTTAACAAAATTTCAAACACAATTGTACCTTTTCCCACATTAAACACATCTCTAGTACTAATTTTGAAATAACTACGTCCATACATTTGATCAATCTATATAACTCAATAGTATAATTATCTAACAAAACAGTTTTAATTTAGTCATCCATCCTAATGAAAAGTTTCATTGTATTATGTAAAATTTAATAGAAAATTCTAAACAGTTTTTTATTATTTTATCATTTGACGACTTACCAATCAAATTCATTATGTATATATATTAAATCTAAACAATAATTTGTACACATTTTTTTGGTAAGGATAATTTGTACACTATCCAACCAATGGATAATTTAGACAATTTTAATTGTCGAGTTCAATTTCTTCTTCGTCTTCCAAAACTCTCCTGCTTTTTAACTTTGATATTTTTCCCCCAATATTTTTCTTTTTTCTTTTTTTTTCTTTTGGACAACAAACGGATTTCACTCAATCTAAAATACACTCCATCAAGGAGGTGTTGTTACAAACCATTAAGGCTAAGTTTTCAAAGAGCAGAACAACATTGGTAAAACATAAAGTAGATAATAGGATAGGCAGATTCATTATACCAAAACATCTAACGACGAAAAGATGTCCTCGAGTCTCTTCATCGTTGAGTCTAGGCAATGGAATGAGTTTGTGGAGGTTAGAAACATGCCACATGAACAACCATCCGAGACTGTTACCGCATCTAGTACGGATCTCACAATCTTAATTGCGGCTGCACTCAATAGTGTCGAGCCGTTAAACAACACACAGAACAAGTCATATGTGGGTTCTTCCCATCCAAGCGCTGAGCGAACAGCCCAAGGACCACTATACACAGGCCAAGAGTAAAGGGAAGATGAACTTGGTCCTAGAAAGCCCTGCAACTCACCAACAAACATTGTATAATCCCCTAAATTCATCAATTTGGGATTCAATTTTGACCATGGTGAGTAGGGAGAAAGCCTGCAGATTGACGTAGAGTGATAGGCAGAGAATAAATGGGCATTGGCGAATCTGAATGCTCAGAAGAAAGAAGACAACCTAATCATTCCCAAGGAGATAGAGGCAGTCTTGAGTCACTTTGAGCAGATCTTTGCTGAGCCATCTAGTTTGCCTCCAGTAAGGGGAAGGGAGCATGCTATTAATTTGGTCGCAGGTGCGGGGTCTATAAGTGTGAGACCCTACAGGTACCCACATTGCCAAAAGGAAGTAATGGAACAAATGGTGAAGCAGATGTTGGAAGCTGGCATTATCAGACCTAGTCACAATCCGTATTCTAGCCCTGTGTTATTAGTCAAGAAGAAAGATGGGACTTGGCGTTTCTGTGTTCCAGTGTTATTTCCACGCTCACCGCACCAATTGTTAAGCTTTTGGAACGAAGAAGTAAAATCTTTATTGATCAATCAGTGAATTACAGAAAACCCAGCTAAGCATATAACCCGTGTAATGTGTTTCCGCCACAGATTCTCTCAGTCAAAGGAGACAGTCTTCCAACGTCGTGAGCTTTGACGATGCCCTCTTCGTCTCTCTCTTTCTCGCAATTCCGGTGAGTTTTCCGACCTCATCTCTATCTCTCACTCTCCACTTCGCCTCTGCTTCCTTAAATCGTTCATGGGTTCTTCTTAATTTCGTCAAAAACTCACTATTTTGCTTCCGTTTTTGAGAAATTGGCCGCCTTTATTGTGTTTCCTTTTCATGCCGGAATTGTGTGTGTTCGTTAGTTGCTTCTCGTGTTTGGTTTTTGGTACTGGTGTGGCTTTTGCTTTAGACGTTTGTTGAAATTCCAATCTGCTCTTTGTAGGGTATCTCTAGGTAATTGATTTGAGACATTGGGTTTTCACTATGAGTAACCAAGACGAGGCTAGTCGAGCCAAGGAGGATGCAGAAGCTGCTCGTAAAATCGCTATGAAGGCTCAGAAAATGGATCCACGTTTGAAGAATATCGATCGAATGTTAATGGTATGCGATGTTCATTGTGCAGTTTTGAAGAAATCTAAAAAGGAGTTTGATTGGTATGGGATTCTCCAAGTCGAGCTGACTGCAGATGACACTACCATCAAGAAACAATATAAGCGCCTTGCGTTTCTCCTCCATCCCGACAAGAACAAACTCCCCGGTTCTGAATCCGCTTTCAAGGCGGTCGGTGAGGCTTATAATGTTCTTTCGGATCAAAGCAAAAGGAAGCTTCATGACAGGAAACGCGAACCGTTTAGAAAGCCTGCACCGGTACCGTCATATCAACACCCTGCCACAACTCATCACACTAATACGGCGAGAAACAAATTCAGTACGGATTTGAAACCCGAAAAACAGCAAAAACCTCAAGCTCAGCCAACTGACTTTAGTGGTGGACTGACCATTTGGACCTTATGCATCTATTGTTATACGAAGCAACAATTTGAGAGGGAATTTATCAATAAAGTTGTGACTTGTGTGAATTGCGGTATGAATATCGTTGCTATGCAAGAAGCTCCACCTGTCAAGACGACATTCCATTTTCCCCAACATAACAAGTTTCCAACTCAAGAGGCTGGCAAGTCAGCGACTCAAGAGACTAGCAAGGCAGCCCAGAAGCAGCCTGACAATTCTACAAGAATTTCGCCCAAAAAAAAGGATTCTAGAGCAAAATCAGAGGCCATCAATGGGAAGAGAAAGAGGAAGGAGGTAGTTGAATCCAGTGAGTCCGAAGATGTTACTACTAGTGGACAGCATAATCGGAGGTCAGTCCGTAGCAAGCAACGGGTTTCATATAAAGAGAATATAAGTGATGATGACAATAAGCAAGGCGATGCAAAAAATGCTGAAGGGTCTCATTTCAGAAAGAAGTCGAAGGTAAAAGAAGACAATAAGCAAGGTGATGCACAAAGTGCTGAAGAGTCTCATTTCGGAAAGAAGTCGCATGAGAATCCAAAAACCTTGCCAAACCGTTTCAGCGAGGAGGCGAAGGTAAAAGAAGACAATAAGCAAGGTGATGCCAAAAGTGCTGAAGAGTCTCATTTCGGAAAGAAGTCGCATGAGAATCCAAAAACCTTGCCAAACCGTTTCAGCGAGGAGGCGAAGGTAAAAGAAGACAATAAGCAAGGTGATGCCAAAAGTGCTGAAGAGTCTCATTTCGGAAAGAAGTCGCATGAGAATCCAAAAACCTTGCCAAACCGTTTCAACGAGGAGGCGAAGGTAAAAGAAAACAATAAGCAAGGTGATGCACAAAGTATAGTTTAGCTGAGAGGTTGAATAACTATCTGGCTTTGGACCTCTTCCTCTCGGCCATTGGCATGTGCTCTTCGATTCCCTCGGGTCGGAGCTTCTCGACCATCTTCTTGAACAACTTGGTTTGCTTGTATTGTTCCTCGCAATATCTCATTAGAGTCTTCTCATTGGGTGTAGCCGGTTCAAAGTCAAACACGGGCGGCTGAATGTCTGGGAGAGAGTCAACCAAATAGGAGGCATCACTACTCTCTTCTGAATGCTGGTCGGGTTGCTCAAGGCTTTCATCTTCAGTGACAAAGCGGATGTTGTCCTTGGTGTTAATCGCACTAGTGTTACCTTACCTTTTCCAGACTCTTCTTCACAGTCTACTATTTTCCTGCTCACTTAGTTTGCCACAAATATGGTAAAGAATCATTCTTCCTGTCTTTCATGTTTGAATTGTTAGTTGATTCTTGGCCATCGTCACTGCATATGTGGAACACACATAACATCGATGCCACTTCCATTCTTAAGTTGGTGCATGCATACAGTTTAGCTGATCCGGTTTTGTTCAATTGTTATAAGCCAAAAAAAAAGATAATAAGTAGAAAATGTGCTTAGTTGGTTCTTCCTGTTTCAATACTTGCAACTGGTCTATAAAACCATTATTTTTGACACCGTGTTTCACATCAATCAACTAAGCTCTGTGTCGTCTATTATTCCCAGTTTGGACTCGAAGAAGGTTGCATGAGTATCGTTCCAAACGTGAGTTCAGAGTCAGCATGGAGGCTTTAGATTGCAAGACAATTTGTCTTTGGAATTTTTTTTACCAAATTTGAGAGAGCAAAGGTTGTGATCAATGAAGCTGTGATGATTAGTTGTAAAACATTTCAAGGTGTAAAATAAGTAGGTATTGCACTAGCAAGCTCAACTGAAAGTAGATGCCCCCCATCAAACAAAGAATTCCCCTATACTGTTTGCAATTTCGTTCTTAATTAACAACCTGAATGAGGGAAAATGTCAATTTTTTTCTCTAGATTTTGGAATTTAGGCACGAAATCCTCTAAGGGAAAGCAACACACACCATAACCCAACAAATATCTAGTAAATACGAACCCTATTGAAGCCTAAAAAATCGGAATCCTATTGAAGCCTAAAAAATCGGAATCTTAGCAAGTTTGTTTCAAAAGAGAAAGTTCAAGAGACATTGAGAAAGAGGAAGAGAAAAAGAAATCGACCTATCTGTCTGCTTGTGCTCGACCATGGATCGATCTAAATAGCACAGAAATTACCTTTTCTGTCTGCTTGTGCTCGACCAATGGGTCGATCTAAATAGCACATAAATCACCTTTTCTGCCTGCTTGTGCTTGAACAAATGGTCGATCTATCGATCAAGTTTTGTCCATCTAAATAGCACCGAAATCACCTTTTCTGTCTGCTTGTACTCGACCACTCGCTTGATCGATCTAAATCGCACAGATATCACTATTTCTGTCTGCATGTGATGGATTAAGTTAGGTCGATCTATATAGCACAAAAGTCACCTTTTCTGTCTGCTTGTGCTCGACCTCATGGTCGATCTAAATCGCACAAATATCACTATTTCTGTCTCCTTGTGATGGACCCTTGTGTATCGATCTATTAAGCACCGAATCAACCTTTTCTGTCTGCTTGTGCTCGACCTGTGTGGTCGTAACAGTCTCGATTTCTCAGCGGCTGAATCAATTCCTTCTCTTCTCACCTGACCTTTGTATAATTGATCAGCACAAGAATATACTATTCAATGGCCTATGATCCGTCGAGAATGACTTGATCAAAAACTGTTGGTGAGAAACATTGACACTCAAGAGAGGTAACATAATGCATCAAGTTCGCTACTAAAACAGCACAACTAAGCTTAACATAAACCATCCTTTGAATTGAAACTCCTTTGCATATCCCCACAAATGCAATGTTTTCAAGAAAGCATATCCAGAAAATTAAATTAAAAATAAGATGATGTTCAAACTAGTTCATAACAAAATGGCTAATACAATCTGTCCAGCAAAAGAGCCTTGCTTGTAAGATATAATATCACAAACGAGCTGTGACGCCATCATGTCACTAGCCAAAAGGCCCAAAACAAACACCTACAAAGAAAAATAAAAATACAACGAAAAATGTTAGTAATATTTTACAATACATAGAAGCAATAACAAACACACTTGTGCATTTGCATCTACAAACTATCGACCAAAACAAATATTACCCACCGATAGTTAGTTGAGAGGTTGAATGACTATCTGGCTTTGGACCTCTTCCTCTCGGCCACTGGCATGAGCTTCTCGACCATCTTCTTGAACAGCTTCGTTTGCTTGTATTGTTCCTTGCAATATCTCATTAGAGTTTTCTCATTGGGTGTAGCCGGTTCAAAGTCAAACACGGGCAGGTGAATGTCCGGGAGAGCATAAAAGTCAACCTCATAGGAGGCATCAATGCTCTCTTCTGAATGTTGGTCGGGTTGCTCAGGGCTTTCATCTTCAGTGACAAAGCGGATGTTGTCCTTGGTGTTGATCGCGGTGGCCTCCAAGTTAGGAAGTGCGAGCTCACGCTTCCCATATCGAAGGGTGCCGTATCTATAGATGAATGAATCTTTGCCTTGTCATGAGGAGAAAAGCATCCCCGTGGACTGAAGATGTTCCTTGCACAAGTAATTCCGTTTACCATTAGCTTCGTGGTCCTCAAGTCGAATCCCGGCCGCGCGGAAGATTGGAGTAAGGAAACCCCCGAAATAGATAGAAGCCTCTGCCTTGTGGTTACGAAGTGTGGTGATGAGGAGGCTACCGAGGTTAACCGGGTCCGGGAAGGAATCTACCAACCGCTTGCCTTCATACTCAAGCGTCAAATGCTTCACTCCATTGAAAAGCATACTGAGCTCCTCTACCCTTACTGATATGCTCAAATTTCCTTTGAACTACTCTCTCAAATTAAGAGATCAACTGTAGTACTTAAGGTTATCGAATCCACAGGGAATCAGGGACACAATAGATTATGTCTTTCAGACTAAGCTAGGCAAACTATAAAGTATGAAAAACCAAATAATAAAAGCAAGTAAACAGGATAGTGATAAGCTTTAAACAATGAAGATAAAAGCTAGGTTCAGGGAAATCTCAGGAAAATCAGAATTGCAGATGATAAATAAAAGATAGGATTATTAAAGCTCTGTTCCTAAACATGCACACGAATGTAAAACAAACCAGCTTCCGCTGCGAATATTATCTATGAATAAATCCAAGAAAACCAAATTCCTTTGCGAATCCTATGAATCTAAACAAGCATTAAAAATCAGGCACAATTGTACACAAAACCCTAAACCAAATCCCTTTGCGAATAGGAATTCTGCTTATCAAAGACTAGATCAGGTTATCAATCAAACTGTCGTTTCTATTAATAAACCCTAGATCAGATTTCAGTTCATGACGCTAAAATCAGCATTAACAACAAGTCAAGATGAAGAACTTCTAATGATATTATCCTAACAATGAAATCAGATCTAGCAATTCATCAAAACCCTTGAAAACCCTAAACCTAACAGGGAAATTACTCAGACATGTTTAATGAAGAACAAAACATCTTTATTAGAGATATCTCTTAAGAGTAAATTCTAAGACAAGTAAAATAAAGCTTAAACCTAAACAATGGCTGTAAATACGTATATATAGAGGTCCCGAACCGTCATAAACATAAAAGTAAACATCTGGAGTCTTTAGGCTTCGAACGGACTTTTTCTGATTAAAATCTGGCCCTTGACGAACAGGGTGTCGATCGACACCCATAGGTGGTGTCGATCGACACCAATCTTCAAATCGGATTCTTCGCTTCTGAATTGGTCGTGTCGAGCGACACACATGGTCACGTCGCTCGACACAGACCCCAAATGTTGATTCCGAACTTGCATCTTTGCCACTTCATTCCGCGATGCTCCAAAACCTCCAGTAAACATCTTTTATGCTCCAAACGGTCCAGTTCCTGTAAAGACTCTAAAACACAAGGAAAAACACCAAAAGACACTAAAACATGGACTTATATCGTGGTTGAAAACCGGTAAAAACCACGATATATCAACTCCCCCAGACTTAGCTTTTGCTTGTCCCTAAGCAAAACAGTGTAATCACTCCTTTAGGAACCACATACCTTTGCAAAGCTAATCCGGTGATACTTCGATGTTTCCCTAAAAGCTTAGCAGTTCTTCAGATTGAACCCAAACCCCTTAGAGAAACTCAGACTTTCAGTCGCAGACCCCTTCATTCATTTAAGTGTGTTCTCATCGAGGGAATATCGATCGCTGGACCTTCTAGATTCTTTCGCTTCTTTTAACACTTTCCTGCGTTTCACCCTCTCTCTTCCCTTTGAAACTGATATCATAGAGATGCAATGCCTTTTTCTTGAACAACCCCTCTTTTTTTTTCTTTTTTCTTGTGATGGCGGGTACCTCATCAGAGGGTCCTTTACCACCGAATGCCTATTTGAATTCGGGCTTGCACTTTTCTGCAGATTTTTTTTTATTTCCTTGGCATCTCTATGAATCACTAGATCAGCGGTCACTACTGTTGTTCTAGGAGGCTTTTGCGATGGCGGGTACCTCACCAGAAGATCCTTTAACACTAGATCTAGGACAGTTGAATCCGTCATTGGGAAGAAGTTTCAAGAGCGGTCCGTCCTCGCTTTCAAGTGTTTGGAAGCTGAATCAAGTCTTGCGATTACCAATGCCCTTGACAAAAAGATTAAGATTCATTAGGGGCGGGGTCTTTGACATCCTTTCTGGCGTTCTCAAGAAATCTGAACTCGCTCCGTTAAACCGATCCACTTCCAGTTACCCACCTTAGTAAAACCAGCCAACTTGCATTGGAAATGGTCCTTGAGTGTTGTTCAAAGCAAGTTGGAAAGAGAGGTTTTGACTCTAAAAATTTTAAAATTTGACGAAAAACTCAAAAGAAAACACAAGTGTTAGCAACTGCCTCCCCCAGACTTAAACAACACTGTCCCCAGTGTTATTAAGCCTAAGATTGGCGAAACAAGATAAACAGAAAACGAAACGTATGAAAAAGCAAGTGAAAAATCGGACCTGGAGGCAGTGTCGAGCGACACTACCTCAGTGTCGATCGACGCCTTTGAATTTGTCGCGTTGAGCGACTGAAACGCTTTGTCGATCGATTGTTGATTCTTGTTGGTGTCGAGCGATGCTCATGTTGGTGTCGCTCGACACCACTGTCTGAAGTTCAAACTCACTTGCAATCTAACGTTTAATCTTCTGAAAATCAACACAAAAACGAAAACCAAAACGTAAAATTGAAAAGAAAACAAAAATCTAAGTAGATAGTTAGTAGACTCACAAGTGGGTTGTCTCCCACTAAGCGCTTGTTTTCAGTCATTAGCTTGACTGTGTCAGGACTAGGCGTTTGGATCTTCGGGAAGTATTGTACCTCCTTTATCCGTTAAAATGGTTGCAGCTCTGTTCTTGGTTTGACCTTTCTTTGCAGCTCCCCCAGACTTATCAAAAACTATTCTTGGGAAAAGTTTCATCGTGTTTTCCATCATCTGTTGAATGACTTCTTCTCCTTTCTCCTCTAAGTCTGAAGGGATGATGATCTTAATCTTCGCAAAAGGCTTTGAGGTCCTTTTAAGTTTCGCCTTAGGTGGATTACTTCTCTTTCCTGCAGCAACATCAATAGAAAAACCAAGCTTTCGAGAAACTCGTTGCTTGCATGAGTGCGAAACAGTTTTTTCACATTTTAAATCCTTATTGACGAAAGCAGGAGGATTAGAAATAAGTACAGGAAGTTCATACCTTGGCTCCTTAGGAGGATTCTCAATAAAGATAGTCATGGATAAAGCTTCTTCAACCTCCTGTGATGTCCCTCGAGCTCTGGGGAATGGAAGCTTAGGAGTATAGGCTTGTTCTTCGACTGATTCGGATGATTCGTGAAGATCTGGATCGGACTGGGCAGGGTGTCGAGCGACGCTGGGATGGTGTCGCTCGACACCACCATGAAATTCATCTTCTTTGTCGACCGTAGCATCGAGCGACGCTGCTTCCTCTTGTGGTGTCGATCGACACATGTGTTTAGTGTCGATCGACACTAGCTCCTTTGCCTTAGATTTTCGATTTTCTTCAAGTGTCGATCGACACACTTCCTTAGTGTCGATCGACGCTTGCTCTGCAACTCCAAAAATTACTTTAAACTCATCGAAAAGGCCCTCGTCTTCCTCTAGAATAGCATCGCAAGCATGCTTGGGGTCCGTATCAGTCTTCGCATGAAGAAATTCGTCTTGCCACTTGATAGAATCAGCAGCTTCAGCAACTTAAACATCCAACTCCTCAAGATGAGCTCCCAAAGCTTTGAGCTTCCCATTCAGATCAGCGTACATCGAATCCAGCTTCTCATTAAGCGCTTCAGTCATCCTCTGCTGTCCTTCGAGGATTTGCGCAAGCATAGCCTTCATCCAGCTTTCTGAGGATTGAGGTGGAGGCGTTTGATACGTTGAAGCACCATAGTTCCTCTCTAGATCGAACAATCTTTCGTCCCTTTGAATCAGGATTTTCTGCATAACCATCTTTTGTTCACGCCTGAAACTCAAAACAAAACAAAAACAAAAATAAAAATAGTTAGTAAAAACAAAGAAAAATAAACACCTAGACAGAATCCTAGTAATAAGAATCTAATGGTATGATTCCCCGGCAACGGCGCCAAAATTTGATATGCTCAAATTTCCTTTGAACTACTCTCTCAAATTAAGAGATGAACTGTAGTACTTAAGGTTATCGAATCCACAGGGAATCATGGACACAATAGATTATGTCTTTCATACTAAGCTAGGCAAACTATAAAGTATGAAAAACCAGCCGTTTGTTGTTCTAGGCTTATAGAGGTAGACTGACAAGAGTTGAGCTACGAAGCGGTGACATCTAAGGCGATTAGGGTTTCACCTTGGTTTTGCCGCCACCGACGGTGCGGCCTCTCGCCCTCCGGCGAGAACTCCCTCTTTCTCCCTCCTCTTTCTTTTTCTTATGGCTAGGTCGGAGTTTGCTCCGGTGACCCCTCCTCCTCCACCGAAACCTCCTCCGGTTATGGCTCGGCTAGATCTGCCGAACGAGGAGTCTCCTCCCGAGCCTCCAGAACCTCCCGACCTCTATATCTCTTCCGGTGTACTGGATCTATCTTGGCTACATGCTTATGTAGATCTACTTATGTTTGTTTGCGATTATCTTCGATGCGAATCTCCGCCGCACGAAGCTTCCTCCGGTGAGCTCCTTGTCTCTGCCGTGAACTGTACGGTCCATTCAACCGTCTCCTTGGATGCTGCTTATCAATTTAATAAAGTGGGCCTGGCCCATTATGCTACTTTAATGGGCTTGGAGCGGCCTTATTTGTTTTATGAAACAAAAGCCAATCACTTCTCAACGGTTTCTGCGACCGTCGCCGGTCACGAGCTCCGTTCCTGTAATAGAACCAATCCTGTTCGGAAACTTCTTTGACTGTCGATTGCTCATGAGTCATGGTATCAAACGCTGGACAGGTACATCACACCCTCTTTCCTGATTGGTGTTGATTTGTTACCTCGTGAATCCTTTCTTAAGGAGAGATCTTCAATTAGTTTATCTACTTTTGAGTTAAAGTTTTCTGGATTCTCAAATCCTGTAATTTATAAATCGTGGCTTAGTCCTGAGTTTTTAAATCTTTATGCCATACTGCTTAGCATACTTTCAAGCTACGAATTTGCTCAACATGTCTTAGGTTTGACTAGAGTTGATTTGATAGGCTTAGTATGTTTCTGCTCTCAACGGACTTGTTTCCGTTTGATGAAATCATTTCCGGTATCAAAACCGAGAAACTCCTCCTTCTACATGGACCGAGGTTTTTTAAGCTCCGTATTATGGGTTACGCCGCTAGTCTTTAAGGCTTTGGTCCTAACCTTGCGAGCATTGTGTGACCTTGAGAAGGTCTTGGGTTTAAAGAAAGTAGATTTCGGGTATGCATCGGTACAATTTGCAGCTAGACGAATTCTCGTGGACGGAGAGTTGTTTACTGGTAAATTGGTGATTGATTGTGTTTTGGATGAAGCTTCGGACAAAGGCTCTAGAGTATCAAACGGGTCTTCATTTGCTCTCGCCTTTGGCTCCCTACCTACAGCTAGTGAGTGTACAATCATGTTTTGTAACTTACGTGCTTCTATCAAGATTTTATTATGTTGTAATGTTCCTGTGGTAGTTGTAATTTCAATTTCAACCGTTTCGGTTTCGAACAATTTCTCCAGTTTGGAGTGTAACCGCTTGATATGAGTTTAATAGAATGTGTTGACCAAAAAAAAAAAGTATGAAAAACCAAATAATAAAAGCAAGTAAACAGGATAGTGATAAGCTTTAAACAATGAAGATAAAAGCTAGGTTCAGGGAAATCTCAGGAAAATCAGAATTGCAGATGATAAATAAAAGATAGGATTATTAAAGCTTTGTTCCTAAACATGCACACGAATGTAAAACAAACCAGCTTCCGCTGCGAATATTATCTATGAATAAATCCAAGAAAACCAAATTCCTTTGCGAATCCTATGAATCTAAACAAACATTAAAAATCAGGCACAATTGTTCACAAAACCCTAAACCAAATCCCTTTGCGAATAGGAATTCTGCTCATCAAAGACTAGATCAGGTTATCAATCAAACTGTCGTTTCTATTAATAAACCCTAGATCAGATTTCAGTTCATGACGCTAAAATCAGCATTAACAACAAGTCAAGATGAAGAACTTCTAATGATATTATCCTAACAATGAAATCAGATCTAGCAATTTATCAAAACCCTTGAAAACCCTAAACCTAACAGGGAAATTACTCAGACATGTTTAATGAAGAACAAAACATCTTTATTAGAGATATCTCTTAAGAGTAAATTCTAAGACAAGTAAAATAAAGCTTAAACCTAAACAATGGCTGTAAATACGTATATATAGAGGTCCCGAACCGTCATAAACATAAAAGTAAACATCTGAAGTCTTCAGGCTTCGAACGGACTTTTTCTGATTAAAATCTGGGCCTTGACGAACAGGGTGTCGATCGACACCCATAGGTGGTGTCGATCGACACCAATCTTCAAATCGGATTCTTCGCTTCTGAATTGGTCGTGTCGAGCGACACACATGGTCACGTCGCTCGACACAGACCCCAAATGTTGATTCCGAACTTGCATCTTTGCCACTTCATTCCGCGATGCTCTAAAACCTCCAGTAAACATCTTTTATGCTCCAAACGGTCCAGTTCCTGTAAAGACTCTAAAACACAAGGAAAAACACCAAAAGACACTAAAAAGATGGACTTATATCGTGGTTGAAAACCGGTAAAAACCACAATATATCACTTACCTTACTCGCTTCACCCCTTGCAAAGAATGTATTCCCCAAGAGCCTGGTGAAGAAGTTGAAGACATGTTACAAAAAAAATCGAACAAGGGAATTCAATGTGAATGAGTTGATGGTTGATGTTCAAAATGTCAAAGAAGAGGTATCACAATGCAAAATGGAGCTAAAGAAGTCCAAAATCAAGAACATGGAGCTTGTAGTTTGTTGTTGTGCTTTAGCCTTTGTACTCATTATCACATGTTTCACGTAAGCAACAAGCTTGTTTTTGGTCATTAAAATGACCATCTGTGGTTAAGATAAGAATAGAGAATGTAGTTGGTTCGGTTTGTTGCAATTCATGGGATTGTAAAACATTGTTCAGTTTTACTTATTGTATGGTAAGACTTATGAGATTTTTTTTTTTTTTTGTTATTTTGGAACATTCATAAGCCGAAAAACCTTCTTTAACAAAAGGGAAACATATTTTTAACAGAATTCAAAGTATTAAACAACATGATACTAAAGAGATAACAAGTCTTAAATTGACATGAAACTTGTGATTAACATCATCTTAAACATAGAAGTGATAGTCTTAAACAAAAAGATTAAAGAGAGAAGCCACATCTAATCATCTAGGTGGAGAAGTTCTTTGTGATGCAGCTTGTGAAGCCGCATGTGATCCTTGTGATCCTACTTCAGATTGCTCAGATTCTCCCTATAGAAACACAACCAATTCGAGACCAAATAAGCAATACAACAGTTACAAATCAAGTAATCAAGCAGTCAAAGTAACCAAATCAGCAATACAACAGTTACAAATCAAGTAATCAAGCAGTCAAAGTAGACAATAGCTAACCTGGTATTTTCTTGGCCAGCACGATGAAAGAATTCAAAGTCGTTGTAATGGAAATAGGAATGTTGCACCTCTGCGTGGAGTGAGTCATATGCAAAGCGTCTCAAATGAAAATCAGAATCAGTCACCTGCTCTGCTACCCCCTCGACCGTACCACTGGCATGAATAATTTTTTGTGTCAAGCCACTCACTTTATCTTTTGCTTGAGAGATCTCTTTCACTTCAACGGCTTTCTCCCTTTGTTCAACGGCTTTCTCCCTTTGTTCAACAGCTTTCTCCCTTTGTTCAAGGGCTTTCTCTCTTGCATCTGATGATACAATGAGTTAGTTAGAAGTTAAACATAGTTATCATGATCAACAATCACTTACTCTTTGCTTCTTCTTCTTCTTGTTTTTCTCTTCTTGCAGAAGCAGCAGCTTTCCTTGAAGCTTCCTCTGTTGCATATTCAATAACTTACTTAGTCCTCACTTAAATATTCAATAACTTAGTCCTCACTTAAACATAGTTAGGTAATCAAAGTACTTACGCTTTGCAGCTTCTTCTGCAAGTTTTTTTCTTCTTGCAACTGCATCAGTTGCTTGTTCTTTTCTTCTTGCAACTTCTGCTGCATAAGCTTCTTTTCTTTTAGATTTCCTGATTTTCCTTTTCAACTTCTTCTTCTGATTTTCGGTCACTAAGACACAAATAAAAGTCAGAGATCTATACAAAAAGACTTAAAAATAATCCAAATCAAGACTTACATTTCTCGGATCTAAGATCCTCTTCTCCCTTCACTTCTGATTCTGCATTCTGGAGTTGTGCCGCCTCTTCGCTGGCTCTCTGTGCTCTCTGTGCCGCCTCCGCCTCTTCGCTGGCTCTCTGTGCTCTCTGTGCCGCCTCCGCCTCTTCGTTGGCTCTCTGTTGGCTTACCTCTCTGGCTTCCTTGAATCTAGAATGAAAACCATAGGCTAGCCGATACTCATGTTTCATTGCCATGATTGTGGGGAATACCGTTGATATAGAGTCACTTCGCCCCAAGAATCCTCGCATATCTTCAAATGTTTCATACTCCTTGACGTGACCTAGAGCTGACGAATATAATGATTGCAGTTTGTCTTTACTTTCAGGATCTTTCTTCACTCCTTCACTATATCTCTTAATACACTCCGCCTCGAACTCATCAACAAAGTATTGAGCTTTTGTCTTCACTACGGCCTGTCCAAAATAACTGATAGCTTACATAAGGGAAATTAAAACGGTTATACCATGTATTATTAATACACTAACCTCAATCTTCTTAATTGCGGCACGGATTTTCTTGGCGTTTTCGGCTGAAAAAAGTTCATCAATGTTCCTTTCCTCAATGATTAGTTTACTTATCGTATCGATATTCCGGCCTGCTAGGATTTCCACGAGGCTATTGATGGTATTATCGGCCCATCTTACTGGTTGCATGTAAAAAACAACAATCAAATGTCAATAACATACAATAAACAGTATAAGTGGTCTTACTGGTTGCATGTAAAAAACAACAATCAAATGTCAATAACATACAATAAACAGTATAAGTGGCTTACACTGTTTAATAGGCATTATATCTTCTTCAAAAAATTTTGGATGAATCTGGGTCTTCTTTTCTAAAACCAAAAAAAAAGTCACAAATCAATAACATGGAAAGAAAATACTAAACAAGAAAAGCGAATCAATGAGTAACTTACGCTTCAACCTCCTCTTCTCCATTCTGGATACTAAAACCGTAAAAAAAGGTCACGAATCAGTACCAAATTATATCACTAAACAGTAGAAGAAACATCATGGAAATAAAATCTGAAATACACAACACAGCACTAGACAAAAAATGAAATAAGACTTGATAACACTAAAATCAAAACTTCAGCTAACCAAATACACAACATCAAGAGCAACCTCATCTAGAGGTGAAGTTAGCTATAAATCCTTAAGGGGTCTGAAATACACAACAACCAGAGACTAATAACACTAAATTTAAAACTTCAGATAACCAAATAAACAACATCAAACTTCATTTCCACAAGCAAGCAAAAAAAACTGAAGCACAAGTTAACAAGAAATTCTTAAGGAATCTAAAAAGAAACCAAATTTTATCCAATTAACAAGTCCATTGGACTGAATTTCTTCGCAGTGTTATAGCCTAAACATAGCAAAAAAGTAACAACAGAGAATGCAACAAAATTTCCCCGAATCAGAGTCCAAAAATCTAAACCCATTTCCTGAAATTGAGTTAGAAGACAGAACAACGAAGAAACCCAGAACACCAAAAAAATCCCAAATCAGAAGCAAACAAATTCATCGCCATATTTTCTACAGAGAAGTAAACAAATTCGACGCAGAGGGAAGATCTTGATTAAACCCAGAACAGTCTAGGTAAATTTTTCAGTAGTAGAGTGGGAGAAATTAGGTTTTATCAAACTCTGTGATTTGAGATCGACACATACCTTGAAAAAGAGAGACAATTTAGGGTTTGGAAACAAAACGATGCCAAGAAAGATTGGTTTAAGAAGGAAATCAAGAAAGCTTACCTTTGGAGAAACTAAGACGAAGGACGTTGAAGGAGGAGAGATTGCGGCGCAGGACGAAGAAGAAGAACAAAGAACAAATTATCAGCTTTTATATGGAGACTCTAGGTTTGATTTTTTTTTCAAAATAATTTTTAGTTTCTATTTAGTTTTGAAGTAATATATTTTTATATCCTGTTGAATTTTAAAAAATTTCATATTAAAACCCATAGTTGACATATTAAGTTGAATATCATGTTAAATTAGAAAAAAATCAATAGTTATAAGGTTTTTTAAAAAAGATATAAAGCTTTTTAAACTAGTATAAACCTTAGAACCTTTTATAAATGTAGGTTAAGTAGTCATGATAAATAATATTGATAAAAATTGAGTTAATATTTTCTTATTAATCTCAAAAACTAAAATGGCGATGTTAGTTTTCTAATGAAAAAACTAAACTAAAACTTGTTAAAGAGATATGTATAATAGTTTGGTGACAAGATGATTATACAAGTGTAAAAATCTTATGATTGTAAACTTAAATTTTTCTAAATTAATATTCTTATGAGAAAATCTTAAAACATATTTCATTTAATATACATAAAGGAAAAGAAAAGAAAAAAATGGTTATACGAACACAAAATAAAACCAAGACATATAACATAAATAAAATTTTATATTCAACTTATTATTTTAATGAATTATTAGTAAGATTAAAAAAAGAAGAAAACTTTTACTATATAGGTTGCAAAATTTAATTGGATAAATATTTGTAACTTTATAGAATAAGATTATTGAGAATCTTTTTAATGATCGATTAATTAGAATTATAAACCCAACAACTCAATGTTTTTGTTTAGATTGTTTTTTAAAGATGATTTTGCTTTTGATGAAAGTCTCCCAACAATATCTAATTAATGAAAAACAAGTAAATTCTCAGTTTACAAAAGGTTATATTAACTAACTAAAGTTAAATTGATTCTAACTAAAGGCATTTTATATCATGCAAGACAATTACAAATTTTCGATTCAAATCCTTATTTTGGTGGGTGAGGTTATTTTAATTGTTAAAGTGATTGAAATCAACAAAATGAAGGGATTAAGGAATAAGGAAGGACCCAATATGCAAATATTCGAAGCCTCACCTCCCACCCACACATAAGAGAATATTGATGAATGTGCATGTGTTATATGTTTTCTCAAAAAGAAAAATAAATTATTAATCCAAATGATTATATTGTAATTGTGTAGAAATTTCAAATATTTAGAAAGCATTAAAGCTTTCAAATATTAAAAACTTTTATTTTATCCAATATTCCAATGTGTGGAAATGGATGGGAATCTGCACAACCTCCAGCTCCATAACACACATACACATATGGAAACATTTATAAATGTTTGATTGTCAAACGTTCAAATACTACAAACACACCTCCAACACAAACAAGAAAAGTAATTAATGAAAAACAAATAAATTCTCAGTTTACAAAAGGTTATATTAACTAACTAAAGTTAAATTGATTCTAAGGCGACAATTACAAATTTTCAATTCAAATCCTTATTTTTGAATCTTTGGTGGGTGAGGTTATTTTAATTGTTAAATCAAGGGATTAAGGAATGAGGAAGGACTCTAACCTGATAACAATGGAATATGCAAATATTCCAAGCCTGACCTCCCACCCACACATAAGGTGAATGTGCATGTGTTATCTGTTTTCTCAAAAAGAAAAATAAATTTTTAATCCAAATGATTATATTGTAATTGTGTCGAACTTTCAAATATTTAGTTAACCCGAAAATATAGTGATAAAGCTATCAAATTAGAGATCTTTATTCCAATAACTTATTTAAAAACACTTTTTTCAAAAAAGAAAAAGAAATATTTAATCCTCTTTTAAATATTAAAACCTTATGTGGAAATGGATGGGTTTATGCAGAGCTCGTTGGTAAACAACTTACAAATCTGCACAACCACCAGCTCCATAACACACCTCATACTGGAAATCTAGAATGTGAGTAAGCTAAATTAATGAAAAGTCTCAATGTGCCAACAATATCTAATTAAAGAATAACTAACTAAGTTAAATTGATTCTAACTAAAGGCATTTTATATCATGATTGCAAGACAATTACAAATTTTCAATTCAAATCCTTATTTTTGAATCTTTGGTGGGTGAGGTTATTTTAATTGTTAAATCAACAAAATGAAGGGATTAAGGAATGAGGAAGGACTCTAACCTGATAACGGAATATGCAAATATTCGAAGCCTCACCTCATTGTTATCTATTTTCTCAAAAAGAAAAATAAATTTTTAATCCAAATGATTATATTGTAATTGTGTCGAACTTTCAAATATTAGAAAGCATTATTTAGTTAACCCGAAAATATAGTGATAAAGCTATCAAATATTATCAAATTAGAGATCTTTATTCCAATAACTTATTTAAGAACCCTTTTTAAAAAAAAAAAAAAAAAAAATTTAATCCCAAAGCTTTCAAATATTAAAAACTTTCAAACTCGTTGGTAAACAACTTACAAATCTGCACAACCTCCAGAACATTTACAAATCTTTCAAATATTATCAAATTATTGATCAATTGTGTCAAACGTTCAAATACTACAAACACACCTCCAACAAACACTAGAATGTGAGTAAGCTAAATTGTGAATAGTGAATAGTGTTACAAACCTTTATTTTATCTGTGGAACTGGATGGGGTTATGCGATGGTAAACCCAACTATCAAATAGAAAAACCCATGAGAATTATTGAAAGCAAGAAATATTCAATACTCGTGAAAAATCAACCACCAAAATTAATTGTTTCCGCCAAGGGAAGATAAACCACAATGTAACCATGAACATATCTAGATCTAAAGCACTAGCCAAACTTAAATCCAATATATATTTTCAATATCAAAAAAAAAAAGCAAACAAAGATCTCTGGTGATAACCCAACTTGATATTCACCAATTCAACCCTAGAGAGAGAAAAAAAACTAACCATGGATCCGTCCAGGGTTGTTGCGATCTTTGCGACGGATACGGATCGGAGGACGTGACCACCGGAAAGGATGGGTCGCCCGGAGAGATTGGAAGTTGATAGCCATCGGCTCGGCTGGAAAAGGTGTTACACAAACGTATACGTTTTTGTAATTTGATCGACGGCCATTCGGAGCCTAAGCGAAACGAAAGAGAAGAAAAATATGATATGAAACTTATCAAGAGGAGAGGAGGAGGTTGTTTGACAAAAGAATATCTCATAAGATAATTAGGTTAGAGGTGTGAGAATCAGGCGTATATCAAAATCTTATAAATTTTATTTAATTATATGATTATCGATTAGGTCAACAAATTTTACCTAAAAAGAGGGGACAATTTTTTTTCCTTTTTTTTTCCGCATAAAACGTCAATAGACCCATCAACATGTAGCACTGTCAAATTAAATAAAAGAACTCAATTACAATTATTATTATAATTATATAACACTGTCAAAAAATTTAAGTTTTTTTTTTTTGCTAAAAATCTTTGTAATTGTATTTTACTGGTTTGATTATGGTGCTTTGCGATTTTGAATAAATTTTAAACCCAACTTTTTCTTGTATTTTTTTTTGTTTCTAAATTTTACTGCATTGATTAAATATTTTTGAGGTCTTTGGGTTGCAATAGAATGATTTCCAAACGACATAAGATACATCTAGGCAAATATATAACGCTAGAGATGTAAGATTCATGAGTATATCAAAATCTTGTAAATTTTATTTAAATGGAGTATATGATTAACGATTGGGTCAATAAACTTTACTTAAAAAGAGGAGAAATTTAGGAAAAAAGAGGGGAAAAAGATACCCATATTTTATTTTATTTTTTGCGGCATATAACGCCAGTGGACCAATACAATTATATATTTGCCGACAACTAAAGCCAGTGGGTAAGTGGCCCGTGACTTGACCACAGCCACATGCACAGCACTGTCAAATCTGGCCAATTTAATTTACAAAAATAAGACTAAACAAAATTTAAAATGCATGTTAGGGCATGTTCAATGGAGAAATACACTTTTTTGGACTTTAGACATCTACCCAAAGTTCTCCATTGATCATGGCCTTAATATCCAATATATATTTTATTTTCAAATGTCAAAAAAAAAAAGTAGGATTGTAATGAAAAAAATTACCATATGATTGTTGCAATTGTCGAATCAAATTCACACACAAAAAAAATATGAGCAAAAAAACATAAAAGAAGAAAAGTGAAGATACCTTGTTAATATGGCCATCACAGGTGGTAATAGCGAGACAAATTTTATTCCTAGAGCAATACATCACTAGTGTTCACCGAATCCAATCTATCTTCCCCTGAAATTGTTTCAAACAAAATTCAACTACATGATTATTACATAAAAACAATTAAGAACAAGGTACTATAGATCCTATCTTACCAAATGTTTCAAAATAGTGATATTGGGGTTTGTTTACGTTTATACAGATAAGTTGTCCTCGTCACAAATTCTTCATATGTTTCGTATTTTGAAAAAGTAGCAACGGTTATGTAATCTAAATCCTCACCAATAAGGGAACATAGACCACAATGTAACCGTAAATAGATCTAAAGCCTAAGTACTAACTTGATTTTCTCTTGGTGGTGATAACCAAACTTGAGGCAGAACTTAAGTATAAATAGATCTCTAATATTCAACAAATCCATCTTCCCCTGAAATTGTTTCAAGCAAACAATCAACTACATGAAAATCCCCTGATCATTAACTCATTCATATCTTACCAAATCCTAAGGACTAAGAAAGAATTATAGTAGAGACATAGAAAAACTAACTGGATCGGTCCATTAGACCGGATTCTTGCGACCTTCACGGATCGGATGACGCAACCACCGGAAAGGATGGGTCGCCGGGAGAGATCGGAAGATGATAGCCATTCGGGAAATGAAAGAGCGAAGAAAAATATGAAAGAGGAGAGGAAGATGAGGTTGTTTCACAAAAGAATGAGTATTAGGTTAGAGGTGAGATTAACGCGTTTTTTTTCTTCTTGGTCAATAGAACTTTACATAAAAAGAGGAGACAAATTTTATTCCTATTTTTACAACCTTAGAGACAAATTTTATTCCTCTTTTTACAACCTTAGAGCATGACCATTGGTGACACTACATGGTCTAAAAAAGTGTTCTTATAATATAAAAATATTAAAATTTGAGTAAAAGGAAAAAAGAGAGTGTTTTTGTGGGGTATATTGAAATATAAAAATTGAGTAAAAAGAAGAAAGAGAGTGTGTTTGTGGATAAAATTAGATCTTTTGGATCTTTAGAGATCTAATATTGGATCTTTTGGAGAATATGTTTAAAAGGAAAAGAGAATATTTAAATATAAAATTAATAAAAGTTGAATAAAAGGATGAAAGAGAAGGTATAAAATTGAGTAAAAGGAAAAGAGAGAGTGTGTTTTAATAATTTAAAAATCACATTGGATCCCTTAGGATCTGCAATGGTCCTGCTCTTACCAAAAACAGAGATTTGACTGTACCAAACTTATTTTTATCACTATTTAATATACCTTCTTGCCGACAAATAACGTAAGTGGGTAAGTGGTGGCTAGCTTGTGACTTACTGCACTATCAAAATCTTAACATACCTCTAAGAACGGCTCTAGATAAGTAATCCATTTATGAGTTCACTAAGAGACTCAATCTTCATAAGTGAGAACCACGTGAATTTAGACTTATTGTAGACTAAGGTGAATTTTCTTAATAATGATTATACAATTTTAAATGCAGTAAGATAGGAATATAAAACTTATTTACTTACATTTTAGTGTTTGAAATGTTATATATTCTCAAGGTAAATTATATTAAACAACATTGTATTGCTTTTTCTCTAAAATCTATTATTCATTGTTCTTAAATTATTATTATTATTATCTTCTATATATATATACATAATATATATATAGATAAAGTTGAATAACATCATTGTGCATGAAGGAAATGATATGGAATACATACTTCAAAATTTTTAAGCAAGTTAGTAATCCAATTAAGTTATTCACGTTAAAACTTAAAAGTAAGGGTTGATGGTAAACGAAAAAAAAAAAGTATGGGTTGAGCAAAACATAAATAATATTTAAATAATTTAGTGACCTTTATGTCTTGAGTGAATTAGATATTTTTAGATTCTTTCGTGTGAAGCGGATGGATGTTCCGCTTTTTACCTATTTTTGAAGTTACAGCTACGGTAGAGATAGCCGGTATCTCTATTCCCTTTTTGAGACTCCACGAAAATTCTCCAATGTTTTTTCTAGAAAATTAAATCGTCATCTAATTAATATTAGACACATATCACGATCTTGAATTACAATTTTGATATTGTGTTGTGTTTTTATCGACTGATTATAAATAATTTAAATATTACATTGGAAATGTCATTTTAAAATAGAAAATATCTATAATCAAAATAATAACATAAAGAACGGTTGAAACTTCAAACCAATAGGAATAACCAAAGAAGATGGTGGTTATGAAATTTATGACTTTTACAGCCGTTTTCTCTTCGTTGTTGTAGAAAGGACAGTTGCCGAAACACTAACTTACTTCACGTCTTTCTTTCTACTAATCTACGCCCCAATCGATATGTTTACTTAAATCTTTTTAAAATAGCATTTTCTATGTGAATACCAAAAAAAATTAACCATCTAATGCATGGATCGTCCAATATATAAAAGCAATACGTAAATTTGTATTAATCAAATTTTGACTTATTTGTTTGCAATATGATCAAATATTATATAATCTGATATAAGCCACATCATTTAACTTGATATTGCCATCAATTATGAAATATATACTAAACATCATGATATTATACACCCATGTTCAGGTATTAATTTGATCGTTTGTAATGATAAAAAACATCGACGTTTTTTTTTTTTTTTAACATCAATTCATTCATTAATTCCAAATCGTGTACAAGAGTTTATACATCCATATAAGACATCATATAAGACATCAATAACGAGCAAATCCAAATACACATCTACTAATATCGACGCTTTTTCTTTATGATCGTTAGTTGCTTAGTCTTTTTCATCTTATTTATTGTGATAATTGATATTTATTGCTGGAAACACATGTACGGTTCGTTCTTATAGATGTAGTATTAGTATGCATATATGAAGTATTGTAGTTAATAAAAGAGAATTGACTAGCTAGCGAATAGCATGTATTTGTATCAATTTCCACTAATATATAGTTTTTATTTTCAATCCTTTTTCATAACAAGTTCTAATATATAGTAGTTGTTACAGTCGAAAAAGTATCGATACTGACATACAGTAGAACAATCAAGTATCAAAACAAAAGAAAAATTAACTTTACACACTAAATTTGTCCACAGGATGGTCAAATGATTTTACTGCTTTCACTAGATACATTCTAAACGTTTTGACCTATTTTTCAAAAGATTCGTACACGTACCAAACTCGTTAGAAAGATCGTTCATCATATAGACCAACATCGAAAAAACCCACAAACGATGGTTTATATCATGATGGTTTTGACGGGTTTTGCGGATGTTGATCTATCTGATGGAAAGATTTTTTTTTTTTTTTTTTTTTGAGAAAACAATCTGATGGAAAGATAACGAGCTATTTTGAGATATTTGGAGAGATAAGAAAGAAGAAATTAAGAAGAAGAAGGTGTGTTGTTTAAATCAAAATACAACATGGGTTTTCTGATTCTCACCTTTCTAGAAGAGATCAATGAGAAGAAGCAAGAGAGAGAGAGAGTTACGACTTCAATACACTACAAAGAAGTGGTTGTTGTTTAAATAATATAGAAGTGGATCATAACAAAAAAAAAACGGGTTGCAGATGAAAATATTATTTTATAATTATAAAAAAATTATGTAATATTTTGAGTGGTTCTTTTGCCATATATTTGTTTTTGTGTCAACGTCATATTGATTATTACTACAAAAAAATACGCAACGAAAAAAAAAACAAATATTGCAATCAATTTTCCATTGGTCTATTCAGACACTTTAGTTATTTATAGTGTTGGCGGTGGAGCTAAAATCTGGATGTGTGGGTTTGAGAAGCTTATGTCTTTGACACGTGTATTTGTTAAATCATAATTTTGTTATAAAAATTGTGGTTTAGATTTAATCTGTTGACTCCTTGTAATCCTTTTTCCTATGTTGAATGAAGATAATGAATTCAAAAAAAAAAAAGTTATTTATAGTTTGTTACCCCTACATATTGATGAACAGAAAATAGCGTATAGTTGTGTACTCCCTAGCTATATATGTGTTAATTACATGACGTTTTAGTTTGAATGAAAAGAATGTATTGAACAAAAAAAATAAATAAAAAAATTTGGTAGTTGTTAAAGTCGAAAATGATATATACAATTAAAATTCAAGTAGTAGGAGAAAATTTTACAATTGGTATGGTCACTTGAGTTTTACTAAAACAAAATATTCTTATTTAAACATGATAAATAGTAGACATGGTGTTGTAGGAACCATTATACTTGTTATCATTATATACCACTGCATGAACAATACAAAATCTAATCACTATTTAGTTTTTATTTTATTCTGTCAAAAAACAAGAAACTAACTAATTGCAGTGAACAATACAAAATCTAATCAATATAGTTTTAATTATCTTGCGACAGAAAGAGATAAACTAACTAATTGTAGTCTTTGATTTTCTTCTGTCCAAACAAAGAGAAACTATCAAGTGGTTTTTAGTCTAATGATTTCCTACTCATTAAAAGTGAGAAGAGGTCTTCAAGTCCACTTGGGAGGAAAGATATTTTTAAAAGAAATTGACTAAAAGCTGATTGCGGGTCCATAAAGACTAAATCTTTGGCCCGAACTTCGAGGTTAAAAAAAACAAAAAATAAACAAAGATAAACTAACTTACTTCACGAGTTTCAATAACCTACGGACCGAATCCCTCTTCTCACTTATATCTAGCAAAAATGGCATTTCAATGCGAGTACTACCGTGAAAATTATTTAGCCAATGGATATATAGACCAATCAAAACAATATGTAATTTGTATTAACTAAATTTTGACTGATTTGTTAGCAACTAACTTGATGATCAATCAAAGACTTTACTCTTTAATCCCATATACAGTATGGTAATTTGATTTAAGCAACATTTTATTAACTTCATATTTCGAACAAATCCGATATATACTAAAAATCATGATATATTATAATCCATGTTTAGATATTTCATCATTTGTAATGATCAAAACAGCGATAGTTTTTTTGCTGTGGACTCTTAGTTAGTTACTGAGTTGTGTGGTCACTTTCATCTTAACTAATGTTGACAACATTTTGTGATGTAATTTAGATTTTATTGCTGGAAGCACATGCATCTACTGATCAACGGTCTTCTAGATGTTGTAGTATGCATGAATGAAGTATAGTAACTAAAAAAGAATTGACTAGCAAGCAAATAGCATGTCTATGTATCATTTAATCATTTTCTTAGTGGTTCAACAACCATATTTAAATCTCAATCTACTTAATTTGCCTCTCTATGTGCTCATATGCTCAAAGCCAAACGGCATTTACCACTGATAGCGATATCAATCTTTCGTACGTCGTATTGCATGTGGTAAATTTTTTTTAAAGAATTATATATGTGTGTAATAAGATGCATTTAACAACCATGATCTCTCTACTTTTGTATAGAAAGTTAGAAGTAAATTTTTTAAAAACATTGTATATATATGATCAAGTGGAATTTTCTAAAGGAATAATTACTTTGTCTTCTTTGAATTTCTTGGATTTTGTGATCTTTAGATTTTTACTCTTTCTCATTTATTCAATTAGCAAAGCATTTTGTTAATATGAATAGATTCATAAGCTAAATAGATAAAGTATGATATCAGCAAAACATATATAAAGTATGATGGGTAAACAAGGATAAAGAAAACAAAGAACCCATAAATAAAGCAAAAGGGAGAGAGATGTAATTTTAAAAACTCTAAGGCTATGAATGGGAGACGTAACTTTTAGTGGTTCGCACACTAGAGAGGAAGAACCACATGTTTATTCCCATTCAGCAAATTTTAATCAATAAAAGTGTATCATGTTTTAAAAATTATAAAATAAACTTGAACTGTCTTTGAAAAACGTGGCAGTACAAATATGAAGAACCGCTTGCGGTTCTCGTTCCACTCCAGTTTTGGAGCATTCCAACCTGGATCCGTAGGCGTATCACTTGTTTTGTCAAAAGAAAAAATACTTTTAATTGGATAATATAATAGAGAAATAATATTATAAAAATCTGTTTATTATTTATCTTGTTTATCTTATTATATAAAGTTTGATGCGTCAGATATAATAATTAACACAATCGTGACACATGTCAATTAGTCGGTTTAGATTTTGACACGTAACAAAAAAAATTCACCAATTAGATTTTACCACCTATATCATACGAATCTTATTTTCCTCTTAATCTTATATTCTTTTATTAAGTAGATTATTAAAATCAACATATATTAAAATAATTAAAATAATTAGTGGATAAATATGGTTATTTTTTAAAAAAAAATTTTGTTTTATGTCTTGGTTTTATTTTGTGTTCGTATAACCACTTCTTTTCTTTTCCTTTATGTATATTAGATGAAATATTTTATAAGATTTTCTCATAAAAATATTAATTAATACACATCTAGATAAAATTTGAGTTCAAGTAGACTTAGGTTTACACACACACAATCTTCATGAATTATGATATTTTATACTTATATAACAAGCTTTTGTGCTCTCTCATTCTTTTCACCAAACAATTCTAAACATCTCTTTAGCAAGTTTTAGTTTAGTTTTTCATTAGAAAAATAACATCGATTATTCTCTTATTTGATAGGTGAGATATATTACGACGATCTATTATATTATGTGAGATTAATAAGAAAACTTTTAACTCATTTTTTATTATTATTGTTTACAGCATAGATATCATCACATAAATAATAACTCAACCAAAAAAAAATATCAAATATTATTAGGTTTTTAAAACAAATTATAAGATTTTAAAAAAGATTATAAAGTTTTTAAACAGGTTTATAAGGTTTATACTATGGATAACTGTGTGATGTTTGTGTGTTGATTCTGTGTTAGAATCAGATTAGGAAAGGTTGAAATCGTGATTGATGTGTGTTTGTGCATTTCGGTTTCGGAGAAGAAACCTAGTATCGATCGACACCTCATGGTGTATCGATCGACACCAAGGTAAAACCAGCGTCGATCGACACCTTCTCAGTGTCGATCGACACCCATGTTTCTGAATTAAATATTTTTAAATTAATTGTTATTTATTTGTTGATATATCCGTACATAGTCTGTAGACGGGAGGACCGTCTCACTAAGTATTTATGATAATACTTACGCATCTCTTTTTGCTATGTGATGCAGGTAAAGAAAAAGTGTGATCGCGAAATAATGGCCAGAGGAGGGGATGATAGGATTTTATTGTGTTATTGTTTAGTCTAGTGAACCTGGTGTTTAGGTTGCTAGGTTTTTATGGAAATGAATTATGGAATTATTGGATTATTGTTTGAATTAATCATTGAATTATTTATTTAGAATTCCGCAACTGTTTAAAAAAAAAAAACTTGGGTGTTACATTTTGGTATCAGAGCTTATACGGTTTTAGGACTATTTGGTAGAGAAACTGAGACTATGTGTGTAAATGGATTTTGTGTGTTTAATCAATTTAGTCTTAGTATCATCCTTTCGGCCTTCAAAGAGATTTCGCGGTAAGTTTTGTTGTGTGTTGATTGTGACTTCTAGGGTACTCATCTTCTGATCTGGGATGGATACCAGAGCTAGGGGTTGTGGTAGAGTTGGTGCCTGTGGTGGCAGGGCAGTTGTCCGTGGTGGCAGAGTGGGTGGCCGTGGAGGCCGGGGACGTGGTCGTGGACCAGTTGCTGAGTCGATTAAGAGTGCGGCGCAGAGTGTTTCGCAGAGCGTGGCGACCACGTCAGAGTCCCAGACGCATATTGTGGGGTCTACGAGTGAGACCAGTTTGGGTGCCACTGCCAGTGTGTTGGCTGGTGCCGGTAGAGGCCAGGGAGTTCCAGTGGGCCTTGGTGGGGGTGCTGCTGTAGCTCTGGGGCGTGATGACCAGGTCGTGGGATTGCTGGCGCGTTTTCCGCCTGTGGCTCCAGAGCAGGCTCCGGTTGTGACTCCAGTGGCCGGTGTGCAGCAGAGGGCTGCAGAGGTTGAGCAGCCGAGGGCTGCAGTTGCTGGACATGTTCCGCCATACCTGGAGGTTATGGGGCACATGCAGAGGATTGGGACACCGTCGTTTGAGGGCCATGTGGGTCCTGCGGAGGCAGATGAGTGGCGGTTGAGAGTGGAGCGTAACTTCAGGTCTATTCGTTGTCCTGCGGAGTATCAGGTAGAGTTGGCCGTTCACTATCTGTGTGGTGATGCGCATCTGTGGTGGCGGGCTGTCGAGTCTCGGAGAGCGGTTTGGACCTGGGGAGAATTCTTAGCCGAGTTCAATGATAAGTATTTTCCTCAGGAGGCTCGAGATCGTCTTCAGTTGAGCTTCATTTCGATGGAGCAGGGGGTGCGTTTGGTACGCGAGTATGATGCCGAGTTTGGCAGACTGTTGGTGCATTCGGGTCGTGATCTTGAGGATGAGAGGATTTTGATGCAGAGATTTCTGCAGGGACTGCGGTTGAGTATCCGGTCTCAGTGCAGAGGTGCCAGGTATGCCTCGAGGGGCTGGTAGAGCTGGCAGCGTCGATTGAGGAGGATCAACGTGAGCAGGCTGGTTCGTTAGTGGTTTCGCCTGTGGTTGCTCCTGTTGCTCAGCCGAGGAGTTAGCAGCAGCAGCAGCAGCATCGACGTGATTCTAGTTCCGGCAAGGGCGGTAGGCCTGCGCAGGGCCAGAAGAGGAGGAGGGATGATCCTTCTAGGATGGGTTCAGGTAGCCACGACACTCATGGTTGTTTTGGGTGCGGGAGTTCGGAGCATCGGGTAGCGAACTGTCTTAAGGTCTCCCGGGAGGCTAAGGTCTGCTTTCACTGCAGAGAGCCGGGGCATATCAGGCCGATGTGTCCCAAGTTGCAGCAGCCAGTTATTGCGGCGATGCAGCCTTTGAGTCAGATTGCGGCAGTGCAGCAGCCGATGGGTTAGATTGGGCCTGCACCGCGGGTGTATCCTCCGGCAGAGTTCAGTCAGAGCAGTGGAGCCGGGCAGATCACAGGTAAAATTCTAGACTCAACTTCGTAAATTCTTAGAGGTAGAATTTTCTTTGTTGTTGTTGTTTGTTGTTCTGTTATTTTACTTGTGGTCGGGTCTCGGGGTTCTCAACACATGTGATATGTGTAGGGACCTTGTCAGTGGGCGGCTTTGAGTCCCACGTGATGTTTGATTCTGGAGCATTGCACTGCTATATTACTCCGGAGCGTGCCGAGCGTAGTGGCATCCGGAGCAGCGCGGGTGAGCGCGCAGGCATGGTCAAAGTGGCTGGAGGTGGATTCCTGGCTACTTTGGGTCATGCTAGAGCAGTGGATATTCAGATTGCGGGGAATTTGATGCCGGCGGACTTGGTGATTAGTCCAGTGGCACTATATGACGTGATTCTGGGGATGGACTGGTTATCGTTCTACCGGGTTCATCTGGATTGTTTCAGAGGCAGAGTGAACTTCGAGCGTGATGGCGGCAGGTTGATGTTTCAGGGGTTGAGACCGACTTCTTGTAGTCTCGTGATCTCTGGCTAAGCGGATGATAGAGCGGGGTTGCGAGGCTTATCTCGCGACGATTGTTATGACAAAGTCCAGTGGTAAGGTTGCTTTGGAGAATGTCCGGGTTATTCAGGAGTTCGAGGATGTTTTTTGATTGTTGAAACAATGAAAATAGGAGTAAAGAGCCAAACATGTCTAAGGGAAACGTGTATCCACTGTCTCATCATCGTCCTCGTCAGCAACATTGAGACCAACAGTAGTAGCTTGAGCATTGAAACAAGAAAATGGTTGCGGGCAGTTAAGCTTAGCAAGCGCGTTCCATAACACCCGTTTCATCGAGTGCTGAGCCTTTTGAGATGTCTCTAGCCAAGCCCAACGATCTGCTTCAGAACCGTTCAAAGGAAATGGTGGAAGGTCATGCTAACCATTGTATACATGAAGGAGTGGCTCCATTACAACATTTGGCTGCGAAACACGTGCTCTCCTAGATCCACCTCGACCTCTACTAACAGCAGGTGCGGGAGCATGAAGTAAGTACTGAGGATCCAAAAGAAACTCCAAGTTCTCTCTAGAGGTGGGAGATGTAAGATCAGGAAGAGGAAGTTGGCATTTTCTAGTATCATAGATTCAAGATCTGTCTCAAGAATGTGGTTGCTACAGAAGAACTTTTCACCATAATAGTCAATCGTGCTATCACTTTTTGCAGATTCAATTGAAAAATTGGTGTCCTCTCACACACAAACTTGGTAGGTATCATCGAGACACGAAGCAGTCCATTATAGAAAACACTATTGAATTTATCCCAGGCTTTAGTTCAACTTATCCCGTAGTCTTTTAGATAACGGACATAGCCGTGTGTGGAATCTCTTCGATCAAATTATCATCCGAAGGGAACGGCGTATGATCATGTCGAGGCCAAGGAGCACAGGTGTATACGGGTTCTTCTTCATTCATATCCTCTTCAACACTAGGAACGGACGATGTGGTTGGCCGTTTCTCTCTTCGTTGGAGCAGCTTTCTTTGTTTGAGCAGTTTGTTTTGGTTTTGATCTTGAGTTCCTCTCTGGGTTTCGACGAGAAGCGCCAGCAACCTCCTTACTATGAGTCATTACCTGCACAAAGAAAGCAAGAGAAAGTCCATATTCATCGACATGTTGAAAATCATGGAAACGAGTCGAATTGCATAACGTTAAAAGCTTATTGCACTAGTATCTAGCAATCAATGACCACCAATGTTTCAATCTCGTTCCTTTTGATCTCACAAAATTTTTCCAAAAATTGAACTTTAGTTTCTCAAATCAACCAAATAAGTCATGGGTGTTGGATAAGCTTCAATAGCTTAAGGCCCAAGATATCATTAACAAGTCGGTTAATGACAAGATAGGCTTAAAGGAAATTATCTTGTTCTAGTTAGAAAAGGAAAAGTGTGTTTTCCATTATTCATTAGGATTAGAAAAGGAAATCTAATGCTATAAGTATGAGGTTGAGTTGTGACCTTCATACCATAACTTAGAATAAGAGAAAGTGAAGAACCTTGATTGAGTTGTGATCAAAGGTTAAGAATTTGGGTGTTTAGTTTTGAACTATTTTCTAAACATTAATAAGAGATTTTAAAAGTTGCAAAATATGTTAAAAGATTTTGAAATGAATAAAATTTAACATCCCTTTCAAAAAAGAAAAAAAAATTGTGTATAAGATGCTTTTCTAACTTTTACTTTTGTGTCCCTTTTGGAAATGAGATAATAAAATTTGGGTATCTAACGAATCAACTCAATTATTATTAAAATGACAATCTGTTTCAGGATATTTTGTATTACTTTTCTAACAAACACAATATCCACTCGACAGAAAAAGAATAGAAAATCGTCAATTGAGGAACATGTAGATTTTGTTAGCAAAAGAATCTCATACTAGATATGAAATCCAATGCGGGCACATAAAGACAAAGACTTAAGGAAGGAAGATTGTTTCTATGGGACAGCTAATATTTTTCTTTCAGTTTCAAAAAAAAAAAAAAAAAAATTTCTTTAAGCACCATCAATCTCAAATTTATTATTTATTCTATATTACCCTTAATAATATTATTTATTTACTTTAATTACCACATAAACATTAGAGATACCCACACAAAAGTATCTCATTGGAGATATTTTTGAATGGGTATCTCAAATTTTTAGAACCCCAACTACATTATATCATTATTTTTATAATATATTACTATTATTATTATTTTATAATTTTTTGAGAATCCTATTAGGGCATCCTTATCCATAACACCCTAAGAGTGTCATCCAATAAAAAAATATTAAAAAACACACTCTCTCTTCCTTTTACTCAACTTTATACCTTCTCTTTCATTCTTTTACTCAACTTTTATTAATTTTATATTTAAACACAACAAAACCCACCAAAAAACACTCTTCAAAAGTGTCAAAAGTGTCTCCCTATAAACACCCTCTCTCCAAAGTTTTTTTCTATCTCCTTTTTTTACTCAAATTTTATTAATTTTATATTTCAATACACCACACTATTTCAACAAAAAACACTCTCTTTCTTCCTTTTACTCAAATTTTAATAATTTTATATTTAAAGACACCCACAAAAGTTCACCAATAAGGATGCCCTTAAGATATCTCCGTTAGAGAAAGAATTGTACATGGACTTTGCCCTTAACAGTTTAAATGGCAAAGTCACTTAAACAGTTTTGGGTTTAAGCAAAATTGACTGTCAAATCTTATTTTGAATACACGTTGGAAGGTCGAGGAAAAAATACACATGGGAACCCATTAGGGCTGGGCACGAAGCAAATATCCGGGAAAATGCAGGTATCCGCGATCCGCTCCGTCCAACACAGATATTTGATTTTTCGATCCGATCCGATCCGTTAGTTTTTAGATATCTGTAAATTCGGATATCCGAATTTTTTCTTAATATCCGCGAATATCCGATCCGATCCGTTATAAGTCGAATATCCAAAAAATTTCACGAATATCCGCGATCTGCGATCCGATTCGTTAAAAATACTTTAGAAACTCAAAACTCAAAAAAAAGAAAAATTTAAATACATATACTAAGTTAAATACATGTATATGAGTCGGAACAGGTAATCTCTTGACATTAACAGCGGTGCTTGGTGGAGACTCGGCGTGATAATGTCGGAGTTGTTCTAGTGAGACGACCATTGTTTAGCCTTCAGCCACATGTGCCCACGTGTTGCTTAATGCTTAATTGTTATCTTCTTTGAAATGAGGCTTTATTGGTTATAATAAGTTCTCGGTTTTTCATCATGTATTGGTTTTTCATCGTGTTGCTTAGGCTTTCTTCTATGAAATGAAGTTGTCGTTAAAAAAAAATGTACATGTATCTATATCTATAGACATATTATATATATATATATATATATATAGACATATGTATATAATAATACGGATCGAATCGGATAATGACATTTTCTAAAATATAATTTGTGATTTGTTTTGTTTTTTACGGATCGCCCAATTTAATATTTGCTTTGCTTCGAAACTTTACGATTATTCGATTTTTTCGGTTCGGATCGAATCGGATTTAACGGATTTTTTGCCCAGCCCTAGAACCAATATAGTTTTTTTTTTGTTCGGAAGAACCAATATAGTTTTGGAAGACAAAAAAAAATATCATATACTTTACTTTTCAAAGATAAAGGTTGACCCAAATACGCAATTGACTAATAATTGATAAAATAACCGAGGGAGCATCCCTTAAGGTAGGTGGTGACAACTATCAAAAATTTGAATAAGAAAAAAATATTACCCTCCTCTCTGTTTCAATACAAGCTATTGACTACGGGAAAATGGCTTTTTCAGTCCTAGACTTTTGCCATCGTGCGGATTTGGACCTATACTATTTGATTCGACTAAATCTAACCTGAACCAACCTAATTTTCAAATATTGGACCTGAACTACAAGAAACCGTCTAGTTTGGACTTTGACTCGTTGACCGTTAACGGAACGCTGACTAGGACGACGGCGCAGTGATGTGGATGACACGTGGAGCTGACATGTGTACCAAAAACGATGAAAATGGTCATTTTGAACCTGAACTATTTCAGATGAGCCATTTTAGACCTCAGTTTTTTAAAAAAGATATTAAAATTTCCAAAACAAAATATATAAAATATAAAAAAATGAAGAACATATTGTAAAACAAAACTTTTATAAATATAACATGTTATTTTAGTTATAGTCCAAATTCGTAATTAAAAAAATAATAGAGATTACAAAACAAAAAATTTTAAACTATCAAAAAATGAAAAACATTGGCGTAAGGCTCTCAAGGCTTAAGGGGGTAAGCATGTATAATTTAAGATTGTTGGATTAATCAAGAGATTTGAGTGAATTGTACATGCTTTAGATTGTTGGATTAATAAAGATTGTTGGATTAATTGTACATGCTTTAGATTGTTGAATTTAGCACTTAAGTACCTAGTTAATTCGACCGTGAATTATAAAAGTTTTGTTTTATAATATGTTTTTCATTTTTTGACTAAATTACGATAACGTGTTAACTAAATTACGAAATAGTGATGAAATCTATTATTTGGATGATATAAACCATAATAGTAATATGAAAGCTATAACTAAAATAATGTGTTACATTTTTTGATAGTTTAAATTTTTTTGTTTTGTAATCTCTATTATTTTTTTAATTACGAATTTGGACTATAACTAAAATAATGTGTTATATTTATACCATAATATGTTATATTTATAAAAGTTTTGTTTTATAATATGTTTTTCATTTTTTGACTAAATTACGATAACGTGTTAACTAAATTACAAAATAGTGATGAAATCTATTATTTGGATGATATAAACCATAATAGTAATATGAAAGCTATAACTAAAATAATGTGTTACATTTTTTGATAGTTTAAAATTTTTTGTTTTGTAATCTCTATTATTTTTTTAATTACGAATTTGGACTATAACTAAAATAACGTGTTATATTTATAAAAGTTTTGTTTTACAATATGTTCTTCATTTTTTTATATTTTTTATATTTTGTTTTGGAAATTTTAATATCTTTTTTAAAAAACTGAGGTCTAATATGGCTCATCTGAAATAGTTCAGGTTCAAAATGACCATTTTCATCGTTTTTGGTACACATGTCAGCTCCACGTGTCATCCACATCACTGCGCCGTCGTCCTAGTCAGCGTTCCGTTAACGGTCAACGAGTCAAAGTCCAAACTAGACAGTTTCTTGTAGTTCAGGTCCAATATTTGAAAATTAGGTTGGTTCAGGTTAGATTTAGTCGAATCAAATAGTACAGGTCCAAATCCGCACGATGGCAAAAGTCTAGGACTGAAAAAGCCATTTTCCCCTATTGACTACCTAATACATCATCGTGATCTAACCCAGAAAAAAAATAGTGTCACGACTAACAATCCAAACGATTCAAAAAGAGAAGTGTTGGAACTTGTTACCGGAAAAAACAGAAAGCGATCATGCATATGATAAATAAAGTGTTCCAAACTTGCAATTTGTTTAATATTTGTTTCATATGAACTCCACATGTTTAATTTCATTTATTTATATAACAGGCACTATAGAAAAAATTATCAAATATGATAACAAATTATTTGATTTATGCTCTACATTTTTAGTTACTGTTCTATTATAAACTAGATGATTTTCCGCACCATGTGCGAGCTATAATATATTTTTAAAAGTACATATTAAACAACATATTGCTATAGAAATGTATGTATTGTTTTATGATTGGGTAGTTGAAGTATATGATTTTAAGTTTAGTATTTGTAATCTTTCCCTTCAAAATTGCATTATCCTTTGTTCTTTTCGACATCACATTTGTCTCGGCCCTCGTGTATTCATCGTCATTTTCGTTATCATTATCATTGTTATTGTCATATTTATCGTTACCAACATGTTGTCCTGGATTAATTTGTAAACCATATTTTCTGATATTTATATAAACTCTATTAATTGTAGTAACTATATAATTTTTTTTTATTTCTTCTCTCGGTCTTTAGTTTGATTCACATCATGAAATCTTTTCATACACATAATAGAAAATGTATACTCTTTTTTCTTTAATAAAAAGAACAAAGAAAAAAGAAAAAAAAATTATAAGATAAGATTGAGAACAACTTGATAGAAAAAAGTTGTAGAGGGTAAATAGAACTAAGAAACAGAAAATAATCAGTGATGAAAAGAACACAACTTTAGTGGTCGACTCAGACCGCATATAGCAACCTCGCCTTGGGGAATGAAATATACATGGAATTGATGGAGTGCTCTTTGGAAGACTCTCTCCCTTATAATAGAATATTGAATACCACAACAAATCTTCAAACATGTTAACAAATCAATTAAAAGAATGATTATTAAAATTAGCAAATCAATTTCTGAAATTAGAATCACAGTAAAGGAATCCTATAAGTAACACCACACACGTAAGAAATTGATAGTTGAAAAAGAAAGTATAAAAGAGAAGAAAATAATGGAAGTTCATATATATATACAAAAGTGGCATGAGCTAGGCTAGGGTTTACTTTCGTTTAACGTTAAAAATTATTCCATAAGTGTTAGTTTGAGTAAAGAAATTCAAGTACATTTTATCTTTAAAAATCATTCGAAAATATTATAGGATATTCCGTTATTCTTTCTTAATTTATAATTATTTCTCATAAGTTCAATCGTATATTACATATTTAAGGCGAAAATCACGTTAATCTATTAACACAACATATTCAAATAAAGTTTCTTAATTTTTGTTTGTAAACGAAAAGCTTTTAATTTTAAAAGACAATCTCAACATATTTTTGTGTACCAAAATTTGCTCAATTTAAAATATTTGAATTTTATCATGATATTAAACGATTACGATCTTTATGATTTTTGTTCGTTATTAGACATATTAGTATGATTTTTTATCATATTTTTTTTCAATAACAAATCAAATTATAATACCTTAATATATTTGTGAAGAAAAAAACAATTAAGGGAGATATATATAGTTACCTTGAAATGAGGATACAAAGATTGCAAAACAAATTTAGAACGTGAGATTACAAATATTATATTGGGAATTTGGGATAAAAAATTTTAAAAACATAAATTATTGTGGTTGAAGCTATCCCATATATTCTATACATATATAAAAAGTATCAATGTTTTTTAAAACTTGCTTAACAAAATTATTAGATCAAGAACAATTGTATATATTTACTATTAATATAGAACAATAAATATGTTTTGAGTGAAACGAAATAATTTGATTATATTTAGATTTACTAATAAATATCGTTCAGGAGCTATTCATAGATTTGTTAGTAAATATTTTTTTTCCAAAAATTCCTATTGGTTGTTATTTTTCCGGAATTGGTGTAACCAAAAAAAAAAGAAATTAGTTGCTAATTGCTTCTCTACCATCCCCAAGGACCCAATTCAGACCTGGGATCACTACTTCCCTTATTCCAACATGGCAGTTGACGCGGTGAGGGGCAGATGACACGCGGACAGCCCCACTTGCTGCAGCACAACAAAGTTTGCACTCCAAATTCTAGGGAGCATATTTCAAAATTTCTAATTTTTTGTGGACTCCACTTCTTTTATTTTTATTTAAATTTAGAAGAGTTTTTTTTTTAATTTAGAAATAGTTTAAAGAGATGAATTTACAGAAAAATGAAAATTAATATAAATATATTCAAAATCTTACTAAATAAAAGAATTTAAATAATGTTTTCTGAGAAATAACTAAACTTAATTTCATAATTATATAAAAATCAATCAAATGAAATATATTATAGTCTTATAGACCATCATTTTTTATTTTATATGCAGCTCCAATCATCTCACAAGAGTTTGCAGATAATGATTATTTCCCAAGCTATATTCATTTTTATAAAACTACATAGGTTTAAATTGACCAGAAAAAGAAAACTACAAAAAATACATGTGAATATCAAAGATATCCTTTCGTTAATTTTTTTTTTTTTGCCCAGGTTATCCGGGCCCCAACAAGGTGGTCCCAGCTAACAGCTATATCATTGTTAAGGACGTGGCAGTGGCCCAGACTCGAACCCAAGTGGCGGAAGTCACAGCCGTGACCCCATTACCACCGGCCACAAGCGCTCGGTTATATCAAAGATATCCTCCAGTAGAGATTTTGGTTTACGAATATCAAAGATATCCTCCAATAGAGATTTTGGTTTACACATGTTTTATTTAAATACTATGCTTACAAGTTACAATTCAAGAAACTTCAACGAGAGAGACAGATACACCTCACTCGATATATAATGAGCCAATTTAAATACCATCAATTGCATTATTATTCTGTCTTTTTGTTGGACAAAAAAATTAATCTGCAGTATAAAGATACGTCTAAACAAACTCATTTTATCAATCTGAATAGCATCGGAGCTCCTTTCATGATCTGAATATCACATATTTCAATCCATCGATGAAAAACTTCTCTGCTACTCAAGCCCACCAAGTGTTCTTCAATTACAGAGGAGAGCAACTCCGATACAATTTCGTTAGCCACCTCGTTGATGCCTTTGAGAGGCACGAGATTAAGTTCGTCGTAGACAAGTATGAGCACAGAGGCAAAGATCTCAAAAATCTCTTTGTAAGAATCGAAGAGTCGAAGATTGCGCTAGCTATCTTCTCTACCAGGTTTCGTATAGTAGTGTGCATGTTGAACTAACAATTAATGTACGTCTTAGAAAAAAAATACGTATATGTTATATATGCTATCGTACTAATATATACTACATAGGTATGCGGAATCGAGTTGGTGCATGGATGAGTTGGTGAAGATGAAGAAACTTGCAGATCAAGGAAAGCTCATAGTCATTCCAATCTTTTACAATGTCAAGGCACAAGACGTGAGAGTACAAGAAGGTAAGTTTGGTGACAACTTCTGGAAGCTCGCAAGAAAGCCTTCTTCTAGTGGAGATCAGATCAAGAATTGGAAAGAAGCTTTAGAGTGTATTTCCGACAAGATGGGTTTGTCTTTAAGAGACAAAAGGTATTGTCCACTCACACTCAATATTCTTCTTTTTGTCCACTTATAAATTGTAAGTTCAATGTGAAGGATATTTGTAGAGTTAATAGCTTGATGTGCAACATTATTCAAACCAAGACCAAGATAAGGTCTAGGGACCACAAGTTATGGGTTCTTGGGTATGACAAAAAGAGAAAACAAGTTTGTCTCATTGTCCCTAGTAACTTATTGGTTGAAGCAAAAGCATGAGACTTTTGAGAAGCCTTGGGAGATGAAACCAAGAAAGAGTTTGCTGCACAAATATAAAGGAGAGGAGAGAAGCCTTGAAGAGAGTGGTGGGGAAAAAGAAAACACACCCACGGCAAAGTGAGAGTGTTTGAGCAGAAGTTACAAGTCACACACAAGGAAGAAGAAGAAGATGAGAGAAAGAGAGAAACATGTAAAAGCTTGTTCTTGTATTCTCTAAGTTATAGGAATAGATTGAGTGAGCTCTAAGTGCTAGTGAAGGGCATTGGAGTGTTTTACTAATCTTTCCTATTGTAATCTCTATCTTCTCATTCTAGTGGATTCCGAGCAAGTCTCGGAGAGATGTAGCGACCCTCGTTAATGGGCGTGAACTCCTTAATGTGTGTGTGTGCTCCCCCATCTCCTTCTCTATTTTTCTCTATCTCTCTTGGCTCTGTTTTAGCTCTGTTCCGTGAGCTTTATGCACTGATTTTGTGCGAGTCTCGGTCTCGTGACATCAACGACTTCTAAGCTTGGGTTGTTGCGGTTTATGCTCGGTAAATGACTCATCCTTTGAGCCTCTAAATCCTAACAAATTGGTATCAGAGCTCACGGTTCTGTACTCGGTGGTTCTCTCAAGCCAAGAATCACGGTGGTTTCAAGAACAGAAGTGGAACGTTTGATGGTCTACGAGGCAGCAGTCATGGAAGGAGAAATCCGTGGTTTATGTGGTGATTCTAAGCCATGAGTGAAGCTTGATGATGACTGAGATTTTCAGTAAGGGAAGTCTCAAATCAAGAAGAATAGCAAGAGAAAGAAGACTCAAGTCTAAGAGAGGAAAGGCCTAGAGAAAGAAGGAGAGTGAAGAAAAGTGAAGAAACGTTGGAGCTTTGGAAGGTTAGGAGTTACCTTAAGCATCCACATTCCTTTTCTTTGAAGAGCTTGATCGTGTAGAGACATGGAGCGTCTCGGTGGCACAAAAATCAGTAGCTCTTGGTAAATGGTGTAGAAGAGAGGAAGGAGCCATAAAGCTCTATCTCGGTAAAACATCATTGTTTTCTTCGGTTGTAAAGAAGGTTGAGGAGACAAGCATGTCTCTGGATGAAAGCAAAAGCTACCTCTTGGTGAGAGCACGTGAGTGGAAGGAGTTGTAAGACTCATCATGTTGAACATAGAAGCATCTCAAAGAAGAAGAACCAAGACAGTTGCAAGGTGTTTCAAAACAGCGACAAAGACGGTTTTTTCGGTAAGTTGTTACTTCTGCTCATTAGAAGATTTGGTTAGATCTTAGGTGGAGTAACAAGAGGTTCTTGAGATGCTTAGGTTGTTAAAAACTTGCTTAGTTCATGGTATTAAGTTTGGAACACAAGGGAGATGTTAACTAGTTGTATCTTAAGAAGAGATTCTTAGTTTAAGCTAGAATCAAGGGAAGTGGTTTCATGGATTTGTGGAATCAAGTTGGTTTAAGATACTGGAATTGCTGGTTACTCTCAAGTTAAAGTGTTGCAAGAATAAGAAGAGGAAAATAAGAGATAGAAGGAAGAAGCATTCGGTACAAGATGATGGTTCTTTATCAATGCTAAAAGAAATCGGTTAGAGGTTGATGTAAGGTGAAATCTTTCACAAGAAGAAGTTGATTCTGGTCATGGCAAGGATGAGTACAAGTTATGTGACTCAAAGTCTCATTTTTCAGAATCAAAACATCAACTACAAGACTCAAGTTATGGGAGATTCCGCTGCAGTCACAAGGTACATTTGTGATGCTTTGTATTGAAGTTTCAAGGTTGCTCAAGTTCTGCATAGCTACTGGAATTGAAAGCTTGTTGGATCACAAGGATTGTGCACTGATTTTACAAGAGTTTGGCCAATATTTATTGATGGTTTTCATGTTATCTTCTGGTCGAATTAGTTTGGTAAAGGCAGTTGCGTATGGTGGTCTAAGCTTGTTGTTTCCAGCCCGCTAACTCATAAGATTCATGGGAGTAGGGGACGCCTTAGAACCTTGAGTCTTAGGGGCGTTTTATGGCTGTATGAGTACAAGTATGGGTGCTCTTGGATCAGTTTAAAAGAGGTTGCAGGATGGTTATTAAGCAAGGAAATTTTGGTGGCTTTCGGTTGAGTTTTGGAAGGGGTTTCTTCTGCGGGTTTATCTCTGTGTGTTTGCTGTCAGTTCATGGTATTTATGAGAGTCTACAGCAGCTAGTCATTAGAGAACATGAAGCTACAAGGTTGCTATTTTCAGAGGGAATGCAACGAAGATGTTCTCTTGTTGTTGTCGGTTGAAGCATAAGGGTAACACTCAATTCATTGCTAATTTTCAGTGGGAATGCAATGAAAGTGGGGCTCTAGTGAGCTTGAGTGTTTACTGGAGAGTGTGTGAGCTCTTGGTTCAAGAAGTATAAGCTCTTGACAAGGTGGTAATAGCAAAGTTTCAGGATTCGAGCAAATGAGCGAAAATCGGGACTTTCTGGACAGGGGACTGACCGGTCCGGCCCGAGGACCGGCCGATCCACATCTCACACGACGAGACTAAGGGTTCTGGAAATGGGACCGGCCGGTCCAGCCCTAAGACCGACCGGTCCAAGCCTGAACAAAGAAGAACGACCGGTCCAGTCAAGATTCGAAGACTCGGGAGCCTCCTGGAATGTGGACAGACCGGTCCAGACCTAGGACCGACCGGTCCGGACCCTTTGAAGAATGAAGAAGGCTGAGGAACTAGGAGCAAGACCGACCGGTCCATAGCTAAGACCGACCGGTCCAGTTATCTTGTTGAATGAATCTTGAAGGACAAGGGAGTGTACAAGGTTCGGTATCTCCGAGGTTTAAGCTATGATTTTTCAGTTGATATCTTGGGGTGTTGCAACTATCTCTTAGTAAAAGAAAGTGGTTGTGGACAAGAGTTTAACGGTTATGAAGCTACATATCTTGTATGGGAAGTTGTCTCAATGTTACTTTGCAATGGAGTGTGCCATGATGGTGTGTCGATAGTCTTCCTATCTAAAGGAGTTAGGCGGCGTGTTCTGTTTGCTTAGAACGTTTCTGTCCAAACAGCGGTGCACACATTGGTATACGGTTTATATTGCTAAAGGAGAGATCAAGGTCTTTGATTTCGAGTTTGAGGTGGAGATTGTTAAAGGTCAATCCAAGTTCTTCTAAGTCAAAATGTGGGGAAGATTCCAAGTTAAATGAAGTGAAGATTGCTGAAACATAGAGGAGTGTTCTTGGTGGTTCTTTAGGCACAAACGGATCAGGTGAGTGGCTACAAGAAGAAAGAAGAATGTGTCTCACGTTTTGACACACTTTCTTGAGGATGAAGCCATGGTAACGTACTCTGTTTTATGAGAACGTGGTGAGGGATCAAAGGTACAACGAAGAGTGGTTTTAACTCATGATGGTGAAGTTGAGCTTATAGAGACAACGTTTATTCGAACGGTTATAGTTCGAGGTGGAGCATTGCTGCGAGAGGAAGTGAAATAGATATTCATAAGAGTATTTGTTTAATTCCGGGTTGAGGTATGCTTGTTGAGGCTGTCTCGGGTATTTAGCTCAAAGGCAAAGAGTTAAAAGGTTACATGAGTCGCTGTTGGATAAGATTCATCGGAGTTTTGTGTGCGAAGAAGAATGAAGACCAAGAACATGAGGTTACCAACGGGAAGACAACTTAAAGAGTTGCATTTGGAAGTGATCAACTAAGGAAGTTTAAGTTATTTGTTTGCATCATAAGGAGCTACATAAGTATCTCTTCTTTGGGAAGACACTTACGGGTTAGTCAAGTGGATTGTCTTCAAGTATCATGCGATGATAAAGAAGAAGAAGGTTTTGGCTCAAGACTGCGAGTTGAATGATGCAAGAACCAAATTCGTTTTGGTGGAGGCTGCATACAAGAAGAAGTATTGCAGGGTGTTGTTTACAGCTCGAAGGAGACATCAAAGGTTTATAAATGATGTGTAAGTTGCTGTAAGGACGTGTCTCAAGGATGTCACAAGATTTGGTGATAAGAGACATGTTAAAGGTTGCTAGCAGTGGGTTATCAAGCTGCTAGTGTGTTCTGTTTTTGGCAAGAAGATTGAGCATGGAGTATGTTCTAACATTGGCGGTTTAAACAGGTGAATGAGGCTGAATCAAAGTGCTTCGGTTCGAGGCAAACGTAATTCAGGTTATTCTGCATTTGATTCAAGTGGAGTTAAGGATTTTTGGACTCAATGCGCATGAGGAAATCCTAGAAGCTATAGCAAGGGAATCAAGTGTTGCAGAGGTGATATTGATGTTTCTCAATTGCTGCAACGGTTCTATGGCATGAACGGAAGCCATGGAAGATGTCGTGTGATTGGAGAAGTCGTAAGCGGTAAAGCTTATGGAGTTTTCTGTTGAGTTAACAAGGAGGTGATCACTAAAGAGTTGAGCTCAATACACGTTGGTATTGTTGCTGGTTTTCACAACTCTAGTGAGTTCAAGACGTGTTGACTGGAAGTGCATTGAACGTGATGTTAAATGCAGTAAGGATCAAGTACGCTTATGGTGCTTAAGCGGCTAAGGATCAAGGCTGAGTATGATACTCAGGAACCGAGACTGGAATCCACGAACTAGAAGAAGGTACTCTCTCTCTCAAGTGTGTGCAGGTTGTTGCATGATCATCAAGCTCTTAGGTGGAGATTTGTAGAGTTAATAGCTTGATGTGCAACATTATTCAAACCAAGACCAAGATAAGGTCTAGGGACCACAAGTTATGGGTTCTTGGGTATGACAAAAAGAGAAAACAAGTTTGTCTCATTGTCCCTAGTAACTTATTGGTTGAAGCAAAAGCATGAGACTTTTGAGAAGCCTAGGGAGATGAAACCAAGAAAGAGTTTGCTGCACAAATATAAAGGAGAGGAGAGAAGCCTTGAAGAGAGTGGTGGGGAAAAAGAAAACACACCCACGGCAAAGTGAGAGTGTTTGAGCAGAAGTTACAAGTCACATACAAGGAAGAAGAAGAAGATGAGAGAAAGAGAGAAACATGTAAAAACTTGTTCTTGTATTCTCTAAGTTATAGGAATAGATTGAGTGAGCTCTAAGTGCTAGTGAAGGGCATTGGAGTGTTTTACTAATCTTTCCTATTGTAATCTCTATCTTCTCATTCTAGTGGATTCCGAGCAAGTCTCGGGGAGATGTAGCGACCCTCGTTAATGGGCGTGAACTCCTTAATGTGTGTGTGTGCTCCCCCATCTCCTTCTCTATTTTTCTCTATCTCTCTTGGCTCTGTTTTAGCTCTGTTCCGTGAGCTTTATGCACTGATTTTGTGCGAGTCTCGGTCTCGTGACATCAATGACTTCTAAGCTTGGGTTGTTGCGGTTTATGCTCGGTAAAGGACTCATCCTTTGAGCCTCTAAATCCTAACAATATTGTATGCTCTTTTTTTTTTTTTGAAGCTCTGAAGCTGATTTTGTCAAGGAAATTGTTAAGGAGGTTCAGAGAGTTATAGCAGCAAGTGAATCCGAGGAAGACAAAAGTAATTTTGTGGTAGTTAATGGAGAAAGCTTGAGAATTGCAATCTCCATTGTATGTTTGCTAAAGCTTAATCATCAAATGTTGGAACCTAGACACGAACCAGAGGTCCTCGATCCTAAAGATCCTAAAGATCCTCAAGAGGCTTGGGAAACTTTCCCCCCAGATCACTGGGGCTTATTCATTTCATAACAACACAAAACTCAAAATTTTAAAAGATAAGATTATCAAAATCCATCACAAAAGTTTTTTTTGGCCTAATAGAAATTTAATACAGTTGTATAATCAGAATTTATAGCTTTTCTAATGGTATCTAGTCAGTATGTGTGTATGTGTCTATTACTTAGATGATTTTATTTTTCTCGACGAAAGTTCTCATGGCAGATCTAAAATTCATTTTTACATGGTGCAAAACTAAAAGTTACTAAATAATACACCGTAAAATGATACATCAAAAGGGTAAGTGCCCCTCTCTTTTCTAACAAATACACTAATTTTGGAAAAGTCATGGTGGGTAAGTGCCCCTCTCTTTTCTAGCTTCACTACCTCCGACCATGTTCTCAAATGCCAAAACTCAACCAAACCAAACCAGGATATATCATTGAGCCTATGTCTCTGAGACTTCATGACCCCAATATTGGTTTACCTCTAACGTCTTTGAGAAAATACCAATAGAGCTCATCAAATTTAAAATTTCTCTTTTCTTTGTCATATACCATACTCAAAATTATTTTTTTCTTAGTCAAAACTTTTTCGTATTGATTAATTACCAGAATAATAAATTTTGTTCTGCCTTTTTAACTGTAACTTCACAAGTATGTACGTATATTCGACTAGTTTTCATTAAAACTTAAGATATACAATAACAAATTTATTTTTGTTGGAAAATGATTAGCTATTGCTATCATAAACTAAATATTCTGAAATGCACTACTAAATTTTAGTAACTTGGAACAGAAGGACCATGTCATGACATATAGTGGTAAAATGATTGGGGAAAAGAATTTGTATTTGATTCTTTATGCGAACACTTTTAGCTCGATTGGGTTGTCCAGGGTCAGCTCTGATCAGCCGAAACACACCACGTATGAGATAGTGGGTTTCTAAAAATTAGTTTCGATCATAGCTACAAAATGTCTATTCTTTATAGAATTATGCAAAACCATTATAAGCTCGTATTGAACCATTATAAGCTCGTATTAAAGCTTATATACAAAAAGTCTATTTGCGGTTTTTCTAAACTACTCAGGACCAGCTCTGGTTTGCATTCTATCAGGTTATGAAAGCTTATATACTAGAACCTATTCTTTATAGAAATATGCAAAACCATTAAAAGCTCGTATCTCTATATATCTAGTACAAATGAAAAATTTATTTTATGATTTTATCAAGTGACACTCGTTACAAGATTATGTTTAAAAGCAACATTTGACACATGTTAAAACTTTCGATTTGTTAGTGAAGTATTCGTTCCTTGTTGTTCATCTAATTGACTCTATTAACACAATTATATATACAACTAACATAATCATATCAACATATACACAAATCTTTTGAATTTTCACAATATCTTCTTTGATCACATGAATCTTTAGGTCTTTCTATATAATTTCACCATTCAAAATCTTAACCATATGATGTATATTAAAGTAGGCTTGTCCGAAGAGTTTCCTAAAGGGCAAATCAATAAACAATCCCGAAATGGGGAAATTCAGTCCTTTTCTCTTCTTTAATGATAAAGAAGAAAGGCATAAATGATTCGTAATCTTCACATACGAACTAGAGTGAATCTCGAATAGACCCCAAATGGGTCAATCTAATTATGCCTATCCGTGGTAACAAATAATGGTTTTCAAAGAAATGATAAATATACTTTTTTTTAACGAAGAGATCGTTGACCTTAAATGGGTCCCACAAAATCTTTAACCGCGTAAAGTCAAGAACAAAAACCATCCTAGCTTCCGAGGAATATCACTTAAATAGTTAGTTTCTTATAATTATACGAACAAGACGAGCATGATAAAATAGTTAGACAACTTAAATTTAACAAATCTAACCTTTTTTAATCGAAAAAATATTCATATTGTTTTTCTTGACAAAGATGAACAAAGACAACTATTATTCTCCACCAAACAAGATGAAGAAAATTTAAAATATGCAATTCGATTGATTCTTAATAATTTGTTATCCCACATCGGTCTTTAGGATAAAAGAAATATCAAACAAATTCAATAAATAACATGTGATCACATTTTAACTGGGCTTCAAAGCCCACGTCTAAAAATCTTTAAGAATCTAATTGACCCGAGCCGCCGGTTCAATCACCGGTTTACGGGTTTCAGCCCTTTTTTCCGGATCAATCCGAGTTTTTAGCAGTCCGAGTTTTAATAGTAAACCCGACCGGAAATCTTGCCGGATCGCGGTTAGACCGGGCCGACCGGCCGGTCCGGTCCGGATTTCAAAACATTGATTACATCTGTTCTCACGCCGTCTTAAACTATATGTGAGCCTTGAGCATTTTTTATATAATATATATCTAAAATAGTAAATTAGTATTTTTAAAAGTATGATTCTAATTTTTGTATACAACTAAAAAAAGTTTTAAGAAAATTTTAAAATATGACTTTAATTTATGTATATAATTAAAATATTTTGAAAATTTTTTTTGTGGATCTCAAGTTAGTTAAAAACAATTTAAAGAAATTTTTGTATTTGTTGACAAAAAAAAAAATTTGTATTTGAGTTGGGGTTATGTTCCACCGATCCACTAGCTCGTGTTAAAAGACAGTCTTGTCTGTTCTTTACAGCAGCTCCTTGCATAATTTCATAGTTTAGCTCTTCAATCAACTAGTGGTTTATATATTTGCTTCGGTTTGGTTTGGATCATTTTGAATTCGGTTGATACGGTTCGGGTTAGTTTGGTTTGGTTAATTTGCCCACCTCTAGTTTTGAGTTAAAGTGGGTCCAAATACACGGGGAACAAATAGAAAAAATACATCACATACTTTTCAAAGAAAAAGTTGACCCAAATACCCAATTGACCATCAAGATCAAAAACAGAGGGAACATCTCTTAAGGTTCTAAATGAAGATATTACATTCCTCTCCGTTCCAACTTTTACTTTTTTGGGATATAAATGTTTATACTATTTTTGTTTTTTGAAAAAGAAATAAAAGCTATAGACTACTCAATACATCATCATGATCCAACCCAAAAATATACTCCCTCCGTTTCACGAAGATATATTTTTTTGAGTTTTTTAGTTTGTTTCATGAAGATAGATTTCCATAAAAGATTGTAGTTTTTAAGAAAAAATATCAAATACTATTGGTTGAGAAGTCTTGAAAACTGTTTATTGTAGAAATCAATGTACTTTTTAAGGATAATAATTGATTTTCTTAATATGTGTGAAAAACTCAAAAAATCTATCTTCGTGAAACGGAGGGAGTATATTATTGCGCAGACAATCTAAAACAAATTACAATTACAAAGAAAACAATATATAACCAGAATAATATCCGTTTGATAAAAAAAAAAAAAAACTAGTAATTTAGAGAAGAGTGGTGGAACTCGTTACCGAAAAAGAAAGGAAGCGCATAACACAATCGATGGCTGGATGGAATAATTTTTTTTTTTTTACCATTTAAAAGTAATATTTGTTGTATATGAACTCCACATCATTTTACTTCAATTATCAAATTTGATAAGAAACAAATTGTTTTATTTATGCTCTACATTTCTATTTTCTATTCTATTATTAGATATTTTATATTATCCAATCAAAAGCTGCGAAATAGGTCTACAATACTTTTGCTCCGAAATAGGTCTACAATACTTTTGTTCCAGCAGACCAGTTGACGCGGTAAGGGCTCAGGAAAGTTTGCACTCCAAGTCCTAGGGAGCATTTTTCAACACTTCTAAATTGCTATAAATAGAAGCCTAAACAGTTGATCAAAAAAAAAAAGTTGATCAAAAAAAAAAGTTGATCTAAACAAACTCCCGTATAAAAAAAAAAGATCTAAACAAACTCATTTTATCAATCTGAATATCACTTCTGCTCTCCATGACAATCTCTTCGCCTACCCAAGCCCATCAAGTGTTCTTCAATTACAGAGGAGAGCAGCTCCGTTACAATTTCATTAGTCACCTTATTGATGCCTTTGAGAGGCACGAGATTAAGTTCATCGTAGACAAGTACGAGCAGAGAGGCAAAGATCTCAAAAATCTCATTGAAAGAATCGAAGACTCGAGGATCGCGCTGGCTATCTTCTCTACCAGGTTTCGTATAGTAGTGTGCATGTGAAACTAACAATTAATGCACGTACTAGCTAGAGAATATTAACTAGCTATACTATACGCTAATGGTGGAAATGTATACTTAGGTATGCGGAATCGAGTTGGTGCATGGATGAGTTGGTGAAAATGAAGAAACTTGCGGATCAAGAAAAGCTCATAATCATTCCAATCTTTTATAAGGTCAAGGCACAAGACGTGAGAGGAAAAGAAGGTGAGTTTGGTGACAACTTTTGGAAGCTTGCGAAGGTTTCTAGTGGAGATCAGATCAAGAATTGGAAAGAAGCTTTAGAGTGTATCTCCGGCAAGATGGGTTTGTCTTTAAGAGACAAGAGGTAATTTCCACTCACACTTACTATTCTTCTTTTTTTACTTTTTTATAAGTTCCGTTTTCAAAATGTTAATGACATTGTATGATTCATGGTATACTTTTATTTTGAAGCTCTGAAGCCGATTTTGTCAAGGAAATTGTTAAGGAGGTTCAAAGAGTTATAGAAGCAATTGAATCCGAGGAAGACAAAAATAGTTTTGTGGTAAACGGAGGAAGCTTGAGAATTGCAATATCCATGGTATGTTTGTTAAAGCTCAATCATATAAAATGTTGGGACCTAGACACGAACCAGAGGTTGTCTTTTCTAAAGATCCTCAAGAGGCTTGGAAAAGTTTCCCCCACGATCATTGGGGCTTATTCATTTCATAACAACACAAATCTCAAAATTTGTTAGAAAGATTATTACCTTTTGAAAGTCACCATATAAATATACGTCTAAACAGTCTCACTTTATCAATTAGACTATCACTACCGTTAATTCTCTATTGCAGCTCCTTGCATAATTTCATTCTTTACTTCTTCAATTCATCGATGAGAATCTTCTTTCCCTCGGAAGTCCATCAAGTGTTCTTCAGTTACCCGGGAGAGCAACTTGAATACAACTTCATTAGTCACCTCATTGACAGGGCCGGCCAAATGAAATATTATGCCTGAAGCAAGAGAAATTTTTTGTTGCCCATTTACAATTATAAAATTAAAAAAATCACAAAATAATGCATTAGGCTCAAACTCACCACTTGATACCACCCAATTCCGCCCTTAACCACTACACTACAAGACACTTTGACAAATTTCATGCCCTTTAAACTTATAAACTAAGATGATGCCTAAAGTCCTAGCTTCACCGGCTTTAGGTCAGGCCGGCCCTGTTGAAAGGTATGATATCAAGTTCGTCATAGACAACTACGACGAGAGAGACAAAGTTCTCAAAAATCTCTTTTTAAGAATCAAAGAGTCGAGGATCGCGCAAGCTATCTTCTCTACCAGGTTTCGTATAGTATTGTATTGTTCATGTATATTAACACTTAGTTGTTAATCTGATTTTCTCATTAAACCAAAATGAAATGTACATGAGGTGTTTATATACATCTTAGAATAAAGCTAAAGGAGACTTTACTCTAACAACTCTATAACTAACTCTCTAACTACTATAATGTTAATATACCCCCTCAAGCCGAAAGTTAAGAAGGTGAAAAGAGGCTTGATGTAGATAATCGGAGAAGTATAGAGTTGAAAGGACCCGGATGTAGAGGTTTAGTAAGTATATCGGCCAGTTGATTACCACTAGAAACATGCATAGTCTTCAAGAACCCATTCTTCACTTGATTTCTAGTAGTATGGCAGTCGATCTCTACATGTTTCGTTCTCTCATGAAACACCGGGTTATTCGCAATGTGCAGAGCTGCTTTATTGTCACAGAACAACTTGGTTTGAGCGTCTAAATCAATCTTCAAATCCTTCAACATTTGCTGAAACCAAAGGAGTTCTTTTGTTGCTAAAGCCATACTTCGATACTCTGCCTCTGCACTGCTACAGCTAACAGTCTCTTGTTTCTTGGACTTCTATGTGATAAGATAATTGCCAAGAAACACACATACTCCAGTGACTGATCTTCTTGTATCTGAACATGTTGCCCAATCTGCATCCGCAAAGGCATTCAAACATAAATATGTGTTAACAGAGTAGAAAAGCCCTTGTCCTGGGTTAGTCTTCAGATACTTAAGCACATGATGAGCTGCTTGAAGATGTATATCTGTTGGACAAGATAAGAATTGACTAAGACGATTCACTGCAAATGTAATATCTGGTCTTGTGATGCAGAGATATAAGAGTCTCCCAATCAATTCCCTGTAAGGTTTGGCATCCTCAAGCAATGTTCCAGTTTCCATAGTGAGTGACATCTTTGGATCCATAGGTACAGACTTTGGCTTACATCCCAACAAGCCTGCATCTGAGAGAAGATCCAAGCAATACTTCCTCTGACAAACTGAAATCCCATCCTTATTTCTAGCAATTTCCAATCATAAAAAGAATTTAGCTGGTCCTAAATCTTTCGTTTTGAACTTAGCAGCTAAAACTTCCTTCACTGATCTCACAGCCTCATCATCATCACTAACTATGAGAATATCATCAACATAGAGAAGAAGAGCAATGAAAGACTTATCTGTTTTCTTCACAAACATCGTGTTATCTGCTTCTGATTGAATGAATCCATCATCTAACAATGCTTGAGAAAGACACTTACACCACTGTCTTGATGCCTGTTTCAATCCATATATAGATTTATGTAGTTTGCACACTGGATTAGGAGGAAGAACCAGACCATCAGGAGGAGTGTAACCCAAAGGCAAGCTCATATAAATCTCCTCTTCAAGATCACTATGCAAAAATGCATTAGAAATGTCCATCTGACATAAACTCCATCCTTTCCTAGCTGCTAAACCCAACATTAACTTCACACTAGCAAGCTTAGCAACTGGTGAATAAGTTTCAAAGTAATCAACTCCCTCTTGTTGTGTAAATCCCTGAGCCACTAAACGTGCTTTATACCTCTCTACACTGCCATCAGCAAGATATTTTGTTGTATATACCCACTTGCAACCAACAACATTCTTATCAGGAGGTAAGGATACTACACTCCAGGTCTTATTAAGCTCCATTGCCTCAAGCTCCAAATCCATAGCTTTTGTCCATTTGACAGATAGTATGGCTTGTTTAAAATTCTTTGGTTCTGTGTTTATGGAAATGGACATGATATAGGCTTGAAAAGGAGGTTTGAGTTTAGAGTATGATAGGACAGATGATAAAGGATAGGGTGTGGTAAAAATTTTAGGTGGTGGTGTAGCAAGTTGGGTAAGGGCACAATGATAGTCAGTCAGATATCCAGGAACCTTAGCTGATCTCTTTGGCCTCCCATTGTTCCTTGATACTGGTGGAGCTGCTGGTGCACCAGTTACATTATCACCTGTGACATTAGAAGGAATAGAATGTGTGGCACTGGTGGATGAATGCGATGTATGAGAAGAATGACTATCATTAGATGCAGAACATGGAACAGATGTAGCACTTGCATGATCAGTAGAATTCCTAGACTGAGACATTGTATTGTATCCATGATCAAGATCAATAGGGACAGGTAAAGGCAAGATGGTTTCATGAAACACGTCAGATGAGTTAAAAGAAGAACTATCATCTTGAAATGGATAAACATTTTCATGGAAAATAACATTTCTAGATATAGAAATCTGATTAGTCTCTAAATGAAGAACCTTGTAACCTTTATATCCAGATGGATATCCTAAGAAAACACATTTATCAGCTCTTGGACTAAACTTATGTCTATCTTTTTGCAATGTAGACACATAACATAGACAACCAAATGCTTTTAAGAATGAATACTCTGGTTTCTTCTTAGTAAGCAATTCATATGGAGTTAGATTAGCAAGAGAAAATGATGGAATTCTATTGATCAAGAACACTGCTGTTTGTATGCAATCAGTCCAGTAAGCTAATGGAATATTAGATTGGAATAATAATGCCCTAGCTACATTCAATAAATGTTGATGATTACGCTCAACAACTGAGTTCTGTTGAGGTGTATATGGGCAAGAAAACTGATGTAACATTCCATGAGATTTAACTAAATCAGTAAAAGCAAGTTCAGGCGCATTATCAGTTCTAATGGCCTTAATAGTTGAATTGTATTGATTTTGAACATGAGAAATGAAATCTGTGAACTTTTGCAAAACATCACTTTTATTCCTTAGAAGATATATCCATGTTACACGTGTGTAATCATCAACTATTGTAAGAAAATATCGAAAACCATCAACAGACTCAACTCTAAATGGACCCCAAACATCCATATGTATCAAATCAAAAGCTATACTAGACCTATTTCGAGTTGACTCATATGGTAACCTTTTTTGTTTTGCTAGAGGACAAACACTACAGGGTAAAACAGAAGAAGACCTGGACTTAGACATTGACAAATGTGTTGAAAGAAGCTTTAACTTGTCTGTAGATGGGTGCCCAAGGCGTTTGTGCCACAGATGTCCATCAACAGCCAAGGATCCAACGAAATGGGATGATATAGATGATGCATCAGGCTGCAATATGTAAAGATTATGCAGAAGAATCCCTCTACCAATCATCAAGCCCTGAATATACTCCTGAAGATAACAGAAATCAGGAAAAAAATGAGCTGAACAATTATCTCTTTGCAAAAGACTACTTATGGAAATAAGATTGAATTTGAAATCTAGAACATGCAATATGAGAGATGATGATAAATGCACAGTGCCACAATTCTTTATCGCTACTTTTGCCTCATTTGGTAAAGTCACTTGAACACCAGAAACACCAACAGTATTACTGAACAATGTTAAGTCAGAACAGACATGGCTAGTGGCCCCTGTGTCAAATATCCAACTATCTTTAGGGAGAGAATGAGATAAGGATGATAGGCATTGATGCTGAAATGTAAGGTGATCATTCTCATATCATAAAGAAGTAGAAGGAAAAGTGTTTGGATAAGTAGGATTACCAGAAGAAGATTGTGAAGCCATAATACCATTGTCAGTGATGGTTGCCACTAAAGGAGATGAAGTTTGAGACTCTGAAAGCTGAACATGAGCTGCAATCTGCTTGAGTAAAGATTGAATTGAGAAGAATTCATTTGACCAACATCCAAATCAGTAACTGTACTATCAAGAGAAACTCCATTTTGATCAGTCATTATGTTTGCTACTGCATGATTAGATGGTCGTGATCCTCCCTGGAAAGCATTCTTATTCTGGAAATTTGGAGTGAAAGATTTAGATGCATAATTCATACTTTTATATCCAGGTATGTATCCAGGAGGATACCCATGTTTCTTGAAGCATTTTTGGATCACATGACCTGTCTGACCACAAAAAGTACAAACTGGCTTGGAAGATTTAGACTGGAATCTATTGCCTTGTGTTGCAGCATAAGCAACCTGATCAGTCGAATAAGCTTGAGAATTCTGAAAGTTACTGACTGTATCAGAAGCTTGAAAGACAACAGATCCAGCTGAAGATGGCTTAATATTCTTCTGTCTTTCATCTTGAGTAACAAGATTAAAAACATCTTCAATGCAAGGAATCGGCTTCATCAGAAGAATATGTCTTCTTGTAACTTCATATGACTCATTGAGCCCCATCAAGAACTTAGTCACACGACTCCTTTGTTGTAACTGTTCCCATAGCAGAGCTGCACTACACTCACACTTGCCACAAGTGCAAACTGGCAACTCTACATAGTTCTTATACTCTTCCCACAACGTAACCAACTCAGTATAATAAGAACTGATATCTGATGATCCCTGTTGAATAGCACTAAGTCTTTGCTCTATCTCATAAACTCTAGGAGCATCATCTTGCTTAAATCTTGACAACAAATTTTTCCAAATCCCTTCAGCCGTAGAGATAAACAATAGACTTTGACCTATTTTCTTTGAAACCGAGTTCATAAGCCAAGTAGCTACCATATCGTTACACCTAGACCATGAACCATAATCACGATGTGTAGGAGCAGGTTTAGGTATTGTACCGTCAATAAAGCCAAGCTTGTTCCGAACATTGAGAGCCATCCGTACAGATATGCGCCAAGAATGAAACTCTGCACCGGAGCTTAATCGATCGGAGACAAGAATTAACCTAGCATGATCGGAATTGTGAAGGTAATACGGATTATCATACTGATCAATCATCGTATTAGCATTCGTATTCGGCACTGATGAAGAATTATTCGTATTCGCAGTCGCATTCGCCATTGATGAAGAAATCTATGAAATCCAGAGAAATGAAGCGGAATCACACCGAACAAATCAAGATCTGAACAAGGAAATGTTGATTTCAAGCTCGAACGAAGAAGAATTGTTGATTTCAAGCTCGAATCGAAGAAGAATGAAGAAATGGATGAACTGAGCTAAAATTGAGCTCAGGAAACAGCGACGAAGATGGTGAGATGCGATTCGATGTGAATCGATGGAAGAAACGGAGATTTCCGTGATGAATCGAAGAAAAAATGAAGAAATTTGAGCTCAAAAACTGGGAGATCTTGATTTTCTCGAGAAAATTCAATGAGAAAGTTTGTTTTGCTCTAATACCATATTAACACTTAGTTGTTAATCTGATTTTCTCATTAAACCAAAATGAAATGTACATGAGGTGTTTATATACATCTTAGAATAAAGCTAAAGGAGACTTTAACAACTCTATAACTAACTCTCTAACTACTATAATGTTAATAATGTAAAAACTAACAATGCACGTACTAGCTAAAGAAGATTAAAAAAAATTAAATTAGTTGTATCTATTTATTTTTATTTTTAAATTATCCGAAATCCCGTAATCCTCATACACCGAGACAGAGCATGTTATATTAGCTAGAGAAGATTAACAAATTAAATTAGCTTACATAACTCTTGTAAAAAGATGTATATGCGATATAGTATCGTACTATTGGTGGAAATGTATACTTAGGTATGCGGAATCGAGTTAGTCCATGGATGAGTTGGTGAAAATGAAGAAACTTGCGGACCAAGGAAGGCTCATAGTCATTCCAATCTTTTACAAGGTGAAGGCACAAGAAGTGAGAGGACAAGAGGTTGAGTTTGGTGACAATTTCTGGAAACTTGCAAAGGCTTCTAGTGGAGATCAGATCAAGAAATGGAAAGAAGCTTTATTCTTTTTTATAAAACTTGCAAAGGCTTCTAGTGGTTTTTTAGGAATCTCAAAAAAGTTGTCCCCGACTGATAAATCATGGTTTTTACCCGTTTTTATACCATGATATATGTCCGTTTTATCAAGTCTTTTTGGTGTTTTCTAGTGTTTGGTGTTTAATATTAGGTACAAGGATGCTTTGGACTCAATTGGTGTTTACTGGAGCATTATGGAGCAAAACGGAATGAGCAGTCAAAGTCACAAGTTCGGAGTGAAAATCTGATGTGTGTGTCGAGCGACACGAAATTCTGCGTCGCTCGACGCGACCAAATGGTGACAGAATAGTACTTTTTGGAAAATTTCCGTTTTCGCGCCAGAAAAGCCCAGATGTTTGCAATTGGGCCCATGACCGTCCTTGTACTCTATATATACGTATTTACAGCCATTGTTTAGGCTTAAGCTTTATTTTATTGTGTTTAGAACTTACTCTTAAGAGATATCCCTAATAAAGATGTTTTGTTCTTCATTGAATATGTCTGAGTAGTTCTCTTGTTAGGTTTAGGGTTTTCAAGGGTTTTGATGAATTGCTAGATCTGATTTCATTGTTAGGATAATATCTATAGAAAGTTCTTCATCTTGGCTTGTGTTTATTATTGATTTTAGCGTCATGAACTAGAATCTGATCTTAGGTTAATTGATAGACACGACAGTGTTATTGATTGCTTGAACTAGTCTTTGATGAGCAGAATTCCTATTCGCAAAGACATTTGGTTTAGGGTTTTGTGAACAATTGTGCCTGATCTTTAATGCTTGTTTAAATCAATCTGATTTCGCAACGACAGTTGGTTGTCTAGGGTTTAAGCATAGATAATATTCGCAGCGACAGCTGGTTTGTTTTACATTCGTGTGCATGTTTAGGAACAATGCTTTAATAATCCTATCTTTTATTTATCATCTGCAATTCTGATTTTCCTGAGATTTCCATGAACCTAGCTTTTATCTTCATTGCTTTAAAGCTTATTACTATCCTGCTTGCTTGTTTAATTCAGTTTTTCATACATTATAGTTTGCCTAGCTTAATCAGAAAGTACATAATCTATTGTGTCCCTGATTCCCTGTGGATTCGATAACCTTAAGTGCTACAGTTGATCTCTTAATTTGAGAGAGTAGTTCAAAGGAAATTTGAGCATATCACCGACCACAAAGATCTTGTGTTTGTCTCGGATAGACACGCTGCGATATACAACGGTTTGGAAACAGAGTATCCACTAGCTCATCACGTTTGTTGTGCGGGGCATCTATACAGGAATGTTGTCCATATTTTCAAATGTGAGGGGTTGGCCCAAATGGTTTCTAATGCGGCGCGAGCATATACAGTTGGTGATTTTTGCTATTGGTTTGAAGAGATTCATGCACGTAGCCCAGAGTGTGTTGATTACCTCCTTGACATTGGGTTACCTCATTGGGCATTGACATATTTTCCGGGGATGCGCTATAACCTCATGAGTAGTAACATATCCGAATCTTTGAATTCAGCTCTACAAAAAGCTATGACTTTTCCCATTGTTGCAATGGTCGAATTCATTCGGACAATGTTGATGAGGTGGTTTTGTCAGAGGAGGGAGAAAGCACAAAAAATGTCTTACGAGATGTCCACCGGAGATTGAACAAATTCTCATAGACCATTTGAAAGAGGCAGTTGAGTGTGCTGTTGTTGCGGCGGACGACTGGATCTACCAGGTGAACGACGGGGAAGGGATGTTGTTTACTGTGGACCTCAAAAAGAAGAAATGCACTTGTCGTGTCTTTGATGTTTTGATGGTCCCTTGTTGTCATGTTCTTGCTGCCGTAGGCATAAGGAATGTAGACTTCTACACTCTCATAGGCGAACCTTTGGAGACAAGGGTTTGGCAAAACTTGTGGGAGGAAATTGTGTTACCTCCCCAATGAGCGGGACATCGATGTCCCAATTTCTGCTTCGGGCAATGACACCAGACCTCCTAAAACTAGGCGGGGTGCATGTCGTCCCAGAGCGATTAGGATGCCCTCTAACGGTGATTATAATGTAAGTAACAATTTGAACATGGTATGTCTTGTCATTAATGGTGCCATTTCTAAATTTGTCCTAATGCCATTGTGAATTTTATTTCATTTTGTAGAAAAATGGAGGGAAGAAAGGGAAGTGCACCACATGTGGAAAGATTGGGCACAACCGTGCGACTTGCAAAAACCCCATATAGGCGAAGATGTCTTAAAATGTCTATTGTGGGTTTTGTATTTACATAAATATATGTACCCTCTTTTGAAACATTATGGTATGTAGGCTCCTAAGTATTATTAACCTTTACCATGGTGTACCCCTTTTTTTGGACATTACATGTCTTCTTGTAAACCTTTTGTAATTGGCTTTGAATTGCATATCTAATTTATAATGTTTATGGAGTTTTTATAATATGGACACCTAAATAGTTTGCTCCAGGGACATCTTTATATTTGCGTACCACATGTATGCCACGTGGGTCCGACCTGACTTGTAACGTCACATTTATATTGGTATTTGTCTCATTATATCACGTTTGTAAAGCCATTTCTTCAATATATTCCCTCATCCATCTCTCTCGTAAACCCATTATATTACGTTCGTAAACCCATTTCTCCTATCACTCACCTAAAGCTTACCATGGGACGCTATAGCTACAGCCAGCCATCGTCATCTTCAGATGATCTTAACGAGAGTTTTGATTGCTATGCTTGGCACCAAACTTGCGGGATTCCGAGCGCTTGCTTTTGCGGGGGTGGCGTCTGTGTTAGATCTTCCAAGTCGGACAGAGACAGGGCGTGGAGGTTCTACACTTGCACTCTATTAGACGATGTGAGTGCATTTGGCCTTTTTTTTTATGTTTGCAAGCTGTCCAAGCTGTTTGTCGTATGGGATGTCTCATATGTTTTCTATTTTCTTTCCTACAACATAGGAAGATCCTGACCCATCCCCTTACCATCTTTTCAAATGGTGCGACGAGGCTCTGTTTGATGAGGTTCAGTCCTTAAATCGTCAGAAGATGCAGCAGGATGACCGTCTCGATGCTATCGTAACCGGCTATGATGCTCAGCTTGTCCAACTCCAAGAAGTTGTCCACAGTTTGGAGAAGAGGGTGGACATGATACGCCTAAGGGGGACATCATTGTCCAAGGGTGCCATGATGATTGTTTGCGCTTGTTTTACTGTTGGCGTAGTTCGTTCTTTTTTATTTTTTGTTTAGTTCCCCTTATGTTGTGTAAACCATTATGCTTTTATCCATCTTGTATTACCAACTGGTTATCAATGTTTATGCTTTGGAAGTAACATCATATCATAGAAGGTTGATATGTTTCCGTGGTTGACTTGACCTGTGTAAATGATTAAGCCAAGGAATTAATTCGCCTTATGGACAACTTGTTTGTCATCGATGTCCACATGCAAGTCCCCTTTTTCCGGGGTAACCAAAAATTTGTTGACGTTTCCTTTTTGTGGACAATAATAAATAACAATATGTCCCTCAATGACCAGACGACCATAGCTATTACAGCAAGTCCACTTAATTACCAACATTTAACAAAACATACAGAAAGATGAGAGCCGAGAAACAAAATGAGAATAACCACATTAGTGGATGCAATTCCACCACCTCATACAGTTTTCACAAACTGATTCAGTGAAATGAAAGTGACAATTGCGCAACCAGGAAGGTGGTCCAGCTAGATTTGGCGGCCACAGGGGGCAACACCACCATGAACAGAATTGTGGACAAGATTCACCACTCCTGCATAATGAACAACTATTCGAAGTTGTTGGGGGATACAACAACAAATGTTGCCATGTGGAACTAAAAAGAATCATATTCTTGGGACCAATGGTGTTTATGTCCCAAAACACCCGTTGAGTCACGTTTACCGCTACATCGAAACAGGATATCATGGACTTAAACTTCTTCATGGCCATCGTAGCTTGATTATGTCGTCCACTAGATGACAGAATCAGGGCGTGTAAGAAACAAAATTTCGAGCAAGTGGAGTCTTTGTCAGCAAGTAAGTTGATACTCCGGTCAAGCACACCGTCTTGAATTGCAATCCTAAGAGCCTCGAGGTAGCAAGCTTCTTCATTGCCGACAATGGAACAATGAACAAGGAATGCCCGATATGGTGATCCTTCATTAATACTGATTGGAATTACAGCAAGATAATCAAGGGACGCCGCTTTCAGTACAGTCGGGCTGAGCGCAAGCTCCATCCTGTGTTTGCTCGAAGCCAAGAGAGGGCCAAGATCTGTTGCAAGCCCTTTGGCCACCAAGACGCATATTGAAATTTGGAGACTGGTTGGGAGGGAAAATAGCAAAGAAAAGTCGTCCACATTAGAAGTTGCCATGTTATTTTTTAACGAATAAGATTTGTTGGGAAAAGAACGGTATGAATGTGGCACCATATCGTTCACCTATATATTGGTAAGTTAATTGAGTGTTTTAAACTGATTAAAATGTTTATTTGCATGTCTTTGAAGCTATCATTACGATTAGTGACGGGCTCACCGTTTCCTAAGTAAGCTCTGCATCACCAGTATTAAATCCATTTAATTATTTTCGGCGGGAGTTGTCTACATCAGTCTTAAGTCATAACTAAAACGTAAAGCAACTTAACACTATTGCCCGTCCCATTTGAATAAAATGCAGGCTGCCTAAGGGTGGACGAAGTTAATATTAAGGACAAACTTATTTCGCTTTTTGGAAAATGTCTATGACGGGAAATGATTTTTTCGTTTTGTATTGACCTTATTTTCTATAAATTGCATTGATTTGGATGAGAATTCTGTGAACATAGTTGAGTGGTAATGAACAACGTCATACACCAATAGAATCGACGTAATACAATACTAATTATCATTAAAAAGCACGAATTGTACATCTCACCATATGTACAAAGCCATCAAAAAATTTGACCCCCTATCACCCCATTACCATCCCCAATACAAACAACACGCATAATATAATGTGTGAGGTGGATAGCAAAGAGGGGATAGTGGGTCTAATTTTTTGATGGTTTTGTACAAATGGTGAGCAATACATGACATGCAAACTAGAAGCATACATACACAACCATTAATAATTCCATTACACAACACGAAAAACACTAGCTAAGCAACTGCAAATCTGCTTGACATCGTCCACAACAACCAACTCATGTATTACGCTGTATCCCAAGGGGGGCCAACACCAACAACACAAGCTCTCTGCCTGGACATTTGGACGAACGAGAAGAAGTTTGTATGTTCATTTGTAGAGGGAATATGGGTGAGAAGAAGTTCATAGAGGAACCCACCCTCTTAGTTATCAATGTATAGCTTACTCCTAACATATATAATACCCGACTCCTAGCTAGTGGAGATTTATTTGTAGATTTTATTGCAACCTCACAAATGCCATCATTTCGATGTGTAAAACCCTATCCGTAGCAACAGCTATTTGCAACCCACTTGTATAAACTAATATTTAATTTTATGGACAACTATCTATAACGATATGTAACGATACAACAAAAGACATTGGGGAATAAAAAAATTAACTCCCAAATTAGTTAAAGTTAGCTAACCTATGTAGGTCAACATCTAGTAAAGTGTTAGGTAGGGGTTACTCTTCTTTCATACTGTACATCCTAATACCGAGAACACAGTGTTGTATTTGACATCCGGCTGAAGTGAAGTGACATGTACACAACTTTTTCAGAAGTGTTTTGTCATTGTGGGCCCAACCGACTGTTGAGTGCTTTTTATCATAACATTCAGGTTTAAGAGAGTTTCAGAATGTGAATCTACATTTCAAAACCTTCATATTTGAAGCTGGGGTCAAAGAGAGACCCACACATAGTCCACAAGTGTGGCTGTACAAAAAGTCATACACATAGTCCATAGTTTTTAAACTTAATGAAATAAGCCCATCGTTTTTAAAAGTTTAAACAAATATGTCCACATGGTTAATAAACACAAACATGAAAATAATCTCTTAAAGTAGAAGAACATTGTAAAGATAAGGTAGAGTTTGGAAGCAACAGTTTCTAGTCAGTCACGTAAGCTGTGGACAAATTCCTCGAAAATATCCACAGCATACGTCATACGGAGGGTAGACAAGAGATCTTCACTGATGCCATCAAGAGGGAGACCCTGCGCAAGGAGATGTATGAATGTAACCGCCATGGGAGCGGCATCTGCATTCTTTGTTGTCTGAGAGGCGTTATTTTCACGCTTGAAAGAGAAAACTGTGGGACAAGGGTTTGTTGGACAGGCTAAGTCATTCACCGCAACAGGAATCATTTCAACCAAGGGTTTTATTAGCTTCTCGACCTTACCATCTTCACTCTCACTAAACCGTGGATCGACTACATAAACTGATGAAGTTGGAAGGGAAATGTAGACGACAACCCAATGGTCTTTGCCCCAATACATTGGTGCGTAGATGGAGTCCACTTCTGATAACCAGCCTAGCTTGTTGGGGCGGCCAGGTACAACCCCCTTGACGTAGTTCTTAATGCTGCTACTCCAGCACAATTTCTCATCTTTCTTTAATTTCTTGAAGTGGTTGTGCTCTGCAACCAGCTGCCGGATGAACCAAGTATCGAGGATAGCAAACTTGTTCTTTGTGAGACTGTCTCCAAATTTGGTCCACAGGACGGACAGGAGTGCATCTATGTGCTGCTTGGGAAACAATATAAATTATCTTGTAAACCATAATATATGTGGACATAAGCTAATATACATTTGTAATTCCATGTTACACACATACCTTATACTGGAGGACTTTTTTAGATGAATAGATGTCCACGAAAAACGACTTGGTCTCCAGATGCCCATTGATCATGTACTCCCTAGAGAATCAGTACACAACTGTCAAATTCATGCTAGATGTCAGAGAAATTGGTAAATTTTGTACTGCATTATGCTTACTTGTTTTTTCCACTTTTGAGCTTTGAAAGGAACTTCTGTCTCACTTCCTCAGTCACCAAGGGAATAGGACTGGTAGTCAGGTCTTTCATAGAGGCACCATCATTCACCTGTGATTTTTTCTGCTCTGTTTTCTGAAACCGTGTGGGTACTTTCCTGGTCCTCTTCAGTGGTAGGACATCCTCGAAATCGTCATCGCCATCAGACAAGGCTCTTTTTCCCTGCAGAGCCCGCAACAACACGTTCAGTCTCCTTCTCGACGGCCTACGAATACCACAATGGATGTTGTAATCTGTACACAGAGCAAGGGGGTAACATAACAGTACGTAACTTACATATTATACCTGTACATCTCGAGGGTCATTTTGTTCTTGAACATGGACAACAGATGGTGGTAGATTCTCTTGGGAATTTGTGGCAGTCCCCTCTGCAGTATCGACCTCCTGGTATGGGACAATGTGCAAAATGTAATAATGGAATGCAAAGTTTTAAAATTTATGTTCCATGTAGAGGAATGGTACATTAGATGCTTGGTTCACGAGGTTTGAACCGTTGGAGTCCACACCGCCTGGCTCCAGACGGGATTCATTGCCTACAACCAAATCCGACTGGAGTGGTCCCGAGACACCCACATCGTCCACATGATCCATGGATAAGTTTGTTGTCTGCAAAAACCCTGTCATCTGTTCCAATAATTGGGGAACAAGTATGCAATGCTACAAGTGTGGACAAGATCTGTTACTGGGGCAGGATCTAATGCAGGAGGCAAGACAAAGTGTACTTCATCTTTTTCATCTCTACCACAAGCAGAATTACTGGTAGAATCCATCTGTAACTTGGAGTCATCATGCGAAACTTGTCCCTATTGACCGATATTATGATTAGCATTGATGCTTACCGTTAACTTTAAACCAATGTTTCTTAGGGAAATTTTAAAAAAACACACCTGTACACTATGTCCTTCTCTACCACCCAGGTTGACACCATGCTCTCTATTGATTTCATCTATAACATTGGGGACACCTTCGTAGGCCGGCCAACCCACTGTATCAAACTGGAAATTAAGGGTTGTTTGGGTCAGCTGGATTGGCAGCATGGAGGAGGTCGGGTTCAGTTCATTGAAATCCATATGTTGGTTATCACGGATACCCGACATGGGGATGGCGCCACCGGGGTCCACCATTTTATCTTTATGGGCCGGGGACATATGTTCTGTGCATTTGTCACCAGACACTGGCATCTTGTCCCCCGACAATGGGGACGGCGAGGCCGTTGACATATTCGCCGCTTGGGGAGAATTGTGTTCTGGTGACTTGCCCCCATGACGCATTGCGCGTATTGCCTCATCGAGGAGCTCATTAACTATTGCCTTCCTCTCTTGCCTAAGTAGTTCTTCGATATTTACCAGGTGGTCAGCATTCTTTTCATCTATTTCACGCAAGTGCTCTGCGTTCTTTTCATCCACTTCACGAAGGAGACCAGCACAGTCCACACAGTGGTTTGTATTTGTCTCCTCATCCACCTTCTCCTTCCCCTTTGTCTTCTGATCTTTTGTCTCTACCTTTGGCCCAATTACCATCCTTGGCCACGTCATGTCCCCACTATTCCAGGTATCCTTGGTGAATTTGTATCCACTGCCAATGAGTCGATTCATGTACAAAACCGAATTGTCCTCAACTTCTCCTTTCCAGTATTCGTCATACTGAATTGACTCATCATCATTATCGCTGGGCAACACCAATACTGGAAACTGTAACTGCCAAAACATAGCAAGTATCAATTAGGGAAAACGATGACATGTATCATACAATGTGTACAGTTTTCTGGATTACTCACCAATCATTCTTTGTCGACATCAGAAATCGTCAGCAATCCGTCGGACATCCGTAACACCATTCTGACGACATAGTTGCGTCGGAAATCCGTCGGTACAGCTGACCAATCAAACTTTGCCGACATCGTAAACCGTCATAATTCCGTCGGAATTCCGTTACATAATTCTGACGACTTATCTCCGTCGGAAATCCGTCGGTCTACCTGACCAATCATTCTTTTCCGACATCAGAAATCGTCAGCAATCCGTCGGACATCCGTAACACCATTCTGACGACATAGATGCGTCGGAAATCCGTCGGTACAGCTGACCAATCAAACTTTGCCGACATCGTGTAGTCTGAATTCCGTCGGTAATACGGTAATATAGACGGAATACCAACGGAATACCGACGGTTTATACATATAACTTCTACTATAAATACACCTGATGGAGTGTATATCTTCTACACCTCTCAGTAACAAAAAAAAATATGTCTTCTAGCTCTCCAAAAGAAGACGCAAAAACAACATCCGAGGCTAATTTTTTTTATGTTCCAAAATACTCCTGGGAAACCGAATCTCATTGCGACGAATTCACTCAAGAGATTCCCACTTACTCGTGGGAATTTGATACCTGCTCACCAATCCATAAAGAAGATTCCACATTAACAATAGTGCCTGACAGCCAGTGGTCGCAAAACATCCACCACGCCAATCCAATCGAAGCCGAGCAACCATGTTAATTGATGGAAAAGTCAGGTACTTACACTGGAAGTACTTCAAACGTATGTAAGGATCAGTACTATGATTATGAATTCACACAAAGCCCAGAAAAGCCAAACTTAAATTTAGAAGTTGATGCAATATTCAAACGTGAATTGTGCGACGGATTTATAGATTCTCCACCAAAGGATCATTACTATGGTTTGGAGTTCGCCCAAAGTCTAGAGAAGCCAAACATAAATCTAGATGTTGATGCAATCAAAAGCGAATTGTGCGACGGATTTGTAGATTCTCCACAAAAGAAAAAAAAGGGAAAGAACATCACTAAATGGTTCTAACAAAAGAAGAAAAAGGGAAAGAACATCACAAAAGTGGAAACCGACATATGATTTTAAAATGCGGAGTTTATTATTTAGTTGTACCATAACCTTTGTGTGTTTAATATTTGCAAGGATTTCGTGTACCTGTTTAAGAATGTGTTCTAAATTTTATGTTTCATTATATGTAATGTTTTATTGGAGTTGCAATACCAATTATTATTGTTAATTAGTCATTGAACATGAATATATATATATATATATATATATATATACTATTAAATAATATGATATACAATATTTGTCCACAGCTGAAATGATTAAGCTTAATTCCTTTATTTGAGTTTTATTTGTCTGTTGTAATACTCAGATTCTTGTGCACAGACAGTTTTGTTAATGAAATGAAAAATATTATACGGAACACAGAAATGTGAGAGAAGAACATAAAAAACCAAACATTTATTCCCAAATTATTATTCTGAATCTTCAGAGGGACCTTCACTAGGGATAGAGTCTGAATCGTCGTCAAATTCCCCTACTGTTTCCTCTTCGTCCGAATGCACTAGATCATCCCCGACATGTGTGACATCAACGACAAGGTCAATGTTATCCATCTCCTCAACAGGTGACATTGGTACACTTCTCGATGGTTGTAGAGCATCATGTTCTGGAACTCCATAGATTTTTCCTCTGGGGTTTATTGGAGTTACTGTGATCTACGGATCTGTACGGTAGGCTACTCGAGGATATGGCATGTAGCAAACCTATTAATAATTAGTTGATATTGTTAATATACATGAACAAGAAACCTTAACTACAACCTACATAGGTAAACATATTAGTGTATTGATACCTGGTCTGCTTGAGACGCAAGGATAAATGGATCGTAATACTGTAGTTTTCGGCTTGAATTTATCGAAATAACACCAAGAGGGTCAACTCGAACCCCTCTACCATTGGATGGATCATACCAATCACACATAAACACAATGCACCTCAAGTTCAACATTCCTGGATAGCGGATTTCCAAGATTTCTTTTAAAATCCCATAGTACATGGTATCGCCGGAATTCGCCGAAATACAATAGTCCGCAGTTGATGTTTGACGTCCTTCCTCGCGGATCCTGAACGAATATCCCCTAGTGCAAAACTGAGGATATGAAGTCGCGGTGCTGTGTAAACCATGAACAAACTCCAGTGACCATGTCGGGAGGGGTTGACCACGTGCTATACAATCGGAAACCTAAAAATGATAATAGTAAGATATAAGTAACATATGAACATGACAACATCGAAAAGTAAGAGTAAGTAATTATATTAAACTTACATAACATTTCAACCACCTCTCAAATTCTTCGTCTTTCAAGACAGCAAGTTCGGCATCTGTCTTATCACGATGGTAATCACATGCGAGAGACATGTATATCCTGTAACATAACAGTCGTTAGTAGATGAAGTAAAATAATTCAATAAATTTAGTATGATAACTAATATATATATACCTTTCGTACTCCAAAATTTCATCACAGTTTCTTAGGATATATGTATGCAAATGTGTGACCTCTTGTGGTGATAGTATGCGTTTCTTTCGTTTTCCACTTGCTCGACCAACTTGGGAAAACAACTCGGGAACTACCACGTCATAGACTGCTTTCTCACCTCTATCATCATATCGGGGAGGCCGTCTCGCCTTAGTACTAACTGCCGGTGGAAAGTAATATTTGGAAAATTGTGAGACTTCCTCGTTTATGCTTTGTGCGACAATAGATCCCTCAACCTTGCTCAAATTTTTAACCTTTTTCTTCACGTGGAACATGTAACGCTCGAACGGATACATCCATTAGTATTGAACAGGGCCTCCTAAGGCTGCTTCGCGGGGGAGTTGAATAGGAAGATGTTCCATAATGTCAAAAAAAGACGGTGGAAATATCTTCTCAAGATTATAAAGGAGAACCGGGATATTGGCCTCCAAGTTACGTATCCCGTGGGAGGTAAGCGTTCTTGAACATAAATCTCGGAAGAATGCACCAACTCCTACAAACGAAAATTAAACAAGTTAGTACATATAAAGTAATATTATGGTTGTAAGAACTAAAGGGAGTAAGATATATACCTACAATAGCTTGGTGGATAGGTTCTGGAAGAAGATATGCAAATACAAATGGAAGAAGACGCTGCATCACGACATGATAATCATGACTCTTCATCCCTATAAACTTGGCTTCCGTGGAATCCACGCAATTACGTAGATTAGATGCGTAGCCGTCTGAAAATTTTACAAATTTTTTGAACCATTCAAAAAATACTTCTTTCTGCCCAGCGTCTAACCGGAAAGCAGGCATCGGCAATCTACCGTTCGAAACATGAAGAGATGGCCTCGAACAAATCGATGGCAAGTCGAATCTAGACTTCCAGTTGTCTTTGGTCTTTCCTGGTACGTTTAATACGGTGTTCATGATGTTATCAAAGAAATTCTTTTCCACATGCATGACATCTAGATTATGCCGAAGTAGATGGTCTTTCCAGTAAGGAAAATCCCAGAAAATACTCTTCTTGTGCCAATTGTGATATTCCCCACAACCGTCGACGGGGTAATGGCCATTACCCCCACATTCCGGAGTTTGCTCTGCACCAAAATCTCGTAACTGTTCCAACATGATGTTACCATCTATCTCAGGAGGTGGACCATGAAACACTTGTACATTCGTCTTGAAATGTCTTCTAGACCGACGATACGGATGATTATCCGGCAAAAAACACCTATGGCAATCAAACCATGAAGTCTTCCTGCCGTGCTGTAATTGGAAAGCTGAAGTATTGTCTTGGCAATAAGGACACACCAATCTTCCATGCGTTGACCATCCAGATAACATACCGTATGCCGGAAAATCGCTTATGGTCCACATAAGAACCGGACGCATGTTGAAATTCTGCTGCACTGAAACATCGTATGCTGTAACACCATGCTCCCACAACATCTGCAACTCACAGATCAATGGTTGGAGGAATATATCGAGCGACCGTCTTGGATGATCTAGCCCGGGAACTAGAATTGAGAGAAACAAGAACTCTCGGCGCATGCACATAGATGGAGGCAAATTGTAAGGTGTCACGATGACCGGCCACAATGAATATTTCCTTCCATGCTTGCCAAACGGGTTGAAACCATCGGTGGATAAGCCTATGTATACATTCCGTCGTTCATAGGCAAAATCTGGATACACGGATTGAAAGTGTTTCCACGCTTTCGCGTCAGAAGGATGCGTGATATCTCCATCTTGACTATGCTCTGCATGCCATCTCATAGAATTAGCTGTGCGTTGAGATTCGTACAGCCTCTTTAACCTCTCCGTTAAGGGTAAATACCACATCCGTTTGAATGGAATCTTCACCCTCCCACTTGTGTCCTGGAACAGTGGTTTGTTGCAAAATTTACATTTATTTCGGTTCTCGTCTTCTCTCCAGTATATCATACAGTTGTCGATGCACACATCAATAACCTGGTAGGGCAAACCAAGACCGGCAACAAGTTTTTGGATCTCGTAGTATGATCCGGGGGCCAGATTATCTTCTGGCAAAATATCTTTCACGAACTCGGCGAATGCATCAACACAATCTTCGGACAAATTGTAATTAGTATTTATGTTCATCATCCTAGTAGCAGAAGATAGCGGTGAATGACCATCCCTACAACCGCTGTATAGTGGTTGCTTTGCTGCGTCTAACATATCGAAAAAACTTCGAGATTCTAAATTAGGCTCTTCAACCCTACCACCCTCATAACCACCCGACTGGAAATTATCTCTAACCATCGCAACCGTACTTACCCCAACATCTACTTCCGCTGTAGGTTCCCCTACGCTATCCGGAAAATAAGGTGCATTACTACTACCATATTCATAATTCCTTTCTCCATGTAAATACCAAACCTTATATCCCGCCCTAAATCCATATCTATATAAGTGGTTCCAAACATTAGGAACATCAACACTAATTCTATTACAACATTTAGTTTGAGTTGAACCCTTGGTTCCGGACATTCGTACTCCTATAGGAGAAATTCTGATGATTCCTGTAGTTTGAGTTGAACCCTTGGTTTCGGACATACCCCTGCCCGTTCATGTAATTCACTTCCTCTTGATCACTATCTCCTCCTTCGGTCATATCCTCAGCTAGTGCTTCTCCATTCTCATCGGCAAAGTGAACCATCCTTTGGTTCCCTTTGAGCAGCAAGTTAACCTTAGCCGTTAGGTCATCGATCTTATGAGAATCTGTTCCATTGGATTTCGTAGTCCGATCGTATTCCTGAGATTTGTTGCTTGAGCTTGCGGCTAGGTTCTCAATGAGCTTGTGAGCACTTTCCTTTGTCTTGGTCATAAAGTTACCATCACTAGCAGCGTTCAACGTGTTCCGGTAATCCCAATCAACACCGTCGTAGAAAATTCCCAGCAAGTTCTCATCCGTGAATCCGTGATGTGGACACTCCCTTTTATACTCCTTGAACCGTTCCCATGCCTCATAGAAAGATTCTCCAGTTTGTTGCTGAAACGTGGAGATCTTGTTTCTCAATCCCGCGGTCTTAGCTTTGGTATAGAAGTAATCCAAAAACGCTGCCCTGCACTGTGGCCAAGTCGTGATAGATCCAGCAGGTAAAGACTTGAGCCATCGTGAAGCCTTATCCGCGAGCGAGAAGGGAAAAAGCTTGCACTTAAGGAAATCCGGGTTCATCCCATTAGAGCTTGTCGTGGAGCAGATCTCCTCGAAATTCTCTATATGGTCCATCGGAATTTCAGCGGGCAGTCCGTGGAATAGATGTTGCTTGACCAGCATGATCATCTGAGGCTTGATCTCATAGTCTTGCCTTAAAACACCCGGAGGAACGATTGCAGCTCGGTTCCTATAGAAGGCGTGAGGATTGTCCATATCCCCGATAGCACGTTTTGGTTGCTGGTTTTGTTGCTGTTGCAACTGAGCCATCTGATCTTGTAGCCTCTTCATCTCGGCCACCATATCAAGATCTGTTTGGTCACCCATGTCGACCGTATCAGATTTTTTTCTTTCGGTTGGTTCGTTCTAGTCTTGCAAGTTCCGAGTTACTGAAGCACACGAGAGGCATTTGTCGACTCTTTCGGGTAGACTTTGCTTTCATGCACCTAAAACACAAGCAAGAGAAACAAAAAGAACGAATTAGTACTTAGTCTAGAAACGTATTTTAAAACTAAAGGTATCGAAGTAGTCCCCGGCAACGGCGCCAATTTGATAACAGGATTTTACCCTGGGTTAAGAACTCAATTCCTAAATTACTAATCCGATGTAGAAATAGAATTAGGTTCGTTCAGGGACTGGCAATACACTTTAATTCCTTTAAACACAATTCTAGCTACGCGATTCAAGTGGTTTTAAAGTGTCACGAAAATAAAATAACAAAGCAAAGTAAAATTCGGTTGTAAATAAATATGATAAAGGCGTTAGACAAGGGAATTATCTCAGGGAATAGATCATCAAGAACCAAGCAATTATTCAGGATATTAATTCTAAAACCAATCTAGAACACAATCACGATTTTATGAGGAATCACTGTCGTGGTATCAACAACTTTATTAATAAATCTAGCACCCTAAACTGTCGTTTGAGACTAAAGAAATTAACAAGCATTAACGAGTGAGATTGATAAGTTCACGATTTGCCTTAACTTCAACTGTCGTTGGCTAAGGGTCAAATCGCCCATCTAAGTTTATTCAAGCAATTTACTACACTTTTGATGAGTAAATTAAACCTAATATCAAAGGCTAGGTGATCAAGCTAGTCTAGGCAATAAGCTTAACATTAGATGAAGATATCAAATATAAGTATGATCCTATCTATGCCGAGTTCATGAATCTCTAAATCCCTTTGAAATCCCTAATCTAACAAAGGTAACTACTCGCACATGATAGAACGAAAAACACAAAGAGAGATGAAAGTATTCATGGAATAAATTAAAGAGAAGGGTTCAAGAGAAAACTCAATAACGTGTAGATGAACAACTCTTGAATCCAAAACAAAGTACAACGAAAATCTCTCTAGGGCTCTTAGATCCAAAACGTAAAAAGCAAGTAAAGTTTGGTGATGTTTTTAGCGTGTAAAACTTGTGTAGAAAGTAAAGGAAGAAGCGTATATTTATTCTCCAAGATGTTTCCTTCTTTTAAGGGCTGCGGCGGTTGAGTAAATCCAAGGAAGATCTAGGGTAAATCTTCTAAGTGAATATTTCCATTAAGTGAATATTCCCTTTAATGAATCTTCTGGGAGCAGGTCGGTCAAATCGGGAGCGGGTGCTCCAGCTGCTCCAGAATCCAAAAGATCGTGTTTTCCTATCTTTTTCACCAAGACTCCTAGCAAACTCCAATTCTTCATTCCAGCCACCTTTGGACCTAAAAAGACTCGATACAAAGGAGAAAGACTCGATAAAACCCTACAAAACAATGGTTAGAATACCCCAAAAATGGAGTATATCAACCGACGACAATTCCGACGGCCAGAAATTCCGTCAGAATAGGCCCTGTTTTCTTGTAGTGTAATTTATTATTCACTGTGAAGTTCATGTCCTATGGCTATGAGTTTGAAAGACTCCATTTTCTTCTTTATAAAACTTTTAAAATGTTACCATAAAATAAAAAGAGTCACAGAGTAGTTTAATCTTCAACAATATAATGTAATCTTTCTTGCTAAACCCTCTTTAAGTTTTATAAACAAATTATTTGGTTGGTTATTTAACCTCCATATCCATACTTATACTACTATTAAAGTTCACAAAACCAAATACAGAACAAAACTTTTTGCCATTTGGACTTCCAATTTTAATTTTCTCAGATTCGATCTAAGAGCATGTACAATGGTTGCTCTTAAACCATGTTCTTAGCATTAAACTGATTAAAATTAAATGAGAAATAATTTTATTAAGTTGAAACACATCTTAGTTAAGAGCCATTTCAGAGTGTTCTTAGCAGATATGTGTCATTCAGTTAATGGTGTGTTTCAAAAAAATTAAATTTTTAATTCTTTTTCCTATTTTATTAAGAACACTTTACACAATTTTACTATTGAAAGTGAAGAACGCAAATCATGTTCTTAACTAATCATAATCTTTATTTATTAATAAAAAATATCTTAAGAACACAAAACATGTATCTACCATTGCATTTGCTCTAAAAAAAATGAAATTAAATGTTGTTTCTTTGTCATTTATTTTGTGAAGAGGCATGTGGTAGCTACAGATTAACATAAAATTTTGTGTAGATGATGATTCTCTTTTTTTCATTGACAGATGTAGTTAATTCCTTCTTCAATAAATTGATACTTCTCCAAATAAGAAATGATGAAATCACTTCTCAAATTTTTACTAACATAATATGTATATTGTTATATACACACACCATATAATTCCAGCTAGCTTGTTAATTTTGCTTTTTTTTGTCACAACATAAAGAAAATAAAAAAAGAATCCTATTGCTTTCATTTTTGGCCACAACAACAATATAAATTTGAACAATGTCATCTTTGAATTACATTCTTGCAACAATGCCACTGTGAAAAAAAATTTGCAAGCGGTGCCATCTTTTACAAACATGAAAGACAAAAATGTCCCTATCACAAAACACCCGTTTCTCTCTGTCTCCTCTCTTCTTTCTCTCTCTCAAACCCAGGCGATTATCCCGATCACTGCAACCATATAGTTCCACAATCTCCGATCGATCCTTCTCCCTCCGCCGTAATCAGCCGCGCCTCGCTCGCTTTCTCAATCGGATTCTTCTCCGGCGGCGATTATTTCTTCAATCGGTACCAACCACGAAATAGCGAAACTAAATCCGCTAGGTTTAGACCTATATCACTTTTCTGAGCTGGATCTCGAAGCAAGCGAAATCGATTATCTAGCAGATGCTAGATCCGAATCCAGCTATGAGAAAACAGATTTTCTCTCTCTCTCTTTCTCTCTCCCCTCTTTTCTCGGCGAAAACCTAGATCTTAAAGACGAAGATTTCGTTCTCTCGTCAATGTCGCTCTTATTTACCGGAGAGATTAACGAGGGTTCATTGATTGCAATTTTATCTTCTTCCTCTCTGCTATTTTGATTTGATTCTTCTGGCGACAAATTTATTGTCCTTTGAGATTCGCTCACGATCTCCGTCGAAGTCTGATTAATTTGGGGGAGGTGAGGTGAGTAACGCAATCGATTTTGGATAATTCATGTATAATTGAATACGCTTACCTCTTGATAGCTTAGGGTTTGAATTTTCGTATCAGTTACCACTGATTTCGTTTCGTATGATGGTTTAGGATTTTGTTGTTTTCATCATTTGAGGAAATCATGGTTTATTGGCTTTAAGCGGTTTATGCCTAATCTCTGAATCTTAGAAACATTAGGAGGAGTTATTTGTCAAGATGGAGGAGCTAAGTGAAATCTTGAAGAACAATAGGACTAAACAATAAATATCTCACTTGGTTTTGCTCTCTCTAAGAACATGAACTGGTAATTGCTTAAGAAGCTATGAAATTCCCCTTCTTTCGATTAGTCTAGCGGATCTTGATCAATGAAATAACGATTGTCATGACGTTTTTTTTGCAGGATTTACTAACCAGCTTAACGAAGCTAGCCATTCAACATGCTAAAATAAGTGGTTTCGAAGAACAAGTTGAGAAATTTGATCTTAAGAATCTCCGAGCTCTCGGTGAGTTCTTGTATTGTTCTTCTGAAAATGTTCAACAATCATGGAAATTGTTATTATCTATTGTGAAGTTTGCTGTCTTCGACCTTAAGAAACAAGTATGGTATTTTGCAGGGCTTGTGGTTATGGAATATGTAAGAAAAAGGGTACAAGATGATACTTCTCTTGTTGCGAGTGTTGTTGATCAACTCGGAGTATTGGATAACTGCAACTCGTTGTTAACAGATGTCGATGATACTATAGACATTGAGGAGATTCTGATTGAAACCTGCAACAAGAAGACAAGAAGGATTTTTATCTCCTTGTAATCTATATTTTAAAACCTTATATTATGTTTTAAAAATAACACCAACAATTTCAAAAATAACAATTGTTTATAACCTTATAATTTGCTTTAAATAATTTTATATAATCTATTTTAAAATCAAAATGAGTATTATTATTATTATCGAAAACAAATTTTTAAAAACCTTATAATCTTCTTTAAAAAACCTTATAATATGCTTTAAAACCTTATAATCTCCTTTAAAAAAACTTATAATCTCCTTTAAAACACCTTATAATCTCTTTTAAAACCTTATAATCTACTCTAAACAACTTTATAATTTATGTTAAACATCTTACAATCTACTTTTAAAAATGTTATATTCTGTTAAAAAACTAACACCTTCAATTTTATAATAACTGTTGTTTAAAACCATATAATCTCATTTAAAAAACCTTATAATTTGCTTTAAAAACTTTATAATCTTCTTTAAAAAAACCTTATAATCTTCTTTAAAAATAACACCATCAATTTCAAAATAACAGTTGTTTATAATCTTTTTTTAAAAACCTTATAATCTTCTTTAAAAAACATTAAAACAAATTTTTAAAAACCTTATAATCTTCTTTAAAAAACCTTATAATATGCTTTAAAAAACCTTATAATTTCCTTTAAAAAACCTTATAATCTCCTTTAAAAAAACTTATAATCTCCTTTAAAACACCTTATAATCTCTTTTAAAACCTTATAATCTAGTATAAACAACTTTATAATTTATGTTAAACATCTATCTACTTTTAAAAAATGTTATATTCTGTAAAAAAAACTAACACCTTCAATTTTATAATAACTGTTGTTTAAAACCATATAATCTCATTTAAAAAACCTTATAATTTGCTTTAAAAACTTTATAATCTTCTTTAAAAAATCTTATAATCTTCTTTAAAAATAACACCATCAATTTCAAAATAAGAGTTGTTTATAATCTTTTTTTTAAAAACCTTATAATCTTCTTTAAAAAACATTAAAACAGATTTTTAAAAACCTTATAATCTTCTTTAAAAAACCTTATAATATGCTTTAAAAACCTTATAATCTCCTTTAAAAACCTTATAATCTCCTTTAAAACACCTTATAATCTCTTTTAAAACCTTATAATCTACTCTAAACAACTTTATAATTTATGTTAAACATCTTACAATCTACTTTTAAAAATGTTATATTCTGTTAGAAAACTAACACCTTCAATTTTATAATAACTGTTGTTTAAAACCATATAATCTCATTTAAAAAACTTTATAATTTGCTTTAAAAACTTTATAATCTTCTTTAAAAAACCTAATAATCTTCTTTAAAAATAACACCATCAATTTCAAAATAACAGTTGTTTATAATCTTTTTTAAAAAAACCTTATAATCTTCTTTAAAAAACATTAAATATAATCAACTTTACTTTTATTACATATTACAACCCCCCCCCCCCCCCCCCCCCCAAATCTATACCCTAAAGTGTAATTATTAACCCAAATGTCCATAAACTTAAGTACAAATATTTTTTATATTTGGTTTAGTCATACTTGAAAATGCTCATAATCTTCTTTAATAAATTCTATTTTAGCATCTGTTTTTTCAAAATCTGATTTTTGCATATTTGAAAATCCTCATAATCTTCTTTAAAACCCCCAAATTGTCTTAAACTTTCTTTTGAATCTTGATAATCTTCTTTAATAAACCTCATAATCGTCAAAATATTAAAAAAAAAATCATCTTCTTTTGAAACCTCATAACCCTAAAGTATAATTATTAACCCAAATGTCCATAAACTTAAGTACAAATATTATAAATTATGGCTCGTCATATTTTATAATCCTCATAATCTTCTTTAATATACTTCATAATCTTCTTTAATAAACCTCATAATCCTGTTTTAAAACACAAAATCATCTTCTTTTAAATCCTTATTGTTTACTTAAAAAATTTACAAGAATATATTTGATAAGCAGTTCTCTGAAACTAAAATAGAACGGCAGGTAGTCCATTTTTCTATAGAAATCATGACATTACAAAACTTAGAAACCACTATTCTTTTTAACAAAACAATAATATACAACAAACTATGACATGGTGAGGGAAAACCCTATTAAAGATACTAAAAGTATGGCTAAAAGGATCGCTATCTCGGACCAGAGAGTCTCACAACAGAGAGATAATTCTCACTGTTACAATCCGAAGGTCCAGATGACGTACCACCGTCTTCTTCGCTAATCGATTTAAAGAAACTCGAGTAAAGCCTCGAGCCCAAAGTGGAAGAAGAAGGAGGTTGAACCACTGGAAATACTCTTCCAAGCATTTGAACAACTTTGGTCATTGACGGTCTCAAATGCATATCTTCTTGTATACACCAAAGCGCGGTTTTCATCGCTCTATGAATCCTCTCGTCATCCAAATCAACGTTCATTATGATCCGATATGAGGTACAATTGTATCATCGCATTTTGTTTATGGGATTTGCTTTGGAAATTGCAAAACAATTGTATCAAAACCCAAAGTAAATAATTCAATATAAGAAACCAAAAGACATTACAATGATTCCAAAAGATCAAATAAGCAACAAGAAACGAGAAAGATTCTTGATCAACCACAAGGCTAAAGAATTTAACTTTCAAGTTAACAAAGAAACCAAAAAGGATTCAAACGCACCGTTTTGCCTTCAATTCCAAATTTGGTAAAGCTTAATGTTGTTAGCTTCAAGAAACTTCAGATTCTCTTCTGGTATGGTTGAGGACAAAGATAACTGTTTTGGTGAATCAAAGAACAATTAATCAAAATCCTAATTGTAGCAAAAACCAATCACACAGTAATCGAGTAAACACTAAGAGACTCAATCAATGATCTTACATGATTTTAACCATGGAATTCTCTTGTGCTTCCATCTCACATAGCGTCTCAGGAACCGCAAGTAACCTGCGAAAAGATAACCTCCATATGGATCTTTCATCGAAAAGGTAGTAGTCTAATCGAATGAAGCATCTACATTGTATCTAACAGCATCAAGTAGCAGCAAGATAGGACCTAGAAACTCAGAATTATAGCATACAATTCTTAGAAGCAAGCTAATGTTCAGAATCTCACTAACACCTTTCTTCTACATACTAGGAGAATCACATTCCAATACTAAATACGACAGATAACACACAAACATCTCAAAGTTTTACAAGAAAAGCTCTCGAAGTACCACTCGTAATCTGATTTGTTGTTCTCCGAGTCCAAGAACTTTTCAACTGCGCTCTTACGCGATTGAACGGAGCTCGTTGTTATCGTTGACACTAAGGTCTTTTCAACTGCGCTCTTACATATGACTAAAATAAACAATTTTATCACTAAACAAATGAATCTTAGTGACAATGAACACAGGCATAAACTGGATTTTCAATCAATTGAATCCGAAATACAAAAGCGAGCTCGTACCTGGAACACAGAACGGTAGATCGAAATACCGATACGTCTCACTGTGATCATCATCAAAACAGAAGCAAAATCAGCGAAAACGAACAAAGATCGATCCTCAAAATTACATTACACATTTTTCAAGAGCATGAATCGAAATTGCCAGGTCTCGATACAGTAATCGCATGATTAGTCAACGATCACAATCTCAGATCTAAACTAAGATCTACGAATCCGAGAAGGAAGTGGAATCGAGATTCGTTTTACCTGGGATTGTGAAACGGGCCGACTTTGTTGGCGTAGAGAGGAACAGTGTCGCCTTCTTTGTAACGGTGATCGGAGGCATCGGATCTGACATTACCGACGCCGGAGAAGATGAGAGCTCCGACGAAGAGGAGGAGTGAATGCCATCATAAAATAGGTCAATTAGATCTGAGGGTATTTTCGGAAATAAACCTTATAAACAGATGCTTTGCAAAATTTTCTTTATGATGGCATTTGTAAAAAGTGGCATGAAGTGTGGCATTTCTTAAAATTTCTCATATAAATAAGCAAACTAAGCGTAACACTTTTAAATTCACAACACAAAGATGAAGAAGATCATGAAGCTCTCTTCAATTATTACCATCATAGTTACTCTACTTCTTATTGTATCTGGTCTTGCCAAAGCTAGGACCGAGCCTCTTCCTCCTCTACCAAAACCAAAGCTCCAAACCAACTCCAAACCGATCAATAAACCATCGATTTTTCGAACCGAGCCAATTCCTCCTCAACCAAACCAGCATGCGAAGAAATCAGTGGAGCAGTTTCCAATTCCAATTATTTGTCCTCCTGGTCTTGGACATTGCATTCCTCCAAAACTCGACTAATGGTTACCATAAACTCTAATGTTTCTTTTGAAAAATCATGTATTATTGTATAAAATATCGATTTATCGGATAAAATATCACTAATCTTATCAATAAAGTATGTGAGATGTTATCTTTAAATTTTGTTACATAATTAACAGCTCATTAGGTAACCAAATAACGTTACTGAATTGAAAGAAATCAAACGTTAAATATTGTCACGCATGTTATATCAAAATTACTTTGACAAAGTTCAAGAACCAAACTTTTATAAAAGATCAGTAACCATTATTCTCTGTTTTAAATTTACATTTGAAAACAAAACAAAAAAAGTACATAGATTACTAGCTTTGACAAGTGTCAACTTTTTAATTAAAGGTTTAGTTTTCTTCTTCTGTTCATGTTAGTCCTGGGCATTCGGGTATTCGGGTCGGGTACAGGTTCGGGTCCAATCGGGTACAGGTTCCTTCGGGTCTAAGCAAAATGTACCCATACAGGTACCTGTAAGATTTCGGTTCGGTACAGGTTCGGGTCCTACCGGGTACAGGTTCGGGTCCAGGTTCCAAACTATTGAACCTGTACAAGTTCTAAAACATTTCGGGTACAGGTTCGGGTACAGGTTCTTTCAGGTTTAATTGTACTTAAAACGATTTATTTTTCCGAAATCTATAAAAAGTAACCTGAAAAATGAAAAGAATCTGAAGAAGAAACATAAAACATTGGAAATACTATTATTGAGAGATGAATTCTCATAGAGTTGATGAATTTTTAAATCCAAAGATTTATTAAATTTGTTGAGAGTTTTGTGTATTTAGAAAATTTGGTGATTAAAATTCTAAAAATCCAAAGGTTTTATGAGGTATTCTCAAAATCTTGTTTAATGAGTAAAATTAGAACAAATCCATCTACTAATAACAATAGATTCTAATAGATTTATAGAATCCCTAAAAACTTAACTTTTTGAATAACAATGGATTTTGAATGGAGTTTAAAACTCATCAAACTAATAACAATAGATTTCATTAAAAATGTCATAATCCATAAATTAATAACAATGGACTAAATTTTTAAAAAATACTTAAGAATCCATCATCCAATAACCCCATAATTCTAAGATCAAAACTACTTAAAAATATGACAAAAAATACCATAACTAAATTTTAAACTACTAAAAAATGTGACAAAATATACCTAGGCCTCGGTAAACGGGTATTCGGGTCGGGTACAGGTTCGGGTCCTAACGGGTACAGGTTCCATCGGGTCTAAAATTTTTGTACCCGTACAGGTACCTGTAAAATTTCGGGTCGGGTTCGGTTCGGGTATTACAGGTTCGGGTCCAGGTTCGGGTACACAGGTTCGGGTAATTATGCCCAGGCCTAGTTCATGTAACTAAACTGCGAAAGGTCTTGTCAAAGTTACTACGGCTAATTTTTTTCAAACGGTAATTAAATGTTACAACGGCAAAATTTTCCTCTATAAAAATATCGATTGGTTTGCTAACTCTGTTTGGCGATAAAAAAAAAACTGCAAGTTGTATATTTCTCCTGATGTCTCTCTTGTTCTTATCTCTTTTTTCTTCATTCCAACAAGATTCATTACTTGATCGAGTAAGTGTCCAAAAAACTAAATCTTTTTCAATCATCAAAACATATTTGTTTACTTGTGATTATTTTGTTTATAGATGTTGTTCAAGATCTTCGGGTAAATCTTTAATCTTGTGGAAGCTTTAGAGACAGTAGCAACAAACCCAACAAAGATATGAGTGATCGATGTAAGTTATGATAAGTATTCTTGCAATTTAAAGTATGATCTATATATATGAACCACAATACTTATAAGACATAAAAAAAATTGCAATCAATAATTAAGAAGCATGTGCTTAATTTGATTCTCGGTATTTTTGTTTTGTGAATGTGTAGGAAAGTCTCCACTGGCAAAATCCAGTTCACGAAGAATTACGTACTATAGAGGTTCAACAACAAAGTCTAATCACAGTCATGGACAATTTTTTTTGAAGATTTGGTACAAGTTCTATTTCCCATAACTATATAGCCTCTCACTACATTCAATTTTTTTTATCTTTTCATGCTCTCATGATCTTTTTCTCGGTATTTTTTTTTTGTTTTAATGACGTTTTCGAATTTTTAAAACTAATTTTACAAAATAAATTTCGTTGAATACTCTAAATTTTTCGGATTTTAACCAAAGAAGTTTGAGTGATAAATTTACATTATATTGTGAAAAAAACTATTCTAACGTGGAATCTTGTCTTTGATTTTTATCTTTGATCGTTAGCGGTGCCAAGTTCGTTTAGTTGACACAAATATAATGTAGAATTTAGTACTCACGTTTCTAATGTTTTTTTTTTTTTTTTGAATGTTTTTGACAATAATTTTTGTTTCCATCGATTATTTTAAATTTTTAATTAAAGAAATTTGAGTGTTATAATTACATAATTGTGAAGATCATTCGGACGTGGAATCCCGTTATTGACCATTGTCTTTGTCCGTTAGCGGTGCCAAATTCGTTTCGTCAAATACAATTTAAGTAATTTTAATGCTCAAGTTTTTGATAATTTTTTTTTTCACTGAATTTCACATTTATTTGACAATCATTTTATTTGTTTTCAACGAATATTTTACCTTTTAGATTTTTGAATCTTGTCCTTGTTTTTTGAATCGTGAGAGGTATCATCATTTTGAGTTGCGTTCAACTGTTCATGAATATAATGTATGTAAATTGAGCACTCTAAGTTTGTAATATTTCAGTTAAATATTTCAGTTAATTGTATGTAGTTTTACATTGTGTAATTAATTAAATAATATCAAGTGTTAAATAGCGTAGTTAAAAGAAATTTTGAATGCTAAATTGCATAATTCTTAATACAATCTGAACAAGTTGCAGATGAATATTATAATCAAACGTTAAAAATCATAATGCTAAATTAAAACATTATGTCAATGCTAGCTTCTAACCAGAAAACATGGATAATATATACACGTGTTATTTGAGAGTTAAATGAGTTTGGATTAGTTATCAGGTTCATCTCGTGGCATGGGATAAAGTTTGCTTATCAAAGAAGGAAGGGGGCCTTGGGATTCGATCTTCACAGATGATGAACAAAGCACTTCTCGCTAAAATGGGATGGCGGCTCATAAATGATGACTCTAGCCTATGGTCGAAGGTGATTCGAGGGAAGTATAAGGTCGGGGATTTACATGAGGTATCTTGGATGGGAGTTAAGAAACCGGGGTCTTCAACATGGAGGAGTGTGAGGCTTGGGTTGCGAGAAGTGATTTTGAAAGGCGTAAGATGGGTTCTTGGTAATGGACGTGATATTCTTTTCTGGGAGGACAAATGGCTATCACACCTTTCATTGGCAGATGGTGTAGTTGGTGATTTACCGATTGGGTATAAGGAGCTATGGGTAAAGGATCTTTGGCGAGAGGGCTCGGGCTGGGTCTTGGAGAACATAATGCCGTATGTGACAGCAAATAAAAGGCTTGAGCTAACAGCTATAGTGGTGGATAATGTGACGGGTGCGAGAGATAGACTTGCGTGGGGAGGAACAGCCGACGGTAAGTTCTCGGTCCGTTCTGCATATTCGATGTTAACTACAATCTCGACCCCAAGACCGAACATGGCAGGCTTCTTTGATCGGTTGTGGAGGGTAATAGCACCTGAAAGGGTGAGACTTTTTCTCTGGTTAGTAAGTAACCAAGTTATTATGACCAATGCTGAGAGATTTCGTAGACATCTGGGGGATTCGAGTACATGTCAAGTTTGCCGTGGTGGAGAAGAAACCATATTACATGTCTTGAGAGATTGTCCTTCGATTGCTGGAATTTGGAACCGAGTAGTGCCACGGAGGAGAGTTCAGAAATTTTTTGCCCATTCACTTTATGAGTGGACATTTGGTAACTTGGGTATTGAGGATGTCGTTGATGGTTGTGGATGGTCTACCTTGTTTGCGATGGGAGTTTGGTGGGCCTGGAAGTGGAGATGCAGTTATGTGTTTGGTGAAGTGGGGAAATGTAGAGATAGAGTGAAGTTTGTACGAGATGTGGCGGGTGAAGTTCATCGAGCTCATGCCTTGGTTAATGCGAGAAAGGACCGTAATGAGAGGATCGAGAGAATGGTTTGCTGGACGAAACCACATGAGGGATGGATGAAGATTAACACAGATGGGGCTTCTCGTGGTAACCCGGGTTTGGCTACGGCTGGAGGTGTAATACGTGACATGGGAGGACAGTGGTGCGTGGGATTTGCTCTCAACATCGGTATTTGTACGGCTCCGCTGGCTGAACTGTGGGGGGTTTATTATGGCTTGAACGTTGCTTGGTCGCGAGGTTTCATGCGGGTTGAGTTGGAAGTGGACTCGGAGTTGGTGGTGGGTTTCTTAAGATCAGGGGTTGGTGATTCTCATCCTCTATCTTTCCTGGTGCGCTTGTGCCATGGCTTACTTTCGCGGGACTGGATAGTCCGAATTACACATGTTTACAGGGAAGCTAACCGTCTGGCTGATGGCTTAGCCAATCTGGCTTTTGATTTACCTTTAGGCTTTCATTTTTTAGAGACTCCTCCGCCTGTGGTTGAGTCGATTGTTTGGGATGATGTCCAAGGAACTGCGTTTCCGAGGCAAGTCCGAATGTAATCTTTTTTTTAAAAGTTTAAATAAATTGTAGGGAGATTTAGATCTCCCTGTCCACTACCAAAAAAAAAGTTATCAGGTTCACCTTAATAAGTACATTCTAGTTTTCAAACATGACTTATTTTAAAATTTATAAAATTTAAGATTTTGTTACAAATGTCCTCTTACTAAAAACCGTTTTAATTTCTTTGGTCAACATTCAACCAATATAATTTACTAAATTTGTATATCCTCTTTATAAAATAAGAAAACAAGATACATATTATATATTGTTCTTTTTTTGGTTCAACAATATAAATAATGAAACTAGGTGTAACATTTTCATAACACAAAGCACAAATATGATCAAGATAATGAAGTTCTTTGCAATAACAACAATGGTGGTCACTCTACTTCTTGCATCTGGTCTTGCCCAGGCTAGGACCGAGCCAGAACGGATTTTTCCTCTCCCAACCGAGCCACTTCCTCCTCCTCCACCACACCATGGTCCGAACCAAGTAGTGGAGCAGATCCCAATCCCACCTATTTGTCCTCGAGGTTTCCCCGGATGCCCACCACAACCAACCAATCCATGAAAACATAAAACATGTTTTGTTAATTGTACTTCTTTGTTTTAATCATAAATCTATAATAATAATTTGTTTTCTTTTTTGTTCATATTTTACTTTAACCATGAAGCAAACATTATTGTCTACAATAATCTTAAACGAATCATCCAAACTGAAAATTTGAATCGAAATCTTTCGTAAATACCGTTCGATGCACTTTTCTGAAACCAAACTGAAAATTTTCAGTTCCATTTCGCAAAAAAAAGCGAAAAAATCGAAAACTCGTGAAGCCTTTATAAACACTTTCATGCCATAAAATTGATATAAGAAAACAATTCCTATGAGTGATGGAAAGTTCGGCTTTAATACCAAACTGATACGAGCTTTCGACGTGGTCAAGACTAGAAAAGTTTAACATAAGCTTTCTCTTAATCCTAGTCTCTCTTGAGATTAAGGTTGATTCTTGGAAGTCCTAAAACCATTGACCGCTTATCATCTTCACAGCTTCTTTCTTCAACGCCTTGTTGACATTCCGATGACTGACGAAAGGACAATATCAAGGGTCTTCCTGCGAATTTCGAGATTCGGGCTAGAGAGTGGTTTCATCACATCGGTGATCATATCAACCATAATCTCCCTATGAGAGGTTTTGAGCTCATTTAACCTATCAAGAACGATAAGCTTCACATTATCGTTACTATGAGAAAGAAGAAGCTTGCAGTAGGTTTTAGCAGCTGCTCTAATGGCGGTGCGAGAAGATGACAGAGAAACAAGCGTCCGAGCACATTCATACGTAACTGCAGATGACGGTGCGTTTAACAACGAGATTACGATCTTGACATACTTCCCCTTTTCCGATGGCTCGGTCTTACAAACCGTCCTGATTAATTCCAGAATCACCATCTGAAGCAATTCATTCCATTCGGATACTTTATCACCATTATTAGCTAGAAAATAATGTACCGCTCGGTCTTGATCACAATTGAAGAGCATAAGAAACGTGTTTCGTTTGGCAGAGGGATCATGTTCGCTCCGAAGAACTTTCTCAATCATCTCAGGTGCATCTACCAAGAACTGGTCACCTTGTGGGAGCTTATACATCGACATAATAACAAAAATCGCGTTCTTACGGACAAACGGATGACGATGCTTCAAGTTTTTCAACACTAACGGAATCCGTTGCTCCAGAATTTCAGCCTCTCTCAATCGGCTAAGGAACCGCAAGGTAACTCCACGGATGTACTCGTTCGGATGCTGAAGGTTGTTGTGCCTCAGGTTATGACATATCAGTATCATTTCAGGTATCAGTTTTCCTTTCGCATCGGTTATCTCGATTGCCTCTAGGTAAAGCAGTAGTAGCTTCTGGACGGTGTTGTCCTCAGACGGCAAAACGTATCTGATAATAGTGATGAAGATTTGAGGCAAAGTCTCACCATTAAGCAAAAGCATGATTGCCTTCTTCAAGGCATCGATTTTTTCCGGTATATCGTTCCTTAAAAATGTCTCACCAACCTCCAAACAAAATGCCTATTGAGGATTCACGACGGAGGAAGAAGAAACAAAAACATAAGGAGAACATTCACTTACCGGAGATGACGGCAATGAATTGGCCGTCGGTTTCAGGTTACAAAGTTGGATCTTGGGAAAACGATCGTACAAGTGAAGAAATTATATGTACTGTGAATTCATCAATCCTTTATATACTAAAATCACGTCACTTGTGCAATCAAAAGTTGACATGTGGCAAATTGGAAAAGTAAAACTCAAAATTATTTTAGAGAAACATGTTCTTTATCAACATTTTCAAGTCATAAAATTGAGACAAGTAAACAAACATATAATGATGCCTCATGAGTCCTCCATACTCAAGATTCTCTCTGCAAGCAGTAAATCATCAGGTGTTGTAACCTGCAGTACAAAAGACAATTTTAACAATTAAAAGAGCCAATTGTTTCCTTCGATCACTGCGGGAAAAAGCTAATATAGTTTTTCTTTGTTACCTTGATGTTTGTATAAGATCCTTGAGTCACGTAAACCGGATGCTTCAGGTATTCAACAATCGAAACATCATCTGTTACTTCAAGACCTTCTCTGTTTTAAGATACATAACCATATGTAAATAATCAGTCTTCTTTAATTTTTAATCAAGGCTTCATTGTTTTTAAACCTTTTCACAAGCTCGAAACCTCTCTTTAATAGCTCGGGTTTGATCACCTAAAGAGAAAGAAGCATCAATCAAAACAAATTATTTCTCAAAATGAAGCATGAAGATAGTATTAAAACCTGCGGTGTCTGCATTTCCCAAAGAGTTTTTCTGTCGAGAGTTTTCACCACGAGCGAATCAGAATTCACCTGCATTTCGCAATGGAACTAGTCTATAACTGAACAAAAAGAAACTAACTTTAACGTTTTTTCTTAAGAAATTGAAGAATTTTGTACCTCTTTGATTGTAGCTTTTGCTGGAACACCAAGTACGGCTGCTCCAACCGCTAAACCGTCTTTAAGTACCTTAAAGAAACAAAACCGAGCAAGAAAATCTTAACGGACTTAGAGAAATTTGTTTCTCTTTCCCTAAGTAGAGAACGAGTAACTAAGAAGTATACCTTCTCGATATCTTCACTGTCCACCAACGGTCTGGCAGAGTCGTGGATGCAAACAAGCTCCGAGTTCACATTAACTTCCTGCGAAAACTCAATTATAAGCTTAAAATGAATTAGACGAAACGATACATTTCATATACATTTCAGAATTAACCTGAAGTCCACTGTGAACAGAATCTTGTCTTTCTTTCCCCGGAAGAGTGAATCTAAGATCAATATCAATTGTATCTTCGTATTCTACACGGAAACAACAAAACAAAATCTCAGTGATCACTCAACCAAAAACATAGATAGTTTAAGAGAGACAGAGACTAAAAACCTTCGAAAATATCTCGGAAAAATTGATCGCAAACAACTACAATTTCCTTCACTTCACGCATACGCGAAAACGTGAAAAAGCTGCAAACAACAACAATGCAAAAAAAATCAGCAAAGACCAGGCAAAAAAAGTAGTTCTCTTTACAAGAAATAAAAACATTGGTATAATTGTAGACGATACAATACTAATCGACACGCACAAAAATCGCAGTTGAAACAACCAAATCATTTTAGCGACACCGATTCAAACAACATAGAAGAATTTTACAAGATAACTGACTTTAGAGTAAGATTTTGTTACCTATACAAAGCAATTGGCTGACCAAGGAGTGGTATATACTGCTTTGGCATACTCATCTATTCACATTACCAAATAACAAACCAAACAAAAAATGGTTAAGCAAATGAGAAACCAAACAAACTCAATCATAAAGTTTGAAACTTTGACATTACTTTCATCCTCTTCCCTTGACCTCCAGCTAAGAGAATCACTGAAACACTTTTCTCCTTCACAACACTATTGCCCTAATTAACAAAAAAAAAACGTAGTTATATTCAAATTAGAGAAAAACTTCATTATTGAGTTTGATTCCAAAATTTGAACTTACATTATCAAATTGAGCTGAAGAAGAACACTTTATTGAGTAACTTCTACTAACCCTTTTCGAAAAATCCAGCTTTTGAACTGAATCAACATTCGAAAAACAATCAAAAAGATTTATTGGTTTCAAACAAAAATTGAAGTGTATGAGAGATTTACCTGGAGAACGATAACTAAATCCCAGAGAAAAGGAGCTAGATTTCATTGCAATCTTCGGACACAACAAAGAAGAAGAAAACGAAAATGTCGGAGATTTAACAAAACCAAGATTCGCTTGAAGCATCGCCATTTTCTCGCCGGAGTTAATAAAATTAACGACTGAGATATATCTATCTCCGTTCAACGGCGAAATCTATATATTAAGGCCCATTAGTAAATTCAAAAACTTAAGATAATTAGGCCCATTAAGGCCCATAAGTGATTCCATCAGAAAAAAAAACACATCTCGCAGATAATCGTGAGGAGAGAAAAAAACGTAAGATCGAAGAAGAAGAAGAAGAAATGGCGAAACCGTTGGGTACGACGGGAGAATTTTTCCGGCGAAGAGATGAGTGGAGGAAGCATCCGATGCTATCGAATCAAATGAGACACGCACTTCCAGGTCTCGGAATCGGTGTTGGCGCTTTCTGCGTTTACCTAATCGGTGAACAGATCTACACCAAACTCATCCTTCCTTCTGAATCATCGTCTCACCAGAAACAACCTGCTCCGTCTCACTGATAAGAGCGTATAAGGTTCAATTTCTCCGATCTTCTTCTCGATTTCAATTTCTAGGGTTTTGTATCCTAATCGATTTGAGTATAGTTTTTGCGTTTTAATCAATCTGATTGTGTTGAATTTTTGAGTATTGTTAGATTTGGCACACGAAATTTCGTTGGGGAAATCAAATCTTTAGAAAATTTTATGTTTCATCAGAAGATTTTGAGGTTTTTATCCAAATGATTTCGAATTTCAGAGATTGTAAGATTTTTGTAACAACGAAAATTTGATTGGAGGAATCAAATCTTTGGAAATGTTATGTTTTAAGGTTAAGTTTTGTGCATATCAATTATTAGGATTTACATGGAAATTGGTTTAGGCGTTTATAATCTTGAATTTTTGAGTATTGGGATTAGATCAAGTACATGTTTTTGTTTAAATTTTGGTACCTTCTTTCAGTGATCATATGCTTTTGTGTCAGTGCTAATTAGTACTATTGATCAAGAGAGAGATTGATTCTTTGTAGCATTTATCTTCTACATGACTTTTGGTTTTCACTTGTATAAGCAAAAGCAATAAGTATCTGTGTGCGGATACCGGTAGTTTTTTTCCGATGTATGTGTTCGTTTTTAAGCCATCGATTACATCTTCACATTTTTGCCTAATCAGTATCATTTGTATCACATCTTCTATGAGACCTTTTGGTTTGGCTCTAAATGTAAACTAAAAGGAAATTACTTGACTTGATGCAGATTGTTGAAACCATGGCAGATAAAGATCTGTGGGAGTTCACAATTTACCCTTTTTTCTTGTATTGTTTCAATAAGATGTTGATGAAAGACACAGACTTTAGTCTCTTTGGTGAGTTTTGATTAAAATCTTGTATGACAATTTGCAATATGGTATTGTTATGTGTTGTCTTTGTTTAATAAGAATTCTTTTAACATGACATAGAAGAAAATTCAAAGATTTGCTTCTTAAACATGTAAAGCGCAAAAGCATGTTCACATTTTTCTTATTTTTAAACTACGTCGTTTTGCTGTCGAAGCTACTATACTATCTGATTGGCTCATCACATATGGGCCCATTTAGTTTAATATTGTTAATAGTTTTTTTTTCCATTATTGAAACAAAATTAAAAACTGTTCATGAAAGAGACTTGGAGATAATATTTTTGTTATGTGAATTATTTTAAAAATTATATGAAAATAATATATCAAACTTTAATACTGTCAAAATTCACATGTAAACTGAGGAGTGATGGATTGGATGGATCGTTGCCGTATGATGAACGATATATATTTATAGGGAAAATGACATAGAAAACCTCCAGAGGTCGGACCACTAGCACTTTAAACCTCAGTACTTTAGCACTAACACTTTAAACCTTTAAACTCGTAAACTTAACACAATAAACCTTCAAAGTAAGAATATTCGTCACGTTTATTTTTTTAATATTAAAAAAATATTTTAAATAATAAAAAATTAATAAAAAACAATAAAAAATGTTTAAAAAATTAAAAAATGTTTAAAAAATTAAAAAATTAATTAAAATTTAATAATTAATAATAAAAAATTTAAAAATTTTACAAAGTTCGAAAATTTGTTTCAAATTTTTTAAAAAGTTCTAAAAATTTTTAAAATTTTTAAAAAAGTTAATTTTTCTAAAAATTAAAAAAATTAATAACAAATTAAAAAAATTTAATAAAAATAATAAAAATAATTAAATAATACATTTGGTTGAGCATATATGTTTTTGTTAAAAGAGGACCTATTTATATCTGTAGAATTTCCTTAAATCAAAAAATTTCATAAAATTAACGGTTTAAAACTCATTTGGTTGAACATATGTGGCAAAAATTTTGACATGACAAAAACATATATGCATGTATATATGTTTTTGTTAAAAGAGGACCTATTTATATCTGTATAATTTCCTTAAATCAAAAAAAATTCATAAACTTAACGGTTTAAAACTTATTTGGTTGAACATATGTCGCAAAAATTTCGACATGACAAAAACATATATGCATGTATATATGTTTTTGTTAAAAGAGGACCTATTTATATTTGTATAATTTCCTTAAATCAAAAAAAATTCATAAAATTAACGGTTTAAAACTCATTTTCCCGTTAATTTTATGAAATTTTTTGATTTAAGGAAATTAGGACCTATTTATATCTGTAGAATTTCCTTAAATCAAAAAATTTCATAAAATTAACGGTTTAAAACTCATTTGGTTGAACATATGTGGCAACAATTTTGACATGACAAAAACATATATGCATGCATATATGTTTTTGTTAAAAGAGGACCTATTTATATCTGTATAATTTCATTAAATCAAAAAAATTTCATAAACTTAACGGTTTAAAACTCATTTGGTTGAACATATGTCGCAAAAATTTCGACATGACAAAAACATATATGCATGTATATATGTTTTTGTTAAAAGAGGACCTATTTATATTTGTATAATTTCCTTAAATCAAAAAATTTTCATAAAATTAACGGTTTAAAACTCATTTTCCCGTTAATTTTATGAAATTTTTTGATTTAAGGAAATTCTACAGATATAAATAGGTCTTCTTTTAACAAAAACATATATGCTCAACCAAATGTATTATTTATTAATTTTTTATTATTTTTCTTTAATTGTTTTAATTTGTTATTAATTTTTTAAATTTTTAGAAAAATTAGAAACTTTTTTAAAAATTTTTAAAAAATTTTAGAACTTTTTAAAACTTTGTAAAATTTTTAAAAAAAATTTAGAACTTTTCTAAAATTTTTTTTAATTTTTAAATTTTTTATTATTAATCATTAATTTTTTATTAATTTTTTAATTTTTTTAACATTTTTTATTGTTTTTTTATTAATTTTTTATTATTTAAAATATTTTTTTAATATTAAAAAAATAAACGTGACGAATATTCTTACTTTGAAGGTTTATTGTGTTAAGTTTACGAGTTTAAAGGTTTAAAGTGTTAGTGCTAAAGTACTGAGGTTTAAAGTGCTAGTGGTCCGAACTTTGGAGGTTTTCTATGTCATTTTCCCTATATTTATAAAAATATTTTATTTTTGGCTCTTCATATATGTTTTTACCGACGTATTTGGTTTGGCTTACTTTATCAAAATATTAAAATTATGGATTATATTTTCTTACACGCTACGTCCATCCATCCACTGCCATATTATTATTATTATTATTTTTTTTTTTTAAACTCATATTATTATTATTTTCCCTTTCCAACACCATATTACTGTACTTGATCATATTATCCACACATCAAATGAATAATATATATATTAGAGTTTGTGTATGAAATTAGAGGAAAAAGAAACTGTTCTTTGTCAGTAAATAGATTGCGCACGTAAACCCTCAGTAATGTCGGACAGTCGTGCATTTGCTCGGTGATAAAGATTTTACGTTTTGAAAAAAAATATTTGAAACTAGTAAATTTTAGGTTAGAAGGGAAAAACTCAGAATATTTATCTTTAAAACAAAAAAATCAGAATGTTTATCGAATTTTTTAATGAACCTTAAACTTGATATCATTTTGCTTAGCCAACTAAAAATAAAAGATTGTTTGTTTCATGAAAAATAGATTTCCATAAAAGATTGTAGTTTTAAGAAAAAATTTCAAATACTATTGGTTGAGATGTCTTGAAAACTTTTTATTGTAGAAATCAATGCATTTTTTAAGGATAATAATTGTTTTTCTTAATATGTGTGAAAAATTCAAAAAATCTATCTTATTGAAATTAACAATATGTGTTTATAATTTTTAACCTACAAATGGTTAAAAACCTACAAACTTATTGAAATTAACAATATGTGTTTATAATTTTAAAATATATACAGAAGTTATTATTTTCAAGTTATAATAAACCTTGCGAGTTTACCTATAATTCAGTATGTTGTTGTAATTTGATAAATCATCCTATTTAAGCGGAAAGTCGAATTCAAACAATACATTTGATTTTTACCTTGTCAACAACAAACTGTTCGTTTGATAAAAAAAACACATTGTTAACAAAATTTTGGAAATAAAACATAATTATTAGAAGCAATGACAAAGCATGCATAAAATAGCAAAGATTGTATTTTACTTTTTTGTTAGTATTTTTTTTTTCATAAAACAAATTAAACTTTAAAGAACAATGGACTTTAGCTTAAGCATGCGCCCTTGAGAGCAGGTTTACCAATGAGTTTTTGGGTCTCTTTAGACCCAAAAATAAATCAAAAATGGGTTTTAATAAGAGAAAAAGCCTTGAGCCGGCTCAGTAGGCTGATCTTTGTGAGACAGTCTCAGTGACGGGCGATCAACTATTTTACTCCACAACATGTTTACTCCCATCTACAATACTCTCCGTTACACTAGTGGACTCCTCTAATGTGAAAACCCGAAATTAACCTTAATGAATGGTTTTTCTCTTTTTCTTTTCTTTTTTTCATTTTATTTCTTGACTAAACATAAAAGTAACAACCAATCATAATTCACCCCTAAATTCTAATTCTCGTTGTCGGCGATGTCAAATAAAAGCATCTGATGCAGATGTTTGGTATGGAGATGTCAAAGCTTTGATGCGTCGTGTCGTGCGATCGCGATAGATTTTGTCGAGATTCCAGTTATTACGGAATTGGTGAGAGATTCGAGTTCGTCGATGCCATTATCTGTCTAAGTTCTTCAATCGGGGTATGGAGAATCCCAAGAAGTCACGATTACGTTTGAATCGTTGTCAAAACTTCTGATGTCACCAATTTCTTCACAATCTGAGCCGGATAATCGCAAATCGCCTCCGATTACGTTCGAATCGTTGTCGAAATCACTCAGGACATCGGTTTCTTCACAAAGTTTGATTCGATCATGGAGTATTTGCAGAAGATAGAAGCGTGTACTATGCAAACGAAAATAGAGACGATTTCCAAAGCAAACTCAATATCCATTGATTCGGTTGACCATGATCCAGAGGTAAAGACGTTGGTGCAAGAAAAGGAAGAATCACTCTGTCTAACGATGGGGATGACTTTATTCTAGTAGAAGGATGAAGTTGATTGCCCTGCGTCAGAAGTTAGCATTGAGTTTAGAGGACACCCACATCGGAAAGCTTAGGAGAGGAGAAAAAAATCGATTATAGTCGAAGAAGATGACTCAAGTGAGTCAACGAAATCAGATCGGGAGATTGTTTTGGCTCACCAGTAGAAATCAATTCCACAAATTCAGGTAACAATCACTAAATGGGAACCAAGCCTTCACATTTACAAAAATTCAGTAGATGTTTGTGAGGATTTTCATTCTGGTTTTGGTGTTGGTGACCTGGTTTCTCGTCAAGAAGATAGTAAGTTTGGTCATAAAAAGCTTAGTAATGGGTTTGTTCATCACGGGTTTTTGAAATTTGTGGTTCGCAATGCTACCATGTTCTTTACGACTTATCATGCTCTTTGTTTAAATGGTTTTGGAACGGTTGTGAACACTATACCCATAATAACTTTCTCTGTTTTTTTCTTTTGCATATGAACCAACACACTTACGCATTACAAAGAATCAGAAAAAGAAAAACTTTCATGCCACAAACTGAAATCAAGATTATATTTTGTTCGATGAAGCATCAAGCAATGATGTGAAGATATATATCTTGTTCGATGGTGCAAGAAGCCAAACAAATGGATAAGAAAAAAACATAAAGAAGATAAAGAAAATGGGAATAAGAACAAAGATGCTCTGCTCCACCGATCATGAAGTGGTTCAAATTGTTTTGGAATTTGATTTGTTGTGTTGAATTTTAACAATGTTTTATGCCATTACGTAAACATTGTTCCAAAAACAAGTATGTCGTATTTTATGTTTCAATCTCTGTTTGTACAACTACATAATACTAGTACTACTATGATTGTTTGTGGGGTTTAAAATAGTTTCGGAGTAACTATTTTGAATCGTTTTGGGTTGTATTTGACATATAATTAACATATAAATATGTTCAAGATATATCTTTATGTAACATATATATATATATTTCATTATGATATTTAACATATTATATTTTCCACACAAAACATCTTATACTTTTATGATGATTTTGTTTATACTAACCATCTTACCATGGGAAAGATGTATACAATGTGTTTTTACACATGTTAAAACATGAAAACCTTGGGGCAATGTAAGAATGACTATATGTAATGTGTACAACTAAACAATTTTAATTTTTCATTGGTATAACTAATACTCCCTCCGTTCCTAAAAGATTGATGTTGTAGGAAAAACAAATATTTCAAAAAGATTGATTTTTTACATTCTCAATACATGTTTAATGAAAAAATAATGATAAATTGTAAATTCCAAGACACATTAATTGGTTTTAGTGAATTACTATTGGTTTAGAGTCATAGAAAATTGTTTAGTACAAAAAACAAGACATTTATAACTAAGAATTAATGTGTTTTCTTAATAGTTGTGAAAATTCTACAACATCAATCTTTTGGGAACGGAGGGAGTATAAAGTTAAAATCCCGAAAAGTACAACTGTTTATACATTTTGTACAACCAAAAACTAGGTACAACTATGTGAAAAAATTCTGAATTTTTAATTTATATAATTGCCACATGCAACTTGTTTTAACTCATGTGATTTGTTACACGTGAATCACATGTTTTTTTTCCCCTAAAACTTAAATTTCAGCGAAAATTCCTGAAAACGTGTTTTCTTTAATTCATATATTATTTTTTTATCTTTATACACAAAAACTTCAAATAATTAAGAGATGGGATTTTATCAATTGGTACAACTTGGCACAACTTGGCACAAAAATCGTTGAAATTGATAATATGGATTCAGAGCCACTCTTCTTGTTCACAAGTACATTCAGATTTTAGGCTTCCACATCTCTTTCTTCATAATTTTCAACACCAATGTCATGTCCTAAAGCAAGCTAGAAAGGCAAAAAAATGAAAGAAACAAAAAACACATAGACTATGAAATGTGTTTTAGGGCAAGCTCTTTAACCGACTCAATCTCCTTCTGCAAAGAGAGAGAATGAAAACTTCTTATTGATCACCTTAAGAGCTTCTCTGTTGCAATTTTGACAGATCTCATTGTATTGTGGTTTGGCACCCATTTCACGAAGTCGGTTTGGACCAGCTCTCATGGGAGAGTGTATTTTAAAGAGCTAAAAAAAAACATAATAGAGAGTTAAAACCAAAAGCTTGAAAGGATTCGTGAATCTATAATAGGCTTTGCTAATCAAACAAATGAATTAAGATTGCCGCAAGATATTACATAACAACCAGTACTGAATAACTGGATTTCCCCACTACAAAACTAATGTCTTCTCTTTTTTTTTTTTTTTTTTTTGTGCAACTTTTTTTTTTTTTTTTGTGCAACACTAATGTCTTCTCTTTATGCGTGATGAATAATGAAGAAAAACGATGAAACAAAGACTTACAAGTCGAGAGTGCAAATTCAAGAGACTTGAGCCTAGTTCCTTTGGCCAAATGAAGCACCAAGCATTAAGTACACTGGATTTTTTATTGGAACTTCCTGCATAGAAAGAAAAAATCTCAAATGTGTTTTAAAGACGAGGAACATATTACATGTATTGAAAAACAAATAGTTAGGGTAAATTTATACCCTTTATACAAACCCGAATCATCTTGTTCATAATATCACGTGTTGTTGTTTTTACAAGCAAGACCTCTTGCTTTTTTTCTGCAGAATATACAAGGATCAGAGAACAAGCATAGCAATCCTTTGTATTTTGTAGGTTTTTGCAACTTGAATCAAGGAAAAATCAAGAAAGAAACCATTAACACCAATTTTTCAATTTAGTAAAGCATATCTCAACATCTTATGATTATAATTGGATTCATGATTGGTTTTATCTCTTAAGCTAAAAACAAGGAGTTCTCGATGGCAGGTAAAAAAAATTGTTTGAAATCGTTTTCTACTTACTTCAAGATGTTTGAAGATGTTTGAAATCCCAATTGAGTCCCGATGGTTCCACAAATCTTCCTGAAAAAACACACACAAAATCAATCTTTCTGAATCAAATTTCAAGCTTCTCGCGACTTCACATCACATCACTGCTCCAGGCCGTCTTTGTCACCTCTTTGTTTCACGAGTCTTAGGTCTCGTCTTCTTTAGTTTTCAAATCAAAAAGACACTCTTTGTCTCGTCTTCTCTCCTTTGGCTTTCTCGATTTGATCCTAAAAACATATCCAATGGCTACAAAAGTTTTCTATATCGTGAGGAGGAGAAGGAAGAAGAAGTGAATTTCAGTGGCTAATATAAAAATCTGGGAAGAATCGATTTGATTCAACTTAATCGACTTAGGTTTTATTTGGGAATTTTGGTTCCAAAATTGAGTAAACTGGGAATTTTCCGGATTCAACCCGGATTAAATCGGTAAAGATCATAATTCGGGTGGATAGCCTGGTTGGGTCGTAATATCGTGAGTTAACCTACGGTTTTATTGTAACTTACTCAATTTTCAGATTAAAAATAAATGAAAAAGAAATTCGAGTTATAACAGGAGTAAATTAGCATTTGACTTTTCCCAGAAGAGCATACCAGACATTGACTCCTCAGTGACAGGTGTTGTATTTTCATTGCGTCTGATTTGTCTGAGGAGAAATTACAAGAGAAAAAAAAAATTAAAATCATATGCAAAAATCCAAAATTTCTTTCCTCTTCCCCGACGACTGAAACGGTGAATCAATGACCAAAAAAATTTCTTCTTCTTCGCCGGCGATTTTTCCTTTACCTTTGTTTTCCATCGCCGTCGATTCTTTCCCCTTCACTCTCGTAAAAGGATCATCTGATTTCGGCATCGTCGCGATGGATCTTCTCATAGATCCGTCGATTTGTATTCCGCATGTCGATTCATCGGGTCTCCTTTCATCAAATCCTTCGATCTTCAGACTCAACTTATGAAGATAAGTCCTAGTTAATTTTTGTTTAGGGTATGGTAGATGAAAAGTCAAGGTTTGGATTCGATTGTTTTGTGATTGTTTGATATATTGATTGTTCTCACACTTGTGAAATCGTTACTGGAATAGAAATTTGTGTATCATTTGATTCTTTGATTGTTCGGTTGTGAAGTGTATTTCTGGAAATTCGGTTTTGTACCTTGGATATGAAATTGTAATGTATAATTCTGGAAATATCAATATTGTTTATGTGTATACCTTGATTAAACTGATTTGCAATTGTGTATTGTTTGGTATATGAATGTATTTGTTCTTTTGACAAAGTACTTCTGAAATTTTGTGTAACTGATTCAATTGAGTTCTACATATACTATTTGTGTTTTTCTTCTTGAAATTGATTCATTTTTCTTCTTGCATTTTCAGGGGTGTTTGTGGATTAGTGAATCTCAATCTGCAATGGTCAGATTGTCCAATGTGAGATGCTTCAAAAAGTCAAAAGGTAAACCTTTTTTCTTTAATTCGTCATGAAGGAATGCATCGACATTTGAAAGAAGATTTGGTCGAGCATATTTGGAAAAAATATGGCCGAAGTAACTGACTTGTGGCGACTTAATTGTCTTTTTCATCATGATTTTATATATATTTTTTTACCATTTTTTCGAGTGAATTTTACGTTTTTACGGGTTGTAATAGTTTCTATTCTAATCTAATATTTTTATAAATATTACTTTCATTATTCTCCGTTTTGCGAACAATTAAAAAAAAAAATTTTGTGAGACCGGTCTCGGTCTCACCACTGGAGATGGATTAATTACTAGTATCAAATAGAGTCTCAAACAATAAACAATAATAAAAATTAATACTAAAAAATTGCTTATGAGACTCAAAGAGTCTCAAGGGTGTGCATGCCCTTAGCTTTTATCGTTCATGGGATCACAAAAAGGCAAAACATTCCCTTCACTTGCATTGCATCTTCAAATGTACATTGTTCCCTTGGTTTTTAGTTCTTTATTTGGTACGTACTTGTATTCATTTTTTATCCCACTAACAAGTTTTGAATGGAAAATCGTGTACTAAGTACCAACCCACCACAACCATATACAACACAAAACCTTAGAATATGCTCCGTGTTGGAGATTTAAGTGTTAAAAGGTGTCTTTTATGAACAATTGCAACTTTTGAGTTTATGGGTTACATATTGAATGAACGGTTGCAAATGTTCGTGGCAACCATTAGTCAACTTTATAAACTATGTTTTGACATTGAAAATAGAGAGAAAACAAGAGGAAGAGGAGAGGTTCACAAAACCAAAGATTGTGAGAATCTTTGGTGAAAACACAAAAAGCAAACACAAAATCTCTATTTCTTTCTCTTGAATCTTAGCCTAGAACAAGAGAGAACTTTGATTGTCGTATCCTAGAAGGGATTTCGTGTAACCCCAGGCTTGAGAAGGGTCGAAATACTCTTTAAGGAAAGTGCTTTCGAGTACGATTCAATCAATATCCAAGATCACCGTTACGTTACGATCCCGGAGTTATATCGACCAGTGAACTTTTGGGGCAATTTCCCGTCGTTATACAAGGACCCAGAAGACGATCAACATATCGTTGGAAAGCCCCGACTCTCAAATTTCCAGTGATATCAAATTAGTATCCATCGGAGTTTCGAGTAAAAAGTTATCGTTGTTTCTGTAAACCGCAATTTAAAACAATCTTAAAGAGTATTTTTTCGTGAGCGATGGCTAATGTTTCGGTTCGTGAGATGACGTCGAAGTTTGGAAAGTTAGATAAGTTTGAAGGAGTCGATTTTCGAAGATGGCAAAAGAAGATGCACTTTCTCCTTACAACTCTCAATGTGGTGTATGTTCTAAGTATGCCAACGCCCACCGTGTCGGAGAATGCCGAGGAAGAGTCCGTGGAGGAGACAAGGAAGCAACTTAAATGGGAGAACGATGACTACATATGTCGTGGCCACATTCTCAACGGTATGTCTGATCCTCTCTTTGATGTTTACCAAAATGTCGAAGCTGCAAAGGAATTTGATACACAGAGCTTTAACCCTATAAATCTACTGCAAGTGCACAGCAAACGAAGTAGTGATTTAGGGATCGAATCCACAAGGACCAAATGTTACACAACATATTTAAGATTATTAAACTAAGCTAAGCAGGAAACAGTGATGGGTGATATTATTAAAACTAAAGACAAGAAAGCAAATTAAAACGATTTAAGATTCAGATGATTAAAAGCGTTAGGCAATAGGGAATTTCTCAGGAAATCACAATCATAAACCAGACAACTATTCAGATCCTAAGTATGCATGCATCTTAAACTCAAACACTAATATAAATCGCTCCACTTTCGTGATAACAATTACTTTCCCTAGAGATCCGAGTGCCTAAACTTTCGTTTGGTCACGGATATCCTAGGCAAGCATTACAGGTTCAGGTTTGATCAGTTCATAATACCCTATAACTAAACTTTCGATTGTTATAATGCATTACTCATCAACAGTAGTTCTAGCAATACACAAGCTTTTGGAATGTGTATAAACCTAAGATCTAGTGATTAAATGGCCAGTTCAATCCTAGCATTATGCCTAACAGTGATGAAGATGATAAAGAATAAGCAACCTATTTGTGTCTGATTTAATCTGTGAAATCCATCAAAAAACCCTAAAACCTAACTAGAGATCTACTCAGACATGATGAATGAACAAGCAGAAATCATGGATGAGAATTGCATAATATAAATAAGAAATCAAAAGGGTACAAAAATCTTCTCCAAAGGTGATGAGATCTTCTCCCAAATACAAAGCTCTGAATCTCTAAAAAGTCTCCAAAAACGTGCAGAATAAAAGGTGTCTCTATAAAAACAAAACCCTACAGGTATTTATAAGATAAAACAAAATCTGGGAACTTTCCTAAAAATCTGGGGCCTGGACCGGTCGGTCCACTCTTTAGTCGGCCAAAATCTTCATGTCCTCATGTGCCTGGACCGACCGGTCCTATGGGTGGACCGGTCGGTCCACTTTCCAGTGAGTCTTGGGTCTTCAAACGTCGTGAGATGGACCGGTCGTTCCTCTAATGGGACCGGTCGGTGATTCTTCTATCTGGACCGGTTGGTCCAGTAAGGGGACCGGCCGGTCCACTTTCCAGTGGCTTTGGCCGTCTCGTGCGAGCTGTGGAACGGTCGGTCTTGAGTTGAAGAATGGTCGGTCTCGTGGTTTTAGGGGGACCGGTCGGTCCGAGCTCTGAAATCTCCATTTTCGCCTCAAATTGCTCAAATCTCCTTCCCGTACGCATATGGATCAAACTCTTGAAGAATGGCCTGAATCACAACTCAAAACAACTCCAAAGGCTCCGAAAACGCGTTAAGAACATGGTTAGGAAACTCCAAATTCACGTTATATCAACTCCCCCAGACTTAGATCTTTGCTTGTCCTCAAGTGAAGACAAACTAGAAATAAGTTCAAGGAAGCTATAAAACCACACTAGCCTTTGTGAGCTGATGCAATCCTTTAGGACCCCACAAATGTAATGCTAACAACCCTGAAAACTCATAAACAGATCAAAAACCAAGATGGTACTTCATGTACTTTGCCAAATACATAGCAATGTTACCATACTCAAGTTCCTATGTTTCAGCGACTTCTACACCAGGGTCCATAAATCTTACCAGAGGGAAAATGTCTGTCGCATAAGGGTTAAGGTGTTGGGCTGTTTAGTGGTGGTAATGAGTGTTTAGGCTAACCTCAGTCGCGGCCGAATGCAGTCATGGCACAAAAACCCAAGAGAACTAAGTCCAAGGATGGTGCACAGCTTTTCAAACTTTAGATCTCCTATTCTTTTTAAATGAAAACTTTCTGCTTATCTAAAGAAACAATGCGGAGAACAAAAAATAGAAATGTGCTTAATAGATATTCTTTTAAAATCTAAAGCTTTATTCTGATCCCTTTCAGCATTTTTTTTTTTTTTATTGGGGATCAGTTCTAGCCCCTTTTTTTTTCTAAGCACAGTGATAAAAAAACGAAAAATAAAACCAGAAATGAAAAATTAAAAATCCTAAGCAGAAAGTTTGATGATTTGTACCAGAAGGTCTTTAGAATGATCAGCTGGCCGGACTATCTCTCCGGAGTTTTTGCGCTTGAGTGCATGTCAATGTCTTGGACAGAATGGCTGAGGCTTGAAAGAAAGGTAAGGGTGAAGGTGTGGTACCAGACTAAAAATGAGTCTGGACATTAGGAGTCCTGAAGAGAGGAATGTGTTTGAAAAAGGATAGGACTCCTAACGTGGTTGCTACTTCTTATGCGATTTCGAATTCCCTGAGTTAAGAAAAACAGATTAGTATATTAGTATCAGCGTTAGCTTTCAAGGAGACGGGAGACTTCTGGTAACACTGATCCGCCTAGGGCGTTTTTAATCTTCCCATTGCATTGGTTAGTCACTGTTAATCTAAAAACAGAATGTTAGCAAGCATCATGTGGTCCTAGAATTTGCATGCATATCACAAAGGTGTAAATAAAACTGAAAATAAGAAAATAAACATAATTAGTACGAATAGTACTCCCCCCCAGACTTACTTCACACCGACCCGGTGTGAAAATAAATCCAAAGAAAAGACTATTAAAAGAAAGAAAACAAAAAGAAAAAGAAAAGAAAAACTAACCGGTGGGTTGCCTCCCACTAAGTGCTTTGGTTAACGTCGTTAGCTCGACGTGTGTGCTTTTCAAGGTGGATGAGTAAGAGGGAACACAAAACTATCGTGAATAGAGCCAGCGTGCTTACTTGAGGTCCCAATGCCGATTGGATAGAAGCTTATGTCCGTGGCAGATGAGCTAGGAGGAGCTGGGTCCTTTGTGACTTGTTCAGTGATGTCACCTGGGTCATCAATTTCAGGCATCTTCAGCAGCTTGTCCATTTCAAATTTCAGCTCAATGTCTCCCAGCTGGAGATCAATGCATCTATGTCTTAGATGGATCTTTGCACCAGCTGTGCAAAGGAATGGTCTTCCCAGGATGAAAGGATCTCCTGGTTCTTCAGGTAAGTCCAGCACCACAAAATCTGCAGAGACAAAAACACCACCAATTAGCACCTGTATGTCCTCAAGAACACCTATAGGACGTTTAACAAAATGATCAGCAAACTTTAAAGAAAAGTTAGGAAGAGAGAAATCCTTAAAGCCCAGTCGTTTCGCCACAGAGTATGGCATGGTGTTGACACTGGAGCCCGTGTCGCAGAGTGAGCTAGGAAAGACCGTAGAGTCGATCTGGACTGGAAGTTCAAAGCGACCAGGATCTCCAACCTTTTGCATTGTCCTGTGTTGCGTCATAGCACTGCATTCCTCTTCCAAATTCTTCTGAAATTCACTGAGCCAATCAGGGTAAGGAGCCTTGGGGACATAAACGCGAGCTGGAAGACTGTCCACCGGACCGACCGGTCTAGTAATGGGACCGGTCGGTCCCATCTCTGCTGGAGCATCGTTTTCCATTACAGAAATGGCATGACATTCCTTCCTTGGATTCTGCTCTCCTCTAGCCGGAAGAGCTCCTTGCTGTCGCTTAACAGCTTCTGCTTGCTGTGCCACTTGAGTGTCCAGCATCTTAAGATGGGTTGTCACAGCTTCTAGTCGCCCATTGATGTCTGAAATGGCGCTGGAACTCTGCTGTTGATTAGCCAACATAAGCTGCATCATAGCTTTGAGCTCATCATTGGGGCTGGAGGCTGGAGGTGGAAGAGCTTGTTGTCTAGGCTGAAACTAGTTCTGATTCTGGTATCCGGAGCCTGAACTCTGTCCATACTGCCTCTGAAAGCCTGCATTGTAGCCTGAAAATCCTTGACCACCTACATAGTTAACCTCATGAGTGCCTCCTGAAACCAATGCAGCTGGCTCTGAATAGCAGATCACATCTGAAGCGTTTCCAGCCATACTCATGCCCTAATGGCTACTCTGCATAAAACCCCTGATCTTAGCAGCTGTCAGCTCTGCAATCTCTGCTGCTGATGGTGTCTCAATATTGCATACTCTCTTTGACCGATCATACTCAGCACACTGATCGCTGGAGCTCTGTGCCATGTTATCAATCAACCTATAGGCGCCTTCTATGCTCTGAGTCATGAAGTTACCAGGTGACTCCATCGTAGAAGGTCCTGAGCATCTGGTCCTCAGTGAACCCATGGTGGGGGCACTCTCTACGGTATTCCTTGAACCTGTCCCAAGCCTCAGTAAATGATTCTCCACCCTTTTGCGCGAAGTTGCTGATCCTGCTCCTGAGCTGAGCTGTCTTGGTTTTCGTGTATAAGTAGTCCAGGAAGGCGGCTCTAGCTTCATCCCAGCCGTTCAGAGAGTGTGGAGGAAGTGACTTAAGCCACCTCAAAGCCTTGTCAGCGAGAGAATGCTTGAAGAGCTTGTACTTGAGGTAATCAGAAGGTACCCCGTTAGCCTTGGTTGTCTCGCAGACTTCTTCAAATGTCTCTATGTGATCCATGGGATTTTCAGAAGCTAACCCATGGAAAACATGTCTCTCCACCAGATTGATCAACTGTGCCTTGATCTCGAAATCGTTCCTCTGAATCGCAGGGACACGAATTGCTGATCTGTTCTGGTAGTACTGGTGGACATTGTCCCCTTCTCCAATCCCTCTCTGCGGCGGAGGATTCTGCGCTGGCGGCATCTGCGGTGGAGGATTCTGTCCTTGAGGTGGAGCCCGCTCTGCCATAATCCTAGCAAACTGTTCTTGCATCTGCTGCATCTGTTGTTGCGCCAGCTGCGCACTCTCTGCAGTTGCAGCACGGATCTGCTCTATCTGATCAAACAAGGCAGCTTGAAGATCTTCATTACCAGGTTGATCCACAACTTCTTCCATGACTGGCAAGAGGTTCCTTTGAGCTCTGTTAGTCCGTTCTAGCCTGGCCAATTCTTCGTTAGTATGTGATATCAGATGTTCAGTGCGATTACTTCTCCTCTGCATTCACCTGAAAACACAACCAAAAACAAAAAAAAACAAAAGAAAAATAATTTAGAAAAATGCTTAGACTAAATTTGCAAATCAAATCTGAAGGCAACACAATGGTCCACGGCAATGGCGCCAAAAACTTGATACACAGAGTTTTAACCCTATAAATCTACTGCAAGTGCACAGCAAACGAAGTAGTGATTTAGGGATCAAATCCACAAGGACCAAATGTTACACAACATATTTAAGATTATTAAACTAAGCTAAGCAGGAAACAGTGATGGGTGATATTATTAAAACTAAAGACAAGAAAGCAAATTAAAACTATTTAAGATTCAGATGATTAAAAGCGTTAGGCAATAGGGAATTTCTCATGAAATCACAATCATAAACCAGACAACTATTCAGATTCTAAGTATGCATGCATCTTAAACTCAAACACTAATATAAATCGCTCCACTTTCGTGATAACAATTACTTTCCCTAGAGATCCGAGTGCCTAAACTTTCGTTTGGTCACGGCTATCCTAGGCAAGCATTACAGGTTCAGGTTTGATCAGTTCATAATACCCTATAACTAAACTTTCGATTGTTAGAATGCATTACTCATCAACAGTAGTTCTAGCAATACACAAGCTTTTGGAATGTGTATAAACCTAAGATCTAGTGATTAAATGGCCAGTTCAATCCTAGCATTATGCCTAACAGTGATGAAGATGATAAAGAATAAGCAACCTATTTGTGTCTGATTTAATCTGTAAAATCCATCAAAAAACCCTAAAACCTAACTAGAGATCTACTCAGACATGATGAATGAACAAGCAGAAATCATGGATGAGAATTGCATAATATAAATAAGAAATCAAAAGGGTTCATAAATCTTCTCCAAAGGTGATGAGATATTCTCCCAAATACAAAGCTCTGAATCTCTAAAAAGTCTCCAAAAACGTGCAAAATAAAAGGTGTCTCTATAAAAACAAAACCCTACAGGTATTTATAAGATAAAACGAAATATGGGAACTTTCCTAAAAATTTGAGCCTGGACCGGTCGGTCCTCTCTTTATTCGGCCAAAATCTTCATGTCCTCATGTGCCTGGACCGGCCGGTCCTATGGGTGGACCAGTCGGTCCACTTTCCAGTGAGTCTTGGGTCTTCAAACGTCGTGAGATGGACCGGTCGTTCCTCTAATGGGACCGGTCGGTGATTCTTCTATCTGGACCGGTCGGTCCAGTAAGGGTACCAGCCGGTCCACTTTCCAGTGGCTTTGGCCGTCTCGTGCGAGCTGTGGAACGGTCGGTCTTGAGTTGAAGAATGGTCGGTATCCTGGTTTTAGGGGGACCGGTCGGTCCTTATGTTGGACCGGTCGGTCCGTTAAACCGATCCACTTCCAGTTACCCACCTTGTAAAACCAGGCAACTTGCATTGGAACGGTCCTTGAGTGCTGTTCAAAGCAAGTCTAAAGGAGAGGTTTTGACTCTAAATTTTTTTAAAAATGACTCAAAAACTCAAAAGAAAACACAAAAGTCAGCGACTGCCTCCCCCAGACTTAAACAACATTGTCCCCAGTGTTATTAAGCCTAAGATTGGCGAAACAAAACAAATAAGAAACGAAACGAATGAAAAATCAAGTAAGAAATCGTAACCTGAAAATCGTGTCGAGTGACACGATCTCTGTATCGATCGACACAAATAATTTGGTCGCGTCGAGCGACTTGGAGTGCCTCGTCGATCGATATAGTTATTTCCATTACGTCGAGCGACACGTATTTCTACGTCGCTCGACACAGTAGTCTGATGTTCATCCTCACTTGCATTCAAACGTTCAATCTCTGAAAAACCAATATAAAACAAAAACCAAAACGTAAAATTGAAAAAGAAAACAAAAACAAAAATAAAAGACATAATTAGTAGACTCACAAGTGGGTTGCCTCCCACTAAGCGCTTGTTTTAAGTCCTTAGCTTGACGTGTTAGGATTCAGGTAACTAGGAATTGCAAGAGATTTGTAAGAGTTCGTGAGGGGAATTTAGAGATTTCTATGGTAACTAGGGATTGCAAGAGATTGAGAAAGAGTTGTGTTTATTGCTGTGTAAAGTTGTGTACAGAGTTGTGTATGAAAAGATTCGGATCCCTTTAAGGGTGTACAAAGAGACCTATATATACTATTCCTAAGGCGGTTCTGCTCCCTAGGTCTTTACAGAATCGCATTGCTTGAGTCGGTCATGTTGGAGTGGGCTTCGCGTTTGGGCTGTGATGTTATGGATTCGGACTGTCTTCAGGTGGTTGGGCCGAAGACGTTGCTAGGCCGAAGACACGGTCGGCTCATCGAGGTTTGGCCGAACCGAGCCCGCGCTCGGTCATCTCCCGATCCCGACCCTACGGTCGGCTCCCGAGCATGCCGACCCTGTGATCGGCACCCGTGATCACTCGCTCGGCACGCCGACCCTGTGGTCGGCTCCCGTGGTTGATCGCTCGGCACGCCGACCCTGTGGTTGGCTCCGGGGTACACCGAGCCCGTGGTCGGTCCTGCTTAGCCTAGGACCTTCTTGCTTCGCCTCACTCCTCGACTATTCGCTTTTACTTCTTCATAGTAAGACCTAGGGGCTTACTCTACCTTGTTCCTTGAAAGTTCAGACGGTCATTTCTTCGTATGCTTGACTTTAAACGTAACTCTTGAGAGGGTGAAAACCGACCCCAACACTCTCTCAGACTTATCAGAAACTATCCCAGGGAAAAGTTTCATAGTGTTCTGCATCATTTGCTGAAGGATCTCCTCTCATTTCTCTTCCAATTCTGAAGGGATTATGATCCTGAACTTGGAAAATGTCTGTGAGGCTTTCTTCCGTCTCCTCTGTTCTTCCTTCTTGTCTTTGCACTCCTCAGAGATTCCTGCACATTCATCAGAAGAAAAACCAAGCATTCTACGAGAAACTCGTTGCTTGCATGAGTGCGTAACAGCCTTTTCAACTTTCAAATTCTGATGAAGAGGTTTGGAATTAAGAACAGGAACTGTGTACCTTTGCTCTATGGGAGGCTTTGGGATTGGGAGACTTGGAGGAGTTAGCTTTTCTCCTTTTAAGACCGTCTAGCAAGAGAAGTTATCCATGAGGATTGCTGGGTAGAAGACTTCTTTGTTGATCTTGGTGAATGATATTCTGTTATTCGGGTAATCCAAGATCGCACCAATAGAAGTAAGGAAAGACGCTCCAAGAACCATCGGCTTTGTTGTCTCGATGATGTGGAAATCAGCTGGTACAAGACAATCGCCTATCTGAATCTCTAAATCCGGGATGAAACCCACAGCAGCTACCTCAGTAGAATTGATCAGTCCGACAAGGGCATTCGAAGGCTGTATACTCATGATTCCCAGCGTCTTTACAACATCATGAGATATGACGTTCACAGTAGCTCCAGTATCCAAGAGAGTACCCTCCAATTCCATTCCATTAATCGAACATGGAACTATGAACTGCCATGGATTATCTAACTTGGGCAACTTCCTGAGAACTGGTTTCTCAACCACATTCGGCTCTATCTCACTACCACAACTACTATATGATGCACAAGACTTCACAGGGGCTCTTGGGAATGGAAGAAAAGGTTTGTAGACTCTCTCAACTGCAGTTTCTGAAGTTTTCGGCGAATCTGTGTTTTTCTGCAGCTCCTGTCGAGCGACGCAAGTATCGTGTCGATCGACGCGACCAAATTCCATCTGTCGAGCGACGCATAATTCCCTGTCGATCGACGGGGAAAATTTGTTCCTGTCGAGGGACGCAATATGTCTTGTCGCTCGACGCGACCAAAAATCTGCACTTTTTTCACCTTCGTCAAATTCGTCGATTTGCTCTGTAACAGGCATTTTCTCCGTTCTAGACCTCAATTTGATCATATTGGAGTGGTGTCTCTTCACTGATTCACCGGTTTGAGCCACTTGAGTATCAAGCTTCTTAACATGGATGTTCAAAGACTCGATCTTTCTGTTCAAATCCTTGTAGATAGAATCCAACTTCCCATTCAAATCCACTGTCATCTTCTGCTGTCCTTTTAGCATTCGCTTAATCATTGATTCCATCTTGCTCTCTGCAGAAGAGGGTGGAGGTTTCATATAAGAAGACGAACCATAGTCTCTCTGATAGATGTTCTGATATGGCTTCTGATATGACGAATTGTAGCCCTGCTGATTGCCAAATCTCTGAAATCCAGATCCAGTGACGTAGTTTACCTCTTCAGGCTCAAATGTCTCAACTTCCTTGGCGAAATGGACTGTCTTCTTCCCAGCTAGAAGATCATGCATCGAATCCAGCTTCTTTGCGACCTCTGCAAATTGATTACCACTGACGTTCTGACCCTGACTCCTCTCAAAATCGACGCTCTTGGTACTGTTGCTGCTAGCTAAGTTCTCAATGAGTCTCAGGGCTGTCTCTTGAGAATTCGTGTTGAAATTCCCGTTACTCGCAGCGTCTAACGTGGTAGCATATCTAGTGGCAATCCCTCTGTAGAAAATGCTCAGCAGCTGAACATCTGTGAAGCCGTGGTGAGGGCAGTCTCTCTGATATCCCTTGAATCTATGCCACGCAGCCTTGAATGCCTCGAAGTTGCCTTGTCTAAATGTAGCAATCTTTGCTCTGAGATCTTCAGACTTCGCATCATCAAAGAAATTGCTTAAGAAAGCATTCTTCGTATCCTCCCAGTTAGTTAGCGAGCCTGGAGGTAGCATCCTCAACCAATGCTTTGCTTCCCCATATAGAGAGTATGAGAAAAGCTTGCAGAACAGATAATCCTCAGAGACTCCATTAGCCTTTATGCTAGATGCCAAGTCTTCAAACCTCTCAATGTGATCCATAGGATTCTCATGAGGAAGACCGCAGAAAGGGTCCTGAGCTACCAAATTGAAGTAAGCAGGCTTTAACTCGAAGTCATTCCTTTGGAACGGAGGTGGACGAATAGCAGACCTATTAGCGTAGAACTGCTCAGGTCTATTGAAGTCAGCAAGCGTGCGTCCTAGAGCAGCAATCGCGTCGTACCGCGTGTCAAGCGACGTGATCTGCGTGTCGATCGACACGTTGGTTCTGATCCTGTCGAGCGATGAGCTCTCTATGTCGCTCGATACGACGTAATTCCACGCGTCGAGCGATCTCCTCCTCGTGTCGCTCGACACGTTCCTGTTCATCGCGAGCCAAACGTTCTTCCTCGCGGATATGCTGTTCGTTAAGCTCCTCGACAATCACGTTCCCATTGTCGTCAATCCTCTCTCCATCCTCATTGTATCTCAATCCTGCCGGATCACGCAGGATTTCATCTTCTCCCGGTCTCAGTATGATTCTTCCTTGAGCAGCCATCTCTGCTACTCTTCTGTTCTCACGTTCTAAACGTGCAAGTTCCTGAAGTCCGTGTTCAACTAGCTCTTTGTCCTTGCAGCTCCTTGTATCAGGCATACACCTGAAACTCAAAACAAAAAAGAAACAAAAGAACTAGTTAGTAAAGTAAAAATAAAAACAAAACTTAGACAAAATCCTAATGATAGAAATCTAATGGTTTTTGACTCCCCGGCAACGGCGCCAAAATTTGATACGGTCAAATTTCCCTTTGAACCACTCTCTCAAACAAGAGATCGTGTGCAGTACTTAGGGTATCGAATCCACAGGGAATCAGATTGCACAATAGATTTTAACTTTCGGACTAAGCTAAGCAGAATGATTGTAAAATAAACGATTGCAGAAATAGTAAATCATGATGATAGCAAACTTTAAATTCAATAAGAGAAAAGTGCTAAGTCTTAGGGAATTCGCAGGAATAAATCCAAGTTGAATAATAAATTTACTAATGGGATTGATGAAGTGCAATTCTAGAACTCAAAACACTGTTGTAAAGTAAATCAACTGTCGTTGCAAATACTATCTATGTTTAAACCCTAGACAACCAACTGTCGTTGCGAAATCAGATTGATCTAAACAAGCAATAAAATCAGGTTTGATTGTTCACAAAGATCCAAAGCCAACTGTCGTTGCGAATCAGATCTTTGCTCACCTATGATTCAATTCAGGCAATTCAATAATGATGTCTCATCTATTAAACAACCTAGGATATCTAATTCAGGCCTAAATCACAATTCAGAGCAATCAAGGTGAAGAATATAAATATGAATGCAAAATCCCAAAAGTAAATAAATCAACAACTCTTCATTAACCTTTGAAAAATCCCTAAAACCTAACTAGGGAATTACTCAGACATAGACATGAAAGATAAATCCCTAGTATAAAAATCTCTAAGTAAAATAAAGCATAGCCTAAACAATGGCTTAAAAGTACTATATATCGGGTACAAACACGTCTCGGCCCAATTGCAAACATCTGGGCTTTCTGGCGTGAAAACGGAAATTTTCCAAAAAGTACTATTCTGTCACCATTTGGTCGCGTCGAACGACGCAGAATGTCGTGTCGCTCGACACAGACATCAGATTTTCACTCCGAATTTGTGACTTTGACTGCTCATTCCGTTCTGCTCCAAATTGCTCCAGTAAACACCAATTAAGCTCCAAACGTCCTTGTACCTAAGATAAACACCAAAACACTCGAAAACACCAAAAATACTCTAAAACATTAACTTATATCGTTGTCTAAACTGGTAAAAACCCTGATATATCAGATACGTTGAAGCACTATAGTCTCTCTGGTAATCATACCTCTGAACCGATGGAGGTCGAATCGCTGATTGATTCGCGTAGAATCGCGCAAAACTGTTGAAATCAGCCAAAGTCCTTGGCTCCTGGACAGGGTGTCGATCGACACTATAGTGGTGTCGATCGACACCTGCATCTGTGACGTGTCGAGCGATCTGTTTTTCATGTCGAGCGACGCTTTGAACTTGCCCGTGTCGATCGACACTCGAGCAGTGTCGCTCGACACCAGCTCCTTCTTCACGATCAAATCTGATTTCCTCGTCGCGTCTTTGCTGCTCTTCATCGATCTGCTCAACGATCACGTTTCCTTCAGTATCAAGCCTCTGTCCCAGCTCGTTGCACGGATTTCCTTGAAGATCAAACAATCCTTCGTCCCTCTGAATCAAGATCAACTGTGCACCCATCGTTGTTCACGCCTGAAACTCAAAACAAAAACAAAAACAAAAATAAAATAGTTAGTAAAACAAAGATAAAAACCTAGACAAAATCCTAGTAATAAAAATTGAATGGTATGAGTCCCCGGCAACGGCGCCAAAATTTGATATGCTCAAATTTTCTTTGAACTACTCTCTCAAATTAAGAGATCAACTGTAGCACTTAAGGTTATCGAATCCACAGGGAATCAGGGACACAATAGATTATATACTTTCAGATTAAGCTAGGCAAAATATAATATATGAAAAATAAATAAAACCGGCAAGATAGATGAAAGTAAGCTTTAAAACAATGGAGATAAAAGCTAGGTTCAGGGAAATCTCAGGAGAATCAGAATTGCAGATAAATCAATTGATAGGAATATTAAAGCTATGTTCCTAAACATGAACAAGAATGTAAAACAAACCAGCTGTCGCTGCGAATATTATCTATGCGAATGAGTAGATCAGTAAAGGTGGGGAGGAGACTATTATCCATATTCTTTGTGATTGTACAACAATGGAAGGTATTTTGACTCGATTGGTTCCGATTGGGAAGAGACGAGAATTTTTTGAGTTATTTCTTCTTGAATGGTTGTTTGTGAACCTCAGAGATACTCAGATTGTGGGTAGACTACATGGGTGATATGCTCAAATTTGCTTTTGAACTACTCTTTTAAATTAAGAGATCACTGTAGTACTTAGGGTTATCGAATCCACATGGAATCAAGGACACAATAGATTTATTATGTTTGAATTATACTAAGCATATAATAAGAATGCAAGTAAATAAAGCAGTAGATGAAAAGGTTGTAAAAATCAATTAAAAAGGAGCTAGACACAGGGAAATCTCAGGTGAATCAGAATTGTAGATAAATAAATAAATGATAGGATTATAAGAATAGTTCTTAAACATGAACACGAATGTAAAACCAATCAGCTTTCGCTGCAGAGATTATCTATGTCTAAATCCTAGAAAATCAAATTTCTTTGCGAACCCTAACAATCTAAACAAGCATTAAAGTTCAAGTTCAATTGTTCACAAAACCCTAAACCAAATTTCTTTGCAAAAAGGAATTTTGCTTATCAAAGACTAGATCAAGCAATTAATAAAACTGTCGTTTCTATTAATCAACCTAAGATCAGATTTCAGTTGATGAAGCTAAAATCAACAATAAACTCAAGTCAAGATGAAGAACTTTTAAAGATATTATCCTAATAATTAAATCATATCTAGCAAATCATCAAACACCTTTGAATAACCCTAAACCTAACATGGTAACTACTCATACATAATCAAAGAAGAAACCATATTATTAATTGAAGATATCTCTTAAAAGTTGATAAAATAAAGCATAAACCTAAACAATGGCTGTTAAAACGTATTTATAAGACACATAAACCGATTGGAAACATAAAAGTAAACATCATGAACTTCTGGGCAAAAACGGCAAATTTCCGAAATCTGATTTTTTGAGTCCGCGCAGGGTGTCGATCGACACCCAGGGGGTGGTCTCGATCGACACCAACCTCTGAAATTCATTCATCACTTGATCAATTTGACGTCTTCTTCCGTAATGCTCCAAAACTCCCAGTAAATATTTTTTATGCTCCAAACATCTAGAAACCTGTAAAGACACTAAAACACAAGCAAAATACCACAAAGACTCTATATATTGGACTTATATCATGGCCTAAAATGGGTAAAAACCATGATATATCAATGAGCTACTTTGTTTGCTATAACTTTATGGTGGGGATGGAAGTGGCGATGTAGAAATGTGTTTGGGGAGAACGGTAAGTGTTGGGATGAAGCGTCGCGGGGAAATCCGGGTTTAGCAACCGCTGGAGGTGTTATTAGAGACGAGTGTGGTGTTTGGCTTCGGGGCTTTGCATTGAACATTGGTATTTGCTCCGCGCCTTTAGCCGAATGATGGGGTGTTTATTATGGGCTGTGCATTGCTTGGGAGATTCATGCAGTAAGAGTTGAGATTGAAGTAGATTCAGAGGTGGTGGTTGGTTTTCTCAAGAGCGAGTTGTGCCATGACTTTATATCGAGGGATTAGATAGTTCGTATTTCTCATGTGTATAGGGAGGCTAACAGTCTTGCAAACGGGCTAGCTAACTATGCGTTTTCGCTTCCGTTGGGTTTTTATTTGTTTGATTTGGTTCCGGATTGTGTTAATCCAACTTAATTGGCGGATGTTGGTGGGATTTTGGTCCCTAGACAGATCCGTTTGTTATTTTTTGAGTTTTCATGAATAAAATGGGGCTTCGGCCCCTCTTTCTAGGGGTAAGCATAATTCCCATCCCGTTGCATCCCGCTTTGTACCCGTTCCCGTTCCCGATTGGGACCGGGACGGGACGGGACAGGAAAAATCCCGTTTGAGATAAACTTACTTGTTTTTCTACACGATTATTTGACAGTTTTTCTAATTAGTTACTACTTTTGTTTGTTTTCTCTCTTGTGTAGAAGTCCAAAAGAAATCACTTACAATGGCAGTGGGTGAAGAGAGAAAATTCTACTTTTAAAAAAACTTAATATTGTTTAATTTATGCTTTAATTTGTCATATTTATTTGGTTTAAGTTTGATTCAATTTGACGATCATGGTTTTTCTATTTTAAATTTTTAACTTTTATGATCAAAAAAAAAATCTTTTAACTTTTATGGAATACAATTGAGTTTTTTTTTTCCTTTAATTTGAATATGATTTTGATAAGTTGAAAAGCATGTTATATACATATTTGCAAATTGAAGCATCGTTTAATCTAATTTTTGAATCTGGTTATTCTATGAGAATTCTCGTACCGTTTTCGTCTCATCCCGTTTCCGTCCCGAATTTTAAATGAGACATAAATGGGACGTATTTTACTATTCTCATAAATTCCGTTTCTATCCTGTTTCCATGAGATCCCGTCTCATATTCCCCGTTTGCCCACCCTTACCTCTTTCGGAAAAAAAAAAGGGTTAAAAAAGATTTTTACGATAGGAGTTGTGAAAGTGTGTTTATTTTACAATGTATATGTAAGTGTGAATACTTTAAGATAAAGGGTCCGATGTGTAATTTTTATTATTATTAGACCTATAGGAAACGGGGTCGCCGTATAAAAAGGTTCGTCCCTAAACTACAGAGACTCTCTCTCTCTCTCGTATCAACCCTAGATTAAACTCTCTTACTCATTTCCTTTTGCGAATCTGTTCCTGAATTTGTTCTCTTTTTCTCTTCTTTTTGGTTGCTAGTGAATCCTGAAGAAGCGAAGCAGATGGATCTCGTCGAGACACACGAGAAACCGGTTATAATATGTAAGCATCCAAATACCTTTAATTGTGCTGTTTAATGATTTCACTGTATTTTGGTATATGGATTCGTGACTTTTATTCTCTAATTAGATAACAAAAATCAGAAGAGGAGGTTGAAGAAAAAGGAGAGAAAGATGAGGGAGGAGACGGAGAAGGAGAAGCCTTCCTCTGGGGAGAAGAAGGAAGCCTCTGGGGATAAGGAGAAGCCTTCCTCTGTGGAGATTGATCAAGCTGTGGCGGAGGTGTGTGTTGATTTTGAATATATATATAATTTTTTTTACCTCAAATGGCTTAAAACAATCTTTTGACTGACGCATATGTGACATGATTCTTCTTCTGTGACAGTTTAACAATTGTGTGGAGCTGATCGGTGAGAGTCTAAGGACATTGCGTGGTAGTGATCGAATAACCATTTTTGTGGCCGCATTGGAATTGCATAACACTTTTTCTAAAATCTTAGCACGCAGAGATGCAAGAATTAAAGGTAAATCCTGTCAAGAAAGCATTCTATTATATTACGAATTCGAAAAGGATAATAATGGAATTCATAATTTCAAAATGCAGAGAAACAATTGAAGCTCGAACACGAAGGCAAAAGTGAGGAGGCGGGTCCTGTGGATCTTTAACTTGCTCTTACGCATAGTTTGTGTATGTGTGTGTTGAACCTAAGGGTAAGTAAGTTAATACTTATCCCCTCTTTCCCTATTCCCCTTGGCATTGGTGCTGTTCCATGAATAAAGGGGCGCTTTTAAATGTTTCATGTTATGACTCTCTTTATGTATCTGCTTCTGTTTGTGTTATATCAAGTTTTTAGACTATGGTTTGAGTATTTAATGACTTGGTTTTACTCTTGAGCGCAAGAGCTTCAACTTCTGTTTTATATACTTCTTATTATCACAACATGTTTCTATATTCAAAATAATACTTGTTTGATCCACAAGATTTTGGTATCCCTGTTATGTTTGTGTGTGGGAGTGTAAGGAATGAGTCAATAATTCTGAGTGCTTTGCACTCTATCCCAGCCTAATGGATCTTGACCTGACAAACACAACTCCACCTATAACTTTCTTTTTTCTTTGATTCTTTGCTTGGCTTCTCTGTATGGCTTATGTTTACAACTTTTGCATTGAAACAAACTTCATGGGATAATAAGGTTGGGAATTAACAGCACAAAATGGTTAGGTTCTGGTATATTAACCTCGACATTCTCATATGAATGTTGTTGGCTGTCGATGGATCTACACCAACAAATTTCTCTCCACTAGAGATCACGATAGGTGTAAAGCTCGTCTTGTGGCAAAGGGTTACAATCAACAATATGGTGAGGATTACACAGAAACGTGTAGTCCGGTCATCAAAGCGACTACCATTCATCTCATTCTCGATATTGCCGGGAGTAATAACTGGTCAATTCAACAGCTTGATGTCAATAATGCTTTTCTTCAAGGAAAATTATAGGAGGAGATTTACATGGAACAACCTCCAGGTTTTGCCAACACGGATCATCCAACACATGTTTGTCGTCCCAATAAACCAGTATATGGCCTTAAACAAGCTCTTCGAGCTTGGTACACGGAGCTCAGCAACTTTCTACTTAGTCTTGCATTCCAGAATTCTCTTGCGGATACATAACTTTTGTCTTTAAACTTGGTACTGAATTTGTGTATTTGTTGGTTTATGTTGATGATATAATCGTCACAGACGAATTCTTCAATTGCTCGTTGATCGGTTCTCAGTGAAAAATCCCGAACATCTTCATTATTTTCTTGGTCTTGAGTACACCGAAAGGCCTCCATCTTTGTCAAAATTGATCTTCTACACCGATACAACATGTTGAATGCAAAGCCCATCACAACTCTGATGGCAACTTCTCCAAAGCTCACTCTTCACTCCGGAACAAGTCTCTCGGATCCAACGCAGTATAGGAAACTCGTCGGTAGTTTACAGTATCTTGCCTTTACACTGCTAGATATTGCTTACGCAGTAAATCGCTTATCACAATTTATGCATCGTCCTACCGAGGATCATTGGCAAGCCGCTAAACGCATCTTACGATATCTTGCTGGAACTCCATCTCATGGGCTCTTCTATGCGTCAAACACCAAGCTTTCACTTCACGCATACTCGGACGCCGATTGGCAGGTGATTCTGATGATTACGTTTCTACTAATGCATACATTATCATAGAGGTCGACTAGAGCTGATGATGCATACAAGATCGTCCACAGAGGCTGAGTATAGGGCAGTAGCTAACACGGTCGCATAGCTTCGGTGGGTTTGTAATGTTCTTACTGAGCTTGGCATTACTCTTCCGGCATCGCCGGTGGTCTTTTGCGACAATGTCGGGGCTACATTCCTATGTGCTAACCCAGTATTCCATTCCCGCCTGAAATATATAGCATTAGACTACCATTTTGTTCGTTGGCATATTCAATAAGGTGCGCTATGGGTCTCTCATGTTAACACTCGCGATCAACTTGCAGATGTACTCACTAAACCACTACCTCGTGCTCGGTTCATTGATCTTCTCAACAAGATCGGAGTGATTCACGCCCCTCCATCTTGAGGTGGCATGTAAGAGATCACATCGTAATCCTATTGATACGGTCGTGATTCCTTATTGAGCGAAGATGGTATAGTCAAAGATTTGCTATTAATTGTACTCAATGTAGATATATTATAATTACTCTGTTTTCCTAATTAGCTAACGTAGGTTATTCTCTCATCTTGTATTCATACTTGGATAATATAACAAAATACCATTATTATACTCTCAAGGGCACAGAAGAAGAAACATAAATAAACTTCGAATTCATTTTTCAAAATAAGTAATGTTGGTGACTAATTATTTAGAAATTATTTAGGTTTGTTCACTAAGGTCCTCCGAAAACATCTTTACTATGTTTTCGTCAGAGCATTTTGTCTTCCATTTTACACTCATTTACTCTAAAATTGTTGCTTCATGCACTAATGTTCGACTCAACAAAAGATGGACTTCTCTTTGTAGGAACATAATTTACTACATATGGGCAAACTGATATTTGTGAAATGAAATGTATAAATACGATATTATAAATACAAAAATACCGATACATGATTAAGGATAAGAGCGAATTTGTAGAGGCGAGATTTGATCTCTATCCTTAATTCTGAAAACGCCCCGTAGTGTGACGGTTGCATGACGTTCCGAATCCCAGGATACAACTACAATCGATTCTATTTTACACCACCCAACAATAGAATCACACGAACGCTAGATTTTGTGTTATACTCTCAGACACAGAATAAAATAAAATAAAAGAGATTTGTGAGAGATGTTGTTATTTGAACATATTGATCATGTAATGATCTAAAAATTTCGATCCTTTTAGAAGATGGAGGTGAGTAGCTTTTTATAGCCATAATAACCCTACGTATATAAACGTATAAGCCATTAAGGGAGGTTTGAGAATTTAATCCCACCTTTACTATTTCAACGTGAGTTAATATATTTTTATAAGTTACAAAATTAATTGACAATTAAATTTGTACTCAATTGCTTATATTAATTTACGTTGAACACATCAAATAGAGAGATTATTGTGTTGACCTTATTAACACCAAAATTCAATTTAGTCCAAAAGAATAATCCATTGGTCCAAAATTCTTTTCTCTCTAATACATCAAAATGTATCCAAGGTTTTAAGCCTTGTTATGATTTTCCCCTTTTTTATATCCAAAATTCCAATGTGGGATATTTACTAGTTTTTACACTTAGTCAAAATTTTGAAAGCTTTATTAACTTTCCAAATCATCTACTTTGGATCTCCATTTCTTATTCAAATCAACCTCGGTTTAGACATGTGAATACACTATGTCATAGTGCTTACGGCGACGATTACATCGTGCCCAATAACTGGTTATTCCGATAGATGTCTCCATCAAAAAACACACCGGAAAATTGTCTAAATCAATTTTGTCAAAAACGAGTTCCAACAATCCCCCACATGAATAGAAATGATACAACTACCCCCGTAGTGTGACGGTTGCATGATACAACTACCCACATGAAAACGCCCCGTACTGTGACGGTTGCATGACGTTCCGAATCCCAGGATACAACTACAATCGATTCTATTTTGCACCACCCAACAATAGAATCACACGAACGCTAGATTTTGTGTTATACTCTCAGACACATAATAAAATAAAATAAACATGTGAAGGATTTTGTGTTGTTATTCATCATGATGATGATCACGTGTGTTCCACGTTATGATAATGAGAAGGAGATGATTTGCTTTTATAGCCAACATCATCTAACGTACACTAACGTACTCAGCATTAAAGGGAGATTGAGAATTCATTCTCACAATTAACATGATTAATATTTTGATGTTACAAAATAATCAAAATTTATTTTTAGCTTAATGCCAAAATCAAATCACGTTAATACACCATTATTGGAAGAGATTCATATTGACTTAGTCAATATTTTATTAAAAAAAGAATCTTAAGTCAAGAATAATTCTTTTGTATTAGATCCATTTGCACAATTTTGAAACCAAAACTTAAAGTCTGGTCCGAATATCTTTTCTCTCCAATACACCAAAGTGTACGCAAGGTTCTTAAACCTTTTTTTTTTTAGTTCTCCACTTTATATACTTAAGGAATTTAATCCTAAGTTCTAATTTGAGACATTTGCTAGTTTTTATACTTAGCCAAATATTAAAGCTTTACAAGCTTTTCATGTCACCAACTTTAGACCTCTATTTCTCATTCAAATTAACTCTGATTTTGACAAGTAGATACACTACATGCGGCGACGATTTTATCGTGCCTAAAAACCCACTACAAGAAATGTGGGTATTAATAACGGCCGTTCAACGCTATCTATCACATAACATAGCGTTTCCTTAAACGCTCTGACAGCGCCCGTCATCGTAGGTCTGGCACTTTAGATAGCGGAATTGTCGCATGCTATAGTTAATTGAAAGACAATAGCGTTTATTGCACAACTATTATTAATGTTTATAATAGCGTGTAATAATTGTTATGATTGGATTGTACGTATACCAATTATTTTACAAAGATAGCAAATATGTTGTGTTATTAAATTATTTTATAATGACCCGAAATTATATTTAAATAATTAATTTTAATTATAATAATTAATTTTTTATTAAATTGTAATTTATTTTTGTAATATTATTTTAATAATAATAATTTAAAAACAATTTCTTATTGAAATACCATTAAGCATTTCCATGTTTACAAATCCAAAATCATCAACAACCAAAACCAAAAATTACATCAACATTACCCTATCAATCAACCACTAATAACCCTTCACAATCATCCCTAACATAAACACTATCATCATCAGAATGTTCACCATCGAGATCTTCAACTTCTGGTACAGGCAATCAAATTGGATCCATTAGGCCATGCAGCATCGGGGATCTGAGCAGTGCTCCATTGCTCTCCACTGTATTCTGGAGCAGGTAGCCCAAACTCCATCGGTGGTGCAGCTTCTTCGTCCTCTTCTTGCTTTGCCTCTTCAGGCTCCCTGTAGAAAAACAGATCCACCTACACAACGGAAACAAGTCAAGCTTTTGTTCATTCTTCGACAAAAAACTAAAACTACGAAAGATTAGTCCTTTACCATAACATCCCATTTCTGAGCGGGACGAATAGTTCCACGCATTTGAAGAACCATACGAGCCAAAAGCCAAAACAAACAACCAATGCTGTGTTTTCCTTTGTTGTTAGCAGGAATACCAATGTCGATGAATCCCATTGACGAATCCGTGTCACATAACGCAATCGTTGGAATGTTTCCCAAAGCACCTTCCTTAATTGGCTAATAACACAAAACAATACATCATCAGATCCACAGTTCACAAGAAATGAGTTTAAGCAAATTCCTTTTCACCTGATGATCGGTTCGTGGGTCGGTGAGGATCAACAACCTCGGCTCGCTGAAAGAAGTCTGCATCTGGTTAGTGAAAGTACCAGGAGTGTGTCTACCAGCAATTGCATTAGCACCAGTGTACTGAGCAAACTTCAATACAGCTCTTTGACCATAAGGCCTAGCTGATTGAACAATGATATCTTTCGGGCTTTCGATTGCCACAATAACCCTAGCAGCCATCTGAAGCTTATCCCATGTCTTTCCTAAGTTGATGACGTAAATCCCTAAGCAAGAAACAATACAACTGTAAATTCCCAAATCGCTAAAGCATCTAATCAAATTCGAAAACGATAGCTAACCAGATAACTATACAGAATCCGTGAAATCGAAACTCAATGTCAAAATCCAAAGCAAAATCGAAACTACGAATTCGAAATGACCAATATAGAATTTGATTACGGAAGATCAAGCCGAATCACGGAAGATACGGCCAGAGACTGATCCCTCGAGACGGTGGTTGCATCAGATGTGGAGGGAACAGAGCGTAAGGACTCGGAAGCAGTAGCACGGTCGTTGAATCCGAAGCGGCGTTTGATGCCACTAGCAGTCTCGGAGATAAAAGGCATCTTTGATTGAATTTGGGTCGATGAGTGAGAGAATCACTGAGAAAGTGAGTTTAGTGAGAGAGACGATTGAAAGAGATAAACTAGAAAATCAAATCAGACCCTTTTCTTTTCTGAAAAAACCCTAATGGATTCATCGTAGAGAGAAGGAGAGAGAGACTTAAACGGACAAGATTGAAAAGAATGAAGAGGTTGAAAGAAAGGAAGAAGGAGTTTTGCTCGAAGAGTCTCGGAGAAAGGAAAGAGTTTTTCTGAGAAAGCAATCTGAAAGAAAGGAAGAAGGAGTGAATTATGCCACAACGTTGATCCCACAGAAAGAAACAGGCTGAGTAAAGGCTAAGATCTTGCCACGTCATGTATCCGAGTGATCTATCCTCATTGGATGTTTTTGCTGAAATAATGAAAATGTGATTTTAATGGTTTTTTGCAATTTTAAATAATGAAGAATAATTAAGTTTTGGCTAATTAAAATATTAAAGGTTCCACATTGAATACAGAAGATCATGACCTATCACAAATAAAACACAGATCGAGACGACGACGAATAAAACACAGATCGAGACGGCGACACAGAGCCGAGAGTGATTGAGACTGAGAGCGTTAGAGATCGAGACTGCGTTTGAGAGAGATTGAGACACAGGTGGAGACCTTAACGGAGATCAACGCCATGAGGCTGAAGCTCTGGTCTCTTTGAAAACAAAATCTTCTTCCCCACTTTCATCGACTGGACCAGTCCAGAACCACAATCTCGAGCCTCTCTCACCATTTATAGCTACAATCACATAAACACAAGAAGAAAGAAAGAAAGAAATCAAATCTTAATTTAGGTGAAAACGGAAGAAGAAGAAGAAGAAAAAGGATTACATCTCTTGATCCTCATTCGAATTGACAGGTTCCTCCACTTGCATGCGGTTAAGTATGTCTGCAACACGAACTGATGCTTTGCCCTTTGCCCTCACTTTCGATATAACTCCAAAAGAAAACTATGATAAGAGTCAGTCATTAAGCAGCATTCTGTGGTTCATAATGTAAAGAATAAAAGAAGATTCAAACCTCGAGCTCATGTATAGCTTTTGCGACATGCCAAAGTGAGCTCACATCGCCATTCACAAGGCAATCCTATCATTCAACACCAAGTAAATACAAAACGGAAAAAGTGTGATTTTAAAGGCTTCAAGGAAAAAGTCACATGAAGTTATAAGTAAGAATTGGACCCATGAGAGTTGTACACACTTTTTCAGAGAGCTCAAGCTATGAATTTCATAAAACTGAGTTGAGAGCGAACGAGATAAACGACTTTCGTGCATTCAGTCTGAACTGGTTCTGCAGAAAGATGTCGTAATTCCAAACCAAGTTCCTATTAAGCCGCAAAAAAAAAAAAAAAAATACATATCATATCTTTCTTTCCTAAACAGAGTAATCGAGCTTCAAAGATCAATAAGAAGTATCGTTTACCTTGAGCGCAGACGTCTGGATGATCAATGAGACAGAACCACTGAGCTTTTTGGATCAATAACTAGACATTTATTTCCACGAATCTACAATCATATGCACCAAAGAGTTATTAAAAAACTGTGTCTTTGAGGAATCGGTAAATCATTCTTGATCATGCGACATTGGTTCATTAATTTCGTCGAAAGAAGTGGTTTTTATTTCACATTCTCAATAGAGATTTGTATGGTCAAAACCTATTTCTTATTGTTTCTTCCCAAAAAAAAAAAAAAAAACCAAAATTGATAATTCTTGACGACAAAACTGAACCTTCGGAATCATATGTAAACAGAGTAACGAGACTTACGTCTTTAAGCAAGTTTACAAGCTCTTTCTGAGACTTCTCCCTGTAAAATTAAAAAAGAATTGAGAATCAAAACGATCAATTTGTAGTCTAAAGTAAGAGAATTTGACTCACCTAATGGATTTGAGATTGAGAGGAGCATTTTCCAAGTTAGGGATCTGCGCCATGGATGACGATCAAGAGATGATCGACCTTTCTCCGTTTAGTCCACCACCGTAAGGAATTTGCAGAGAAGGAGGGGGACGAAGTCGAAAGATGAATGTGCGAAGGAGGAGAAGAGCCAAGGAGGAAGAACAGAGAAAGCTAATCCAAGAATCTGATTTTGTTTTTCACAAAGAACTACTAAGCAAATCAAGAAGCAATTCGATCTGTGAGTAAACCCAGAAGAAGAAGTAGACGAATTTCGCAAATAAAAAAAAAACAAGAGAAGAGAATCGAGAAAGGAGGGTTGGGAACGAGTATTGTGGAAGAAGAGAGAATGAGATAAGCCAAAACTTATCGAGCGTGAGAGAGAGAGAGAGAGAGAGAGAGAGAGAGAGAGGGAAGAACCCTAAGTGTTTGCAAAAGGGGATCGATTTTTGTTAAAGGGGATCTGATTTTTGACTTGTGTTTTTTAATCACTTAATTTTCTTCTTCTTTTCTTAGGCGGGTAACCAAAATTATTTTTCCCGGTTAACACTACGATAGCGTTTATTTTTTTGATCTGCAATGTTAAGGTGCCCGCACTCACCAAATTTAGGCGGCTAAAAGTTTTCATTTTCCCGCGATAGTAGGTATAGCGTTGCATAATCATAAACGCTATGAAAAATTCCCGTCCCCATATACAATAGCATATTTGTCAATAACGCTATCGATGATGCTATTAATACCCACATTTCTTGTAGTGACCGGTCATTCTAATAGATGTCTCCATTATAAAATACACCGGAAAATGGTCTAAAACCATTTCGTCAAAAACGAGTTCCAACACTTTTAAGTCTGCGGACTCTTTTTTTAAACCATCAAGCTAATGGGAAGAGGAAGAAGGAAGCACATGCTTCCAAGGGGCTTCAAGAACTTGCCTATGGAATTGAGGTATAGGTTTTTTGCTCTTTTGTGGGTCGATTGCTCAATTTTTTGGTTCACCATAATTAATATGAAGTGATGCCACAAAACACAAACTTGTTTTGGTAGGTTTCATGTGTATGATAAGTATTTGTCGCTATGAAATTTGAATTCGAGGAATACAATCTCTATGGGTTTTGTTTTCATGTGATAGTCTTCGTCAGATTTTGATTTCACGTGTTTTTTACTTCCAATTCTTTTTTTATTTTGTATTTCAAATAAATTCCTCCTACTAATTATATTATGTTAGTGGTGTGATTTTGTTTCTAATTTTTCTATCGATTTTTGATTTTGTTATACTCATGTCTCTTTTTGACAAACACCAACTGCTTATTTAGTGCTCCCATTATATTAATATCACTCATTATTTCATGTTTTTTTTTTTTTTGCTAAATGATTAAACCTATTTTATAAGAAAGATTGAATAACTTGGCTATTATATATATAGAAAAATAGTAGTTTAAAACCGTTAAAAACATTATTGAAAAAGCCCCGTTTTTTAGTTTGCCTGAGGCATCTACATGTCTTGGCACGGCACTTGGAAGGTTAGTAAGATATAATTTTTTTACGGTCTTGTTATGATTCTGAATTTCTTATTGATTAGTTTGATAATAATGAATATAGAGAATTTCTAGTAACAGTATGAAAAACTTATCCATACGTTTTCCGAAGAATCCATACGTTTTCCGAAGAATTTCTGGTGACTAGATTAGTAGATTTTCATGTAAAGTAGTTTTCCGTATCTTAATTTATTTGATTTTTCTGCGTCTTTCAATGTTCGATTGATCTTTGTTGTTCCCGCTTAATCATTGTTGGCTAATCAATTACCAAAATAGGTGCAATGTGTGGTTATACGCTGCTTGAAGAAGTATACCTCCCTCACAAAAAAATGGTCGAAAAAGAGTTGGCTATCTACATATCTATTCATAATTGTGAGAATGAACCAGTTTTAAAATTTTGAAACTATTTAGGGTTATTATTGCCCATCCATCCTCATCTGCGTGGAGAATTATGGTATGTTTATTCCATTCATACTTTTATACTTGGAACTTTACCAAACATGGTTCTCTTACCATGCTAATCACACATGATTTTCCAAGATCCACGAACATATCTTATTAAATTTTTAGTTGTCTAAAGATATTTAGCAAAAAAAAAAAGTCTTTGTCACAATGTAGTTGGTGTATTCTCTCTATTTTATTTTTGTAACAATGGCACACAATTCTCTCTAAAGAATGATCATATATGATTAGGCCTTCATGAGATTGGTGAAACAAAACAAACAGGAAACGAATGAAAATCGAAGGAGAATGTGGTACCAGGAGGTCGTGTCGAGCGACACGACCGTAGTGTCGATCGACACTGTTGATTTGGTCGCGTCGAGCGACTTGGTTAGCCGATCGACACATATTGTTCCTTGGTGTCGAGCGACACTGATGTCTCCGTCGCTCGACACAGTGGTCTGTCATGTATTATTCTTTGCATTCGAACGTTTATCTTCCTGAAAACCAAAACAAAAACGAAAACCAAACATAAAATTGAAAAAGAAAACAAAAATCTAAGTATATAGTTAGTAGACTCACAAGTGGGATGAAAGAGAAGGTATAAAGTTGAGTAAAAGGAAGAGAGAGTGTGTGTTTTAATAATTTTATAACCACATAAGACTCTCTTGGGTCAACAATGTACATGGCCTAAGGCTATGAATGGGAGACGTAACTTTTAGTGGTTCGCACACTAGAGAGGAAACATGTTTATTCCCATTCAGCAAATTTTAATCAATAAAAGTGTATCATGTTTAGAAAATTATAAAATAAACTTGAACTGTCTTTGAAAAACGTGCCAGTACAAATATGAAGAACCGCTTGCGGTTCTCGTTCCACTCCAGTTTTGGAGCATTCCAACCTAGATCCGTAGGCGTATCACTTGTTTTGTCAAAAGAAAAAATACTTTTAATTGGATAATATAATAGAGAAATAATATTATAAAAATCTGTTTATTATTTATCTTGTTTATAAAATATATTTTCTCGTTTACTCATTTAAATACTGTTAAGTTTGGATACTAACATTTATTATCTAATAACTTTGAACTATTATTAGATTCATACTTATATATGGCGCAATTTTCTATTTTTAAAAATAATAGACTTGATCCCTTGAATTGGGACTTAAAGTACAAAGAACAGTTTCAGATGTTGGAACGAATGGTGAGTCATAGCCGTCATAATTTCGGAAGTTGGAACGACTTCATTGGTGAATTTGGGGTTTAGGGTATAGGATATAGGGTTTGAAATATATATATATATATAGAGGGTTTGTAGTTTTATTAACAATATAAAAATAATGAACGTTTTTGATTTAGGGTATATACTATAGAGTAACACACTTGTTTGTTTTATATCTCAATTAAAAAAGAAAGAAAATACAACAAATTATTTTACATACTACATAGCTTTGAAATACTAGTAACACTTACTCTTATCATATATAAAGCATGTATAAAGTTTAAATGCGAGAAAGTATATTTTCAACTTCATGACAAAGGAACCCTAACAAGTAATTTGATAATTACTTTGATTATAATCTAAGTTAAGTCCAGATCTAATGTTTTACAAAATAATATGTCTTTTCCATAGTTTTGAGGAATATAATAAAGCAAACACTTAGTACATACATAAAAAAATGTCTTAGAAACTCTTATAGCTAGATTTGTGCATATAATAGTTTAGGATTTAGAGTTTAGATTTGTGACTGGAAATAGTGTCACAAAGGAGTTGTAATTTGTGAATCGTTAGCCAATAAAAATTAATTTTGCAGACCAAAATTTGAGCTCCAAGAGCTAAAATTTCAAAAATTTGGCTCCAATTGGGCTCCAAATGAAAAAATAATTGGGCTCCAAAACCCAAAACACACTAATTATTCAGAACCAAAACATAAACCTAAAATTATTTCCTTTCTCTCTCTCGGTCGCCTCTCATCTCTAAACCCTAAAATTCTCTCTTCTCTCTCGATCGCCTCTTCTGTTCTTCACTTCTCTCAATCTCAATTCACGAATCTATTTTGTTCTTTCTCTGTTTAACTCTCTTCCAATAACTCTAAAAAGAAGAAACTCTCGAGGGAGAAGGGGTAAAGGAACTGATGATCGGAAAACAAACGCCGCCGATAGATCAGACGCTGGTGCTGGTGGATCTAACGTCGGTGGGGGTCAAACTTCTGCTCGAATTCGATCTGAGCGCCTCAGCCTCTGACACGAGAGGAAAATACGTAGTTCTCAGAACATCCAATCCCAGACCGCGAGACAACATGGTAAGTTATTTTCTCTGCGAGACATCATTTTTTGTTGTTGCTTTTTATTTGATCTGTTCTGGGTTTGGTTTGTGATTGAGTTAGAAAAGGGATCCAAATAATTTTTTTAGTTGCTTGAGTGATTTTAGTTGTTTTTATTCTCGAATTCTGTTTCTGTGATAATTATTTTCTTAACTTAGTGTGATTTTGAGATGATCTAGTGATTGTAATGGTTTAACGGAGAGATCTGGAGGCTTTTAGAGAAACTGAAACTAATCAACCAAACAATTAATTCAATGATTTCTTTGTTGAACTGTAGCTTACAGGGACACTACCAGTCCTCTTTCTCTAGTTAATGGCAGGCAAGTTTCTGTGACTCCAATGCTACAATTTACAGTTGATAATCGTATAATCTGCAGAACTGAAGCGCTAAGATCATTTGGGTCTGTTGGTTGCAGCCTCTGTATCAGACATCCAAATTTGTTGGAGGAAGCGAGAAGCTTGATGTATCATGGGATAAAGGGCTGTATGATTCCAATGTACTTGTGGCTTTTAGGAGACCAAGACCTGAATGGCGTCGACAACAGTGCTTCTTCATACAGGTTCTTTATTAGTCTCTGTTTAATTTTGGATGTTTTGTAAACACGTTTTGCTATGAGATTTAAGGGTTAGTTTGCTATGAGATTCCTCACTTAAATATATGAATCTCTTGTCTTTGTTTCTTATGTTCTTGTCTTTGACAAGTTTCTTGTGTTCAAGACTTTTCATTTCACAGATTTTACCCTTTTTATGTTAGGTATACTACAATTTCCAGGCGGATGCGATCAGAATTACTAACGACACAATTGAAGGTTTGTCCTCATGTAATCGTAGTAAACTTTTCCAATGAGTCGTGTATACTTACATCTTAAAGGAGATATGTTTTGTGCGTTTGTGCAGAACTTGCTGCTTGTAGACAAACGATGTCAAAAGATCTTGCCGCGTCTCTCGACATTTTGTTGATGATATTGAAGAATTTTTCAAGATTGAAGTCTAAGAGTAGAGAATTTACAGATGTAAATGCATGAATTGTATTATTTTAGTTATGTACTTTAAATTGTATTATAAGATTTTTGTATCATGGTTTCATATAAATATAATAAAATATGACATTTTTCTTTTTAATATTTTAATTTTTCAAAAACAATAATATTAGTAAATTGTAATTTAAATACAATCAATCACAATAATAACATTATATAAATGCTATTTAAAATGCTAATACTAGTTGCCAAACAATCATTAATTAGTCATAAAATAGTCGTAACGTAGTCGCTAAATTATACGACTACACTACGACTGCAACAATTGTTCATGCGGATTAATCGTAAACTAGTTGTAAAATTAAGCGACTACTTTACGATTACGTTACGACTTCTTATATTAGTCGTCAATTAGCGACTATTTTTACGACTATGATCTTTAGCGACTAAGGATTTACGACTACATGTATTAGTCGTAAATTAGTCGTAAATTTTGATTTAGCGACTACATTGCGACTAATTTTGCAGTCGTAAAATCCATGTTTTCTTGTAGTGATATAATATTTCATCCAATTAGTTTAATCATCTTTTTTCTTTCTTACAAGAATTGGTTATAAATAAATATTGTTATATAGTGTGAGGTCGTACTCAATTGATATGCAGAGGGCGTGACCCGAAGCTTGAAGGATGTGTGTTGGAGTAGGACCAAACGGTAACATAATTAATAATTTTATTAGATACCATTTGTTTTATTTTAATTTGGCTGTCACATTATTGTCTGATTATAATCATATGCGACAAGATCATTAGTTGCAGACTCTCTTGCAGGCATATATTTCACATATATAAAAGAATTATTTACATCAAAATAAATTATTGAAATCACTCTATTTTGTGATAAAAACCCCCTCTTAGAATACACAGCATTTTGGCTCTCCTCTTCTCCTTGGTTTTTATGAATAAAGCTCCGATCGTTGATGTAGATCAGCAACTTCCTATCCGTGGTTTCTTCTATCCTAGGAGGAATTTAGATTTTGAAGTGGGTTGAATATCACTCGGAGCAATCGAGGATTTGGGTTGCATTTTGTTGTTGTGGATTGCTTCTTGGTTTCTTTGTCTTATCTTCTGATATGCGTGTAGCTAGGACATCATCCTTGGTTGGCTTTGATGGTGCCTTCGATCACATTCCGCTTCTTCGTCGTCTTCCGGTTGTGAGTTGCTTTAGTGTTGGCCTTACTTGCTTTTTCTCTCTGATATTGGTTTGTAGGATGCGGTTCTTGGGTTATTGTCTCTGTAGTTTGTCTTTGTTTTACCTTGCTCCCCGGTAATCTTTCGGGCTATGCTCCCCTCTTTTGGGCTCTGCTCCCCTTGTTTGGGCTTTGGATTTCAATGTTGTAATGTTCTCTTGTTCTTGTAACACTTCTTTTTAAGTTTTAATAAAACTTCTAGATGACAAAAAAAAAATAAAAAAATACACAACACTTTTTGACCAAAAAGAAAAAACAAAAGAATACATAACACTTAATTAACAAGCTCAATTAATGGGCCAGTGAGCAGGTGCAATATCGAGGCTTATGTTATCACAAAGCCCAAAACCATTTTCCCCATTGAATCTTAAAATACTAAAATGACTGTTTTTTAGACACCAAAGAAAACATTACACATGTTTAATTTGCAAGTTAAATAAGATGTAAACTTTATTGGATTCTTAGTATTTTCTTAACAACATAACAAAGTGAAGATCATTCTATTTTCGATTACTTGATCGATCAAAAGATCAAACGATAGTAACTGCGATTTTCATAGCGGATTCGCAATGGTTTGGAAAATTACAGATGAAGAAGTGTTGTCCTTTAGACAAAGTTATACGATCGTTGCCTGATGTGTATGTTCTCGCACGTGCCGGCGTTACGCAATTCTTGTATCCTCCACTATCGACCACGACCACATTATGGGCCCTCGGATTATAGTTAAACACTGCAAACAAATATTTAAAATGTATAATTTGAAGTTAATTAAACACGTAGTTGTAACAAATAGGTATTTTTTTATTTAAACTGAATAACTGATTATACTTGGAATTTTCATTACAAAATTAATTACTTAAGTTAAAAAAACACGATTGCACCAAATTAAAAGTTACTTGCTTAAATGGGTTTGATATATGAGCTTGTATATATAAAAGAATATATATATATATACTAGGTGACTGGTCCGCACCGTGTGCGGGTGTGAACATTATTTCGTAACGTGATTATTATATTGTAGCCCGTTTTAAAAACTAAGATATCGTAGCATATAAAAGTAAATTGAAAATGTCGTATATGACTTACTCGATGATATGTTGAATAATAAAAGATAATAAATCGAAAAAACCTATTTGATACCGGATAAACACCAAACATAACAATATCATTTGTAAACACAATCTTAAATTGGTGTCGATTTGTCATGATAACGTTGTTTGCAGAGATAAGGTCAAAGTTTCGTATATATGACCAACTTTGATGGTTGTTTAACAGAAGTCCATTATTTTTAACAATGGTCTTTTGAACAGAAGTTATCACCCTAAAGAAAAGAAATAGTAAACAAATATATTAGTAAAACTTTGAAAGAAAACTTTGAAAGAAAACTGTGAAGCACAAAAGATATATACGTGAAAACATAAATACGATGATAGAAAGTAATGTTTTTACTTATGTTCGAGATGTTGAAGTGTTTTTTTTTATATTATGCATGGAGAAAAGAGTACTCAATACGATTCTAAATAAAAGCTGATGTTTTAAATTTTGGGATCTATTGTAAAATATACGTTTATTCTTTCATTATTAATTATTTATATATATATATATATGTATATATAAATTTAAAGTTTGTTTCTTAAACATGAAATCTTTAAATTTAGGATAATTTCGGCATATATTTTGCACCAAGGTTTTAAAAATATTTGAAATTTTCTAGGTTTGAATATTTTTTATTTAACGATAAAAGTATAATTAGTTATTTCTAAATGTTTATATATTCGAAGCCTAAGATTTGTCTCTCTAGGGATAGCTAAACTAAACCGATGGTGTACAAATATTGGATGCATTGTTATTGCTTGAGACAAATAATTATGATAATGGAGTTTATTGGGTTAAGAAAATAAGTTTTTGGAAAAAAAAGTCATATGTTTGTTCGTAATGATCCAGTTTGTTCGTGAATATCGAAAGCATATCTTGTTAACTTTTATTATTTCGAGTTGGTAAAAGAATAATAATTCAATTCAATTTTTATTGAACAAAAAAATAAGAAAATAATATTTGATTTTCGAAATATTTAATTTAAATAGTTTTTAGCCATGTCATCATTGTTTCAAAACCATGTCATCATTCCACGTCACAATTTTTTTTAAATAAGCCAATGAAATTAAAACATCTAAGCTCTTTCAATAAAGTGACTTTGCTTTTAATAGTAAGAGGATATATATATATATAATAACAAGTACATTTCTTAATAATAACAGTGTTCATTAACCATCATTCTCACATTAAAATAAAAAATAAACATTACTGTTCACTAATAAAAAATACATAAATCAGTAAAACATTTCTTCTCTATTAAAACATTTCAGTTCATCACTCAAGTGATATTATAGGCTCTATTCACTATTTATACCTTCACCTAATTATATGTTAACCTCGAAAAAAGAACATTATTAAGCCTGATATATACTAGAACCGATCATATATACATTGAAACGAAGATTAGAAAACATAATTGCTTCTGATTTATATCATGTGTAAGAAGATATAGAATATATATTATTGAAGAGTATATATATTTCCCCTAAAACGTTCATTTTATATGATATATACATTCTTAACAAAAAAAAAAGAAGTTTTATATATACGTACCGAGAACATCGCCGGTTTTAAACTTTTTGCCACTAGTCCAGCCAACGGTGTTATAGGTCCAGCCATTGGAGTCACCGACTGTGTAAGTCGTAGCTTGAACGTAATCAGCTTGAAGCAACAACACTGACACAACCATAAGAGCCACTAAGGCTCGAGCCAACCATGATGCACTGCCTCTTCTCGTGGCCATATCGATCGAATGATCTTAGACGAAACTTGAAAAGAAAGAGAAATAGACTAAAGATAGAGATAGTCGATGAGACAGAATTGAAGTGAAAATGGACAAGGGTTTTTAAAGAAGATCGATGAAATTAAGGTATTCAATGTTTTGTTTTGTTTTATTAATGTGGTTGTCCCAACAACCCACGATTTATGGTTCATTTATTATTTCTGGACGCATTGTCTACGTAAATTGATTTTAGTCAATACACCAAGCCAAAATATATCATATGTTTGGTTTATCTTTCTTTCACTATTTGGAAATATAGTTCGGTCATGACTATAGACTATAGTACATTTAGGTGTGAAACTAGTTTGATTTTTTCTTTTTTTCTTTAATGTTTGGCTAAAGTATCAACTTGTGTACAACCGAAGCAAATAAACGAAGATAATCACTACCGCTAATAATATATTAGACCATTCCAAGTGGTAAGAGAGGTATTGTAGATTTTAGAGTGACATTGTTGTGTATACATAATAACAAAACCAAATGTACAAAGCTCTAAGTACATATACGCCGAGAGGAGAAGATGGCCAAAAAGAATCGTGTGGATCTAAATCTGAATTTTGAAGTCTATAATACCGCCTGAGGATCGGTTTTGTATCGGAGTCCCGAATTAAAAGTTTTACCCGATATGGAAACCTGTGGACTTGAAAGAACTGGATAAAGTTGGAAGCGTACGCAAAGCAATAACTCCGGCAGCAAAAGCAGCAACAGACGCCAAAACGAACGCCGGTGAGTTTCCTCCTCCAAACAATTCATCCCATGGACCCGCTCCAAGCGATACTATCATCTGTTAAAAAGACCAAAACCATATTCATACACTAATAACAAGTCTGGACTCGAATAGACTAGCATTATACAAGATAATGAGAATGAATCGAAGGCAATTAGATTTGAGAGATTGCCTGAGGAATAACGATTGCCAGGTTCAACACTCCTATAGCCAAACCTACATTGACGAAATGAAAACATTAGAGATTCCTTAAATCTAAGATTTAAGCACAAAGCTATGAATGATTGAAATACCTTGTCCGCCACCTGAATCAGCAGTGACTTCTGCTGTGACAGAGAAAGGGACACTGTATGTGATCTGCAAAAAAGAATGGGTTTACGACAAATTTCAGAGAGATGTTGCAACGTGAATAAAGAGAATTCGTGGTTTTAAAAAGTACACGTACAGCTAGTGGAAAACCGAGGAGTGCAAAGACGACTACAGCTGCGGTTCTTGTTGTTTCGTCACCATCTATTATGTGTTCGATATTTTTAGAACCCTTTAGAGACATGAAGCTAATAACAGCTGTTCCAGCCATGCAGGCAAATACAATAAAATTGCTCAGAGCCCATACAACTTGTTAATTGATTGATTAAAGTTTGATGATTCTCATTAAAGAAATTAATTACAATGTACCGAATATATATAGTAGTTAAACCAAGCTAAAGGAGACTTGATTATAACTAACTAACTCCTAACTGACTATACAACAAATTCCTCAAACACTCACACACTCATATTCACTAATACACCCCCCTCAAGCCAAAGTCTTCGAAGGAAGAAAGAGGCTTGATAATGAAAATCTGTGCAACAATGAGTGGAAAGGTCCGGAATGAAGAGGCTTGGTCAATATATTAGCAAGCTGATTCCCTGAAGAGACGTGCATAGTTTGAAGAAAGCCCTTCTTAATCTGATTGCGTGTTGTATGACAGTCAATCTCAACATGCTTTGTTCTCTCATGGAAAACAGGGTTATTGGCTATATGTAAAGCTGCTTTGTTGTCACAAAACAACTTAGCCTTAGAATCAACCTGTACATGAAGATCTTTAAGCATCTGTGCAAACCAAAGAAGCTCCTTTGTAGCTGAAGCCATGCTACGGTATTCTGCCTCTGCACTGCTACAACTGACAGTGTCTTGTTTCTTGGACTTCCAGGAGATAAGAGAAGTTCCAAGAAAGATGCAAACACCATAAACTGAGACCCTAGTATCCTGACAAGTAGCCCAATCGGCATCAGCAAAAGCATTTAAGCAAACTGAGGTAGAAGCTGAATAGAATAAGCCTTGACCAGGATTGTTTTTGAGATATTTCAGTATGTGATGAGCTGCTTGCATATGAACATCCGTAGGACAAGATAGAAACTGACTCAAACGATGGACTGCAAAGGTAATGTCAGGCCTTGTAATGCAGAGTTACAATAACCTGCCAATGAGTTCCCTATATGGCCTGGCATCAGAAAGTAAGACTCCAGTTTCTGAGCTCAAAGAGACCTTAGGATCCATAGGAACACTCTTTGGTTTACAACCCAAAAGACCTGAATCAGAGAGTAAATCCAAGCAATATTTCCTCTGACAAACAGAAATACCCTCTGAAGTTCTGGCAATCTCAAGACCCAAGAAAAAACGAGGAGGACCCAATTCTTTAGTCTTGAAATGAGAAGCTAAAGTAGCTTGAACTGCCTTGACTGCAGAATCATCATTACTCACAATCAAAATATCATCAACATAAACCAATAAGGCAATGAATGATGATCCAACTAACTTCACAAACAGAGTATTATCTGACTCGGACTGAACAAATCCATCAGCAAGGAGAGCCTGAGAAAGACACTTATACCACTGCCTAGAGGCTTGTTTTAAGCCATAAATGGACTTATGAAGTCTGCAAACTGGATTAGGGGGCAATATCACACCAGGAGGTGGAGTGTATCCTTGAGGCAGACTCATATAAATCTCCTCTTCCAGATCACTATGCAGAAAAGCACTAGTAATGTCCATTTGTGTTAAACTCCAACCAAATCGAGCTGCTAAACCAAGAATCAACTTCACACTAGCTAGCTTAGCAACAGGAAAAAATGTCTCAAAATAGTCTACTCCTTCCTGTTGAGTAAAACCTTGTGCTACTAATCTAGCTTTATATATCTCAATAGAGCCATCGGCCAAATACTTAATTGTGTATACCCATCTACAACCCACCACATTCTTTCCAGGAGGAAGAGAAACAACACTCCATGTGTTATTAAGCTCCATAGCCCCAAGCTCCAAATCCATAGCACTAACCCATTTCACAGATAAAATAGCTTGTTTGAAGGTTTTGGGTTCAGTTTCAACAGTAATGGACAGGATATAGTCTTGGTAATGTGGCTTAAGATTGTTATGAGTCAAAACAGAGGACAAAGGATAAGGAGTGGTGATAATTTTTGGTGGAGGTGTAGTAAGTTGAAGTAAAGAACAGTGATAGTCAGAGAGATAACCTGGTGTTTTAGCCGAGCGTTTAGGCCTGGCTGGTTGCAATGAAACCACTGGAGTCTCTGCTATGACAGGACCTGAGCCAGACAGAGAACTAGAATGGGATGGATGTGTGGCATGAGGAGGAGGATGTAATGCAGATGATGAGGCAGGACAATCTATCTGAGTACTAGATGGAATACTAGAATTAGATGATAATGATGCAGGACAACCAGTGGGGATACTAGACAAACAAGAAGAATCAAGAGCAACAGGGGTAGATAATGGCAACACAGTAGTACCAAAGATATCATGTGATGATGAATGAGAAGAATCAATTTTAAAAGGAAACACAGTTTCATGAAAGATGACATTTCTAGTAATAGAAACAGTGTATGTATCAAGATGAAGAACCTTATAGCCCTTATAACCAGAAGAGTAGCCTAGAAAAACACATTGATCAGCCCTTGGACTAAACTTAGTTCTATCCTTTTGCAAAGTTGAAACATAGCAAAGACAACCAAAGGTTTTAAGAAAAGAATAACCAGGTTTTTTCTTAGTTAGGGACTCATAAGGAGTAATGTTGCCTAATGTAACTGAAGGTGTCCTATTAACCAAGAAAACGGCAGTTTGAATGCAATCAGTCCAGTAAGCAATAGGAACATTAGATTGAAAAAGTAATGCTCTTGCAACATTGAGAAGATGCTGATGTTTACGTTCAACAATAGAGTTTTGTTGAGGAGTATATGGACAAGAAAATTGATGTATCATGCCATATCTTTTGATGAGATGAGTAAATGCAAGTTCAGGTGCATTATCAGTCCTAATTGATTTAATAAGAGTACCATATTGAGTTTGAACAAGCTTGATAAAATCTTGAAAATGTGTTTAAACTTCACTTTTATTTCTCAAAAGATATATCCAGGTTACACGAGTATATCATCTACAATTGTAAGGAAGTACTTAAAACCATCAACAGATTCTATAGAAAAAGGACCCCATACATCCAGATGAACAAGATCAAAAGGAGATGAAGATCGACTAGTACTAGACTCAAATGGTAATCTTTTCTGTTTAGCTAAAGGATAAACTGAGCAAGGAGTAGAAACTGAAAATCTAGACTTAGACAGAGATAATGCATCAGATAAGAGCTTTAACTTGTCAAGAGATGGATGTCCAAGGCGTTGGTGCCAGAGAGTTCCATCAACAGCCAAGGATCCAGTAAAATGAGTAGATGGTGCAGATGATTCTAGTTGTAAGATGTATAGATTGTGCAAAAGAAGACCTTTACCAATCATCAAGCCTTGAATATACTCCTGAATATAACAAAAACCAGGGAAAAAATGAGCTGAACAGTTACTTTTCTGAAGTAAACTATGCAGGAACATGTAGAACATCATGCAAAATGAGGGATGGAGAAAGATGCACAATGCCACAATTATTGATAACCACTCTTGTCTCATTAGGCAAAGATACTGTCACTCCAGAAACTGCAACAGTTTCACTGAAAAAAGACAGATCAGAACACACATGGCTAGTAGCACCACTATCTATAATCCAACTACCAGGAGGTAAAGTATTAGAAAGGGTTGAAAAACATTGGTTTTGAAAGGTGAGAAGGTTATTTGCAAAGGATAGTGAAGTAGATGGGAATATGGAAGGAAAAGAAGAAGGTAAAGAAACATTACCAGAGGAGGATTGGGGTGCCATTATGCCATGATCAGTGACAGTAGCTATGAGAGGTGGAGCTGGAGACTCTAGAGGCTTAACAAGAACAGAGAGTTGCTGAATGAGAGACTGGACATGTGCTTGATTAAGCTGACTCACATCAAGAGAAGATGAAGAACCAGGAGCAACAGGAGAATAAGAATGTGGTGCTTTAGTGATCAAGTTAGCCACAACATGAGCTTGAGGACGAAAAGAAGATGCAGAACCCCGAGGCTGAAAAGACGGATTAGACTGCTGAGAAGATTTAGAACCAGAGGACATGCTCTTATAGCCAGGAATATAGCCAGGAGGATAACCATTCTTCTTGAAGCACTTCTGAACAATATGACCCATTTGACCACAGTAAGTACATACTGGTCTTGAATTCTTCTGGTGAAAACGATTTTGCTGTTGATTCTGAACAGTAGCATATGCTGCATTATCAAACTGTCCACCAGAAGAGACATTGTCCTGAATATTCACTGATGCTTGAAAGACTGCAGTATCATTCTTAACCACTGGCTTGATATTCCTTTGCCTTTCATCTTGAGTAACCAGATTGAAAGCATCTTCAATAGAAGGAATAGGCTTGAGCATCAAAATATGTCTTCTTGTTGTCTCAAAAGAATCATTAAGTCCCATCAAGAACTTAGTAACTCTACTACGATGTTGTAGTTTTTCCCAAAGCTCAGCTTCATTACACTCACATTTTCCACAAGTACAAACAGGCAACTCAACATAATTCATGTATTCTTCCCAAAGTGTTACTAATTCCGTGTAGTAAGCACTAACATCCAAATGACCTTGCTGAATTGTAGTCAAACGTTGCTCAATCTCATAAACCCTAGGTGCATCATCTTGCTTAAACCTAGCTAACAAACTCTTCCAAATTCCTTCAGCAGTTGAGATAAACAACAAACTCTGGCTAATTTTCTTAGAAACCTTACATCGAGACCAAGAGCCAAAATCACGATGAGATTCAGAAGGTTTAGCAATCGTACCATCAATGAAACCAAGTTTGTTACGCACATTTAACGCCATACGAACCGAGCGACGCCATGAATGGAAATCAGCTCCAGAAGTAAGACGATCCGAAACAAGAATCAATCCAGCATGATCGGAATTGTGCAAGTAGTAAGGATTATCGTACTGATCAATCGGTAACCTCGAATCAGACGTAGTAGACGAATTAGGGATTTCAGTAGCCATTGATGAAGAATTGATGAAGAATTCAACAAATCAAAGAAATAACCCAGCGATTAGCGCAATTTTCTCGAGAAAAAGAGAAATAAGAAGCATATGAAGTTTCGCGATGAAAGCGAGAAGATGAGAAAGAAAACGATGGTGAAATGATGAAAAGAAACACTCATGGAGCTCAGATCTAGCTCAAATTGAGTGAAATTGATGAGAATGATGATCGATTCAATGTGAATCGAAGATAAGATGGAGAAATTTGTAAGGAAAAGATGAGAAAATGGAGAAAGCTTCAAAAATTTTCCCGAGAAAGTGAATGAGAAAAGTAATTCTCTGATACCATGTTAACTGATTGATTAAAGTTTGATGATTCTCATTAACGAAATTAATTACAATGTACCGAATATATATAGTAGTTAAACCAAGCTAAAGGAGACTTGATTATAACTAACTAACTCCTAACTGACTATACAACAAATTCCTCAAACACTCACACACTCATATTCACTAATACAACTCGCGCACCCATACGCTGACACATTGGTTCGATTAAGAATGAGCTGATCCCAAGAACAACCTAAGGAAACCAGGAAGAAAAGAAAAATTCAGTAAAGAACAAGTGATTGAAGTGTGCAGACCAGGTTATCATATCGATTCTTACAGAGTTTAGTAGCAAACCAAATGCACCTTCCCGTACACCTTGACCATAGAGTTCCACCATCAAACTATCTCCATTTGGATTCCCATGGTAAACTTCTCTTCCCATCCAATCTGTATCAAACAGAAAGAAGGGGAACCACGATAACTGCTAGGAACTAGACATCAATCAAAATGTAAAGGTACAGTTCATAAAAGAATCTAAGAGCAGAGAACGTGATAACCGATAAAATACGTTTCATTGGCACTCACCCATGTAAGAGCCATGACGATCAGAACTGAATGCATAGAAGGTGGCAAATGCCTTAAACTGGTAAGCATATTCACTAAAACAGATCTAGGGCCATCAACGAAGGTCTCATCTTGATGCTCATTCTTTGACTTGCCAAGCTGTGCATCCATATCACGTTCCACTCTCTCATACTTGATCCCATTGGCAGTGCCATGACTCGATTTTGAGTGTTCATGGCCGTTAGACTGGAGATCATCCAACAAAGGTGCAGAATCTGGTATGCGGGTGGGTTTATTGCTTGTCAAAGGAATCTCTTTAGCATAATAGATTGTGACAAGAGTACATAGAGTGAGAAAGACCTGCAAAAAATGAGAACTCTTAGAAAAATATAGAGTAGTATATTCAGATTGCATAACAAGAACAAAAGCTGGTAGGTAGTTTAATATGTGGATTAGAACTTACAAAATCACCTCACAAATCATACAGACATACTAACGGAATATCTTAAGTTGTGACTAATGATCCCCAAGATAAAAACATGACAGAGTTATGATTCCATTGCATTTGTAGAAAGCTTAGCAGATGCATGTGTCAGAAATACTGCTTACCACTGCAAGAAGAAACGCTGCTGTCAGATTTCCACATGCAGCACAACATGCTCTACTAGTTAGGAAAGGGAACCACCTGCTCAGTAAAATAGCCAGATCATTTAACGGTTGGCGGAAATTGCACAATTGCAAATGAGGATATATATACAAGTTTTTTATGATGAGGATCTCGAAGATTACTCTTGCCAATGTCCGCTAGCACCGGCAGAAAATCCAAGGATATTCCCAATAGCCATCCACAAGCAGAACACAACATTTGCAGTATTCCGCTGATCAGGACCTAAGGAGAGCAAGAGACATCTCATTAGTTTTTTTTGCAGCTAAAACTTCCATACCAAATCGTGTCGATAGTCTCTGGAGCATTGAATGATGCAGCTGCGAAGAAGTATGACTTGGAAGCTTGGTTTCCTGCGTCAGAGACGTACAGAGAGCTTGTGTCATGTTCCAACTGTACAGACTCGAGATCAGATATGGTCAAAAGAAGGTACTATATCTCTCGGTTTGTAGACATTTTTCATAGCAAATGAAGATGCAGCTGCTGAAGCAGCAACCTGTAGCAGCATCAGATGAGAGTACTTCAGAAGAGGTGCGGGCCAGCTGGTGGGCTTGAAGCTCGATGGGCTTTTGGAGTGGATCAGTCTAAGCAAGTAAGGACGTGATGAGCACTCAAGAAGGGTTGGAGGATATCTTTGGAGAAGATTTACTCAAGCTGGAAGATTTCCTTATTCTTAGGAGAAGATAAGGAAAGTGTACTAATCCATGAAGATTTATATTGAAGAGTAAATCTAGCATGGAGTGGCGGCCAAGGCTAGGTTAGTCTAGGGCACGTATAAATAGTTGGGGTTTAACTCGAGGGAAGGGTTGAACACAACTAGAGAAGAATCTTAGCAAAAGGGATAAGGGTTTCAAGAGAAAAAGAGATTTTGTATCAAGGGCTAAGGGTAGAGAGAGATTCACGATATCAAGTGTGATTCGTGAACAAGTAAGGCTAGGATTGGGTTGAGAGCAATACGTGTAAGTAATTGAATCAATCAATACTAGTAAAGTGTTTTGGAAAAACCCCTGTGTTGTGTTCTAATTCAGAACTATTGGTGAGATTGTTCTGAAGCAGTAGCTATTACATTTTCATTTGGTATCAGAGCGGCACTTGTTCGTATTACTACAGGTGAGATCTTGTGGAGAAAATGGATAGCTATGAAGAATTGGTTAACAATTCTAAGGTGATACTTGATGGCGGAAACTACGGGTTCTGGAAGTCTAGGATGAAGTTCATAATCGTGGGAATCGATGTACTGGCCTGGAGATCTGTACTGGTATAGTGGGAAGCGCCTGTGATAGTGGATGATAATGGATTCAGGACTACCAAACCAGAGGAGACATGGACAGAGGAAGAATTAAAGAAGGCCAAGTACAACGCCAGAGCTTTGTCTGCCATACATTCATCCGTAACTAAGAAGACCTTCGAGTTGATTCAAGGATGTGAAATAGCAAAGGAAGCATGGGATCTGCTTCAGACACACTTCGAAGGAACCTCTAAGGTTCAGAGTTCCAGAAGAGACATGATGGCTTCTCGATTTGAGAACATGAGGATGGAGGAACATGAATCTATATCAGACTTTGGTTCAAGGTTGAAGTCACTGGCGCAGGAGTCTGCTACACTGGGAAAGAAGTACAAGGATAAAAAATGGTAAAGAAGTTCCTAAGATGTCTTCCTGCCCGATTCATGGCTTATAAGTCAGCTCTGAACGTGTCTCAAAATACCGAGGATCTTAGTTTTGGTGAAGTTGTGGGGATGCTACAGGCTCATGAGATGGAACTGAACAATGCTGCAGACTACTCAAGGAAGAACAAGAACTTAGCCCTCACCTCACGTGAGACAACTGAAGAGACTGAAGACGGAGAACCGATGATTTTGTTGGTAAGAAGGTTTGATCGAGCCCTGAGAAGAATCGAACGAGGTCAAGGTCAGAAAAGTACAGGAGGAGGTAGGTTCCAGTCTGAAGGAGAGAAGCAAGGTAAGAAGGCTGAACTTCTGTGTCACGAATGCAAGGGATATGGTCACTTCAAATCTGAATGTCCTTCAATCAGGAGAAGGAAAATGAAGTGCTCGGTATGCAAAGGAGTCGGACATACTCAGCAAGAGTGTGTTGATACTCTGAAGCAAAGAAGAGAGAAGTCAATGATAGCTGAAGAAGACTATGAAGCTGACAGTGAGGATGGAGAAATCCTGAATAACTTGGTATCATTCGTGGGAATCCTGGAATTAGAAGACGAACAGTCTGAGTCTGAAGCTGATGATGATGAACTGGTTGAAAGTTACAAAGAGGTACGTGAGACTCTCATCAGATTGGGAAAGGAGAATCATGCACTAGTAAAGGAGAAGGAGCGACTTGAAGCTCAGGTTGCAGATCTACAAGGAAAACTTCAGGATGAACAGAAGTTGAGTCAGGAGAGTGTATTATTACTGAAGGAAAAACTCAATCTGGCGGTCAAGGCAGTTAATCTGGAAAAGGAACTACAAGCTGAGAAGAAGATCTCTGCCGAACTTCAATCACAACTGGATCTGCAGTACAAGAAGATTCGCATGTTTGCTGGAACAGAACAATTGGATAGAATTCAGTCTTATGGAAGGACTGAAGCAGTTCACAGAGGACTAGGATATAATGGAAATGGTGGATCAGAATCCAACAACATCAAGTTTGTGGCTGCCAGTAGTCAATCACAACCTACTGTCAGAACTGGAGTTGCTGAAGTAAGAAGACTGGAAGTCAGTGCAAAACAAAAGAGTGGATGTTATTTCTGTGGTAAGCAAGGGCACATACGAGCCTATTTCTACAAGTACTGGGAGAGAATCAGACGGCTTCGGTATGAGGGAAGATTCACCTGGAATGGTAGTCATAATCAGATCTGGGTAAAGAAATCGGACTTAAGGGCTTCTGCTACAAGACAGGAAGCCAAACGTACTTCACAGTTTGGATTCCGATGTAACACGGCGATTGTGTCAGAAGAACAAGAAGATACAGGCCCATGGTATTTTGATAGTGGTAGTTCTCGACACATGACGGGCACCTCGGGCATTCTGGATAACTTCAAGATAATTAAGAAAGGCAAGGTTACTTTCGGAGACGGAGGACATGGTCGCATACAAGGAAAAGGGCAGACTTGTGATACAGGTTTACCCAGACTAATGAATGTTTATCTGGTGCAGGGTCTGAAAGCAAATCTCATCAGTGTAAGCCAACTGTGTGACGACGGGTTGACAATATGCTTCACGAAACATGACTGCAAGGTGATAGACAACAAAGGGAAGACTGTGCTGATGGGAGTTAGAACTGGGAATAACTGCTACATGTGGAAGAAAGAGGCTGTCAACTGCTTTAGTGCAACAGATGATCTAAACCTATGGCATCAACGATTGGGTCACATGAATGTTCGAAGCCTTACGTCTCTCACAAATCAAGAGATGGTCAGGGGAGTTCCTCAACTTAAGGGAGGAGAAACATTTGTGTGTGGACCTTGCAGCAAAGGTAAGCAGGTGAAAGTTCAACACAAGAAGGTGGTGGGTATTCACTCTGAAGCAGCACTCGATCTGGTTCACATGGACTTGATGGGGCCTACTCAAGTGGAGAGTGTTGCCGGGAAAAGGTATGTGTTTGTTCTCGTAGATGACTACACAAGGTACACTTGGGTCAGATTTCTCCGTGAAAAATTTGAAGCAGCGGACAGCTTCAGAATCTGGGCTTTACAACTGATTAATGAACGAGGAGGAATCAAGAAGATACATAGTGATCATGGTGTGAATTCCAGAATGGGTACATGAAGGAATTCTGTGAAGATCATGGTATTGCGCATCAGTTTTCAGCTCCTTGGACGCCTCAGCAAAATGGTGTAGTAGAAAGGAAAAACAGGACGCTGCAGGAAATGGCTAGAGCAATGATACATGGGAACAATATTGCTGAGAGATACTGGGCAGAAGCTGTAAGTACTTCATGTTACATTATCAACAGGGTCTATGTACGGAAAGGATTGTCCAAGACATCATATGAAGCGTGGAAAGGTAAGAAGCCAAATCTCAGTTACTTCCATGTATTCGGATGTAAGTGTTACATCCTGAATGACAAAGACTATCTGGGAAAGTTCGATTCGCGAAGTGATGATGGTATTTTTCTGGGCTATTCCGAGAGTAGTACAGCCTTCAGATGTCTGAATAAAAGAACAGGTATGATTATTGAATCAGTTAATGTTGTTTTTGATGACTGTGCTGGTACAAGTTTGTGCAGGGATAGGATTGTTCTTCATGAAGATGAGTCAGAAAAACCATCAGATGAAGGAAGAGGGCAGCGGCCTGGTACAGAGGTAGAGACTGACTCAGAACTCCAATCTGCCACAGAGGAAGATTCAGAGACAGAGCAAGCTGCCGCACCTCATGTGCCTCGGAATCATTCAGCATCTGATCTTATCAGTGATGTGAATGAAGGGAGGAAAACCCGAGGAGTAAAGAAGGACTATCGCGAAATGATGGGCCTAAAGAAGAAGAAACATCACGAAGTAGTACAGTTTGCATGCTTTGTGTCAGTAATTGAACCACGAAACCATGTACAAGCTCTTGAGGACGAATTCTGGATCGTTGCAATGGAACAAGAGCTCGAACAGTTTGAGAGAAACGATGCGTGGGCGTTGGTTCCACGACCAGAGGATGTCAACATTGTCGGCACGAAGTGGATCTTCAAGAATAAGATCGATGAGACTGGAGATGTGGTTCGAAACAAAGCAAGACTGGTGGCACAAGGTTACTCTCAGATTGAAGGAGTGGACTTTGAAGAAACATTTGCCCCTGTAGCAAGATTGGAGTCCATTCGTTTCTTCTTGGGCATGTCATGCATTCTGAACTTCAAAGTTTATCAGATGGACATCAAAAGTGCCTTTCTGAATGGCTTTCTGCAAGAGGAGGTTCACGTTGAGCAACCAAAAGGCCTTGAGGATCCTGATAATCCAAACCATGTGTACAGACTGAAGAAAGCTTTGTATGGGCTGAAGCAGGCACCGCGAGCTTGGTATGAAAGACTGACGGGCTTCCTGATGCAGCAAGGTTATGCAAGGGGCAGTGTGGACAAGACACTGTTTGTTCTTGAGCAGGGAAAGGATATCATGATGGTTCAGATATATGTGGACGATATCATCTTCGGAAGTACATCACAGAAGCTAGTAGACAAGTTTGTGGAAAGCATGACTCAGGAGTTTGAAATGAGCATGGTTGGGGAGTTGAAGTTCAAAATGGATCAATGCAGGGAAGCTAGGACACCCATGAGTACTACAACCAAGATGACTCGAGACAGTGATGGGAATGATGTAGACGTCAAGCTTTACAGAGGGATGATCGGAAGTCTGCTATATCTCACTGCAAGAAGACCTGATTTGTGTCTGAGTATTGGGATTTGTGCTCGTTTCCAAGCCAAGCCAAAACAGTCGCATCTTGAAGCAGTCAAGAGAATCATCAGATATGTCAAAGGTACAGTCAATTTGGGAATTTGGTTTTCAAAGGGGTCAAACAAGAATTTGGTTGGATACTGTGATGCTGACTGGGCTGGAAGTTTGGATGATCGGAAAAGTACCAGTGGTGGCTGTTTCTTTCTGGGAAATAATTTGATCTCTTGGATGAGCAAGAAACAGAACTTTGTTTCTCTGTCCACAGCTGAAGCAGAGTACATTGCTATAGGAAGCTGCGGCACTCAACTTCTCTGGATGAAGCAAATGTCTGCTGACTTTGGGATGGATTCTGGACCACTTCTGGTTCACTGTGACAACAAGAGTGCTATCAGCACCTCAAAAAACCCAGTGCAACACTCGAGAACGAAGCACATTGACATTCGACACCACTTCATCAGAGAACTTGTGGAGGAGCATATTGTTACTGATTTACAACTGGCTGATTTATTCACAAAACCACTGGATTTTAATCGTTTTATCACTTTAAGAAACTCAATTGGTGTTTGTGGAATTTGATCAATTGTGAAGTGTGCAGAACTGATACAGGTACTGATTCGAGGTGCATATAAGGCTTTGATTTTGTTTGGAGTCTGAAACATCAATGAGAAAGAGCTGCCTATCATGTCGTCTTGTCTTGACGTCAGTACAGGTTCCACGGTAAAGAAAGAATCAAAGCTGAAGAAAGAAAATTCACGAGACAGCTTCTGAGAAGTCAAGTGATGGAGCTGTCTCATTCAAAAGAAAATAAAACAAAAAAAACAACAACAAAAAGATCCCAGAAAAGTGGGCAGGCGTGTGGAGGTGAAGAAAATCAAAAAAAAAAAAGGAAAAATAATCCACACGTCTTGAGTGCATCAGCAACTATCTCGAGTGGATAAAGGTTGAAAACTGGTCGAGACAAGATAAAGACATGATGGTGTGAAAGCTACTCATTGAAGTAGAAGATGACCAGATGTTATGAATCAGGTCGAGCTGAGTGTGTGCTGCGAATTGGTCAAAGCTCAGTCTCTGAAGATCACTCGAAAACTGGTAAATTAATCTTGTGTCAAAAAGTTTTTTTTTTTAAAAAAGCCAGTTTAGATCCTTACAATAACCATCATTATCTGTTTAATCCCCATTGTGCTATTAAGTGAATGTGGTTGTTGTTATGTGTGTTATGAAAAATGATGAGTGTAAAAAGCTGTTGCAGTGTTCTGAAGTTGGTACAGGATCTCCTGGTTCAGAATAATCTGAGAATTTGGGCTTCAGTGTGTGTATGGGCCTGGCATCAAAAGAACTTGGGCCTAAGAATGTCGGTTGGGCTCTTAGGGTTTTCCGAATTGCAGCCCAGAAGAGTTTATGTGTGTTTAAATAGCCTCTTGTTTGGCCGCGAGAAGAAGAACATGAAATCAAAAGTTTTTTTGCTTCAGAAACCCTAGAAACTCAAAGAAAGAGGAAGAAGAGTCTTTGAAGTCATCATGGTAGGAGAATCAAGCTCGAAGATGGGTAAGAACAAGAGATCGAAGAAGGATCCTACGAAATACGATCCCAATCAACTACGGCTGAGGGATGAAGCAGAAGAAGACGAGGGGTCGCCAGCTTTCCAGACCCCAGGTATTGAACTAGGCGGCGAGGAGATGCCTACGACTGTTGTCCCTTTTATTGAAGCGACTGATCTCATAGGTCAGCTTGCAGAAGACTATCGGAGTCCGTCGTCATCATCGATTCGTGACGAGAAATCCGAGGAGAAGGAAGTCGAGGAGGTCTCTGATTCTGCACGAGATCTGGAAGAAGAGGAAGATGATGAGGAGCCATTGATTCGAAAGTCGAAGGCACTAAAGGTGAAGGAGGAGCTGCAAAAGAAAGTGGGGAAACAGATCAAGGAGCAAGAAAGCTCTGAAACTGGTGATTCAGACGATGCAGAAACAGGATGTATTGCTGGAACAGGATCTATGACTGGTGAAGTATTCTTTGATTCTGACAAGTTCTGCTCAGCTGGAGCCTACCAAAGGTACATCGTTTTCAAAAATCGAGGTATTATTGGTGAAAAATTGGTAGATTTAGAGGATCAAAAGGAATTTGAGTATCCGTCTGTGATCGCTGAAGCTGGATTTACTCCCACAGTGTCGATTGAGTCAGGTTATGATAGGGAGGTTATCAATGAGTTTTATGGGAATCTGGGAGACACAGTGATCAATGATGAGGGAGTTATGGTTCTGGTCCGAGGTCGAATCATTAACTTCAGTCCTGTCAAGATCAACACCTTTCTGAAGATATCTGAATTGAGTGCCAAGGATTTGAAAACTGCTGCAGCAACTGACAAAACGAATCCAGACTATGTTGCTGCATTTCTGAAAGAAGATGGATCTCATGAAGGTATGGTTCAGGTCATCAGCAAGCGCCCCAAGAAGGTTCCAGCTCTGTTTAAAGTCCATCTCTCTCCAAGGTTTGCTGCATTGGCTATTCTGGCTGGACACAACTGGTACCCAACAACGCACCGTACTCACATTGCTCAATACAGAGCTATGCTTCTGTACAAGTTGGCTCAGAAGGTGCGAGTGGATTTTGGAGAGATGGTGTTTCAGCAAGTCATGGCCATCAGTCAGATTGAAAGAGAGGACAACAAGCAGGCTGATTCAAGAAAGCTGGTGTTTCCTCATCTGATCTATGGGATGATTCAGGAACAGTGTGGAGGTGTTGTCAGTGAAGATGAGGTTTTGGTTCTGCCTACTTACTATCAGATAGATGGTCGAACTGAGAAGAAGGACACAGGAGCAACAAAAGGGGCAACCAGGACGTCATTGCGTACCAGGACCAAGGCCTCTGCACTAGTCAAAGATGAACCAGCAACCAAGAAGAGAGCCCAGTCGTCTCCAAGTCAGCATGCACTGAAAAAGAAGACCAAAAGGGAGCCAGAACAATCAAAGCCATCTAGATCAGCTCAGTTCGATGACTCAGGCTCAACAATTGACGTTTCACTTGGCCACATCAGTGTGCCTCTGGGTCGCTCAAGTCAGAAGGTGGTCAACAAAGCTCTGAATCAGATTACTTCTGTGCTGCATCAGCTGACTGGGATAGTTCGGGATGTGCGTCAGGCTAATCAAGGTGAGTTTTCATGATCTCTTGTCATTTTGTTTTTGTGCACTGATGATTGTGTTTTTAACTTGTGTGCTCCCAAGCAGGGGGAGAAGTAAGCGATGCCGAGAGTGGCTAAGTAGGCCGTGGTCTATGGGGGAGCAGGACTGGGGTTTTTGGTGTTTGTTTTTTGGAGTTCTGCTCGGGTTCAATTATGGGGGAGTTTTTCTTTTGGGTTCTGTTTTACTCCTTGTTCCAAACTCTAAGTACTGTATCGGTTTTGGTTTTTGAGCTTGTAATAACTTTGACAAAGTGGTCTCTTATGGATGAGTTGGAATCTATATGTGTTTGTGTGTGGTTGTCCTTGTGATTGTGGTGAGTTTGTTTTTGCAGATGCTTGGGAGACACAAAGCTAAAAAGGGGGAGATTGAAGATGCAGCTGCTGAAGCAGCAACCTGTAGCAGCATCAGATGAGAGTACTTCAGAAGAGGTGCGGGCCAGCTGGTGGGCTTGAAGCTCGATGGGCTTTTGGAGTGGATCAGTCCAAGCAAGTAAGGACGTGATGAGCACTCAAGAAGGGCTGGAGGATATCTTTGGAGAAGATTTACTCAAGCTGGAAGATTTCCTTATTCTTAGGAGAAGATAAGGAAAGTGTACTAATCCATGAAGATTTATATTGAAGAGTAAATCTAGCATGGAGTGGCGGCCAAGGCTAGGTTAGTCTAGGGCACGTATAAATAGTTGGGGTTTAACTCGAGGGAAGGGTTGAACACAACTAGAGAAGAATCTTAGCAAAAGGGATAAGGGTTTCAAGAGAAAAAAAGATTTTGTATCAAGGGCTAAGGGTAGAGAGAGATTCACGATATCAAGTGTGATTCGTGAACAAGTAAGGCTAGGATTGGGTTGAGAGCAATACGTGTAAGTAATTGAATCAATCAATACTAGTAAAGTGTTTTGGAAAAACCCCTGTGTTGTATTCTAATTCAGAACTATTGGTGAGATTGTTCTGAAGCAGTAGCTATTACATTTTCAGCAAATACATTCGATCTTGTGTAATTCCGTTCTTCTTTTGTGGTTTTGATACAGAGCAATGAGCAGACGAAGCAGTACGTGCATATGCTAAATTCGACACTTACTGCAACAGAGAGGACCATGTGCTGCATTCTCGAGAACTACCAGCGAGAAGACGGTGTGGACATCCCAGAAGTTCTGCAGCCTTTTATGGGTGGAGTAATGTTCTTGCCCTTCAAAGTTAAGCCCGTAGTTGCCGAAACCAAAGGCAAAAAGTCGAAAGCTTGATTGATATGTTTTCTTGAATTGATGAAACACTTCAACATATAATTTTCGTTACTTTGTTTGAAATCTTTTTGAACTTGAATAGTTTCTACTTGGGACCTTTTGTTTATCATCCGGATTTCTTATCGAATTATTTGTTTTGTTTGGTTTGGCTAATCGTTTGTTTTTCGTAATCATTCATTTCGTTCTAGTTAACTTTTACCTATGTGAAAATGTATCATGCAATACAAAATCTCTAAGTATGAGTCTACTGGTCGGATCATAACTCAAATGTAGAAAAGCAAAATAAAATAATAATAACAAACGTAAATGTGGTAGTATCCCTAAACATTATGGGATATGCTTGTGAACGTGAAAGAGATAATAAATACGAATAAAGGAAGAAATTACAAAAGGAGGAAAAGAAAAAGACGTTTGCCAAACAAATGTATGATAAAGAAGATTATGATATATTCTCATTTTTCTTTGCTTGTTGTGAAAATGAAAGCTATTGGCACAATTTTTTTTTTTTTTTTGGTGGAAATGAGGGGACAAAGCCCCATTTTATTCAAACAAAAAACATTACAAACATATAGGACGTGGGACAATCAAAGTCCGGTACAGAAACAAAGAAATGAAAACATAACGGAAGAGAAAACGCATAGTTAGCTAACTCATCTGCAAGACGATTAGCTTCCCTATACAAGTGAGAAATACGGACATTCAAGTCCTTTGATATGAAGCCATGACACAACCGTACCAGGAATGACGGCGGATTCGATGCACTTATCCGCGGCCTAAGAAAACCAACAACCATCTTTAACATATACCGGATTGACCTTCTCCATCTTTAACTCATCTTCCGAGGAGAAGGAAGTCGAGGAGGTCTCTGATTCTGCACGAGATCTGGAAGAAGAGGAAGATGATGAGGAGCCATTGATTCGAAAGTCGAAGGCACTAAAGGTGAAGGAGGAGCTGCAAAAGAAAGTGGGGAAACAGATCAAGGAGCAAGAAAGCTCTGAAACTGGTGATTCAGACGATGCAGAAACAGGATGTATTGCTGGAACAGGATCTATGACTGGTGAAGTATTCTTTGATTCTGACAAGTTCTGCTCAGCTGGAGCCTACCAAAGGTACATCGTTTTCAAAAATCGAGGTATTATTGGTGAAAAATTGGTAGATTTAGAGGATCAAAAGGAATTTGAGTATCCGTCTGTGATCGCTGAAGCTGGATTTACTCCCACAGTGTCGATTGAGTCAGGTTATGATAGGGAGGTTATCAATGAGTTTTATGGGAATCTGGGAGACACAGTGATCAATGATGAGGGAGTTATGGTTCTGGTCCGAGGTCGAATCATTAACTTCAGTCCTGTCAAGATCAACACCTTTCTGAAGATATCTGAATTGAGTGCCAAGGATTTGAAAACTGCTGCAGCAACTGACAAAACGAATCCAGACTATGTTGCTGCATTTCTGAAAGAAGATGGATCTCATGAAGGTATGGTTCAGGTCATCAGCAAGCGCCCCAAGAAGGTTCCAGCTCTGTTTAAAGTCCATCTCTCTCCAAGGTTTGCTGCATTGGCTATTCTGGCTGGACACAACTGGTACCCAACAACGCACCGTACTCACATTGCTCAATACAGAGCTATGCTTCTGTACAAGTTGGCTCAGAAGGTGCGAGTGGATTTTGGAGAGATGGTGTTTCAGCAAGTCATGGCCATCAGTCAGATTGAAAGAGAGGACAACAAGCAGGCTGATTCAAGAAAGCTGGTGTTTCCTCATCTGATCTATGGGATGATTCAGGAACAGTGTGGAGGTGTTGTCAGTGAAGATGAGGTTTTGGTTCTGCCTACTTACTATCAGATAGATGGTCGAACTGAGAAGAAGGACACAGGAGCAACAAAAGGGGCAACCAGGACGTCATTGCGTACCAGGACCAAGGCCTCTGCACTAGTCAAAGATGAACCAGCAACCAAGAAGAGAGCCCAGTCGTCTCCAAGTCAGCATGCACTGAAAAAGAAGACCAAAAGGGAGCCAGAACAATCAAAGCCATCTAGATCAGCTCAGTTCGATGACTCAGGCTCAACAATTGACGTTTCACTTGGCCACATCAGTGTGCCTCTGGGTCGCTCAAGTCAGAAGGTGGTCAACAAAGCTCTGAATCAGATTACTTCTGTGCTGCATCAGCTGACTGGGATAGTTCGGGATGTGCGTCAGGCTAATCAAGGTGAGTTTTCATGATCTCTTGTCATTTTGTTTTTGTGCACTGATGATTGTGTTTTTAACTTGTGTGCTCCCAAGCAGGGGGAGAAGTAAGCGATGCCGAGAGTGGCTAAGTAGGCCGTGGTCTATGGGGGAGCAGGACTGGGGTTTTTGGTGTTTGTTTTTTGGAGTTCTGCTCGGGTTCAATTATGGGGGAGTTTTTCTTTTGGGTTCTGTTTTACTCCTTGTTCCAAACTCTAAGTACTGTATCGGTTTTGGTTTTTGAGCTTGTAATAACTTTGACAAAGTGGTCTCTTATGGATGAGTTGGAATCTATATGTGTTTGTGTGTGGTTGTCCTTGTGATTGTGGTGAGTTTGTTTTTGCAGATGCTTGGGAGACACAAAGCTAAAAAGGGGGAGATTGAAGATGCAGCTGCTGAAGCAGCAACCTGTAGCAGCATCAGATGAGAGTACTTCAGAAGAGGTGCGGGCCAGCTGGTGGGCTTGAAGCTCGATGGGCTTTTGGAGTGGATCAGTCCAAGCAAGTAAGGACGTGATGAGCACTCAAGAAGGGCTGGAGGATATCTTTGGAGAAGATTTACTCAAGCTGGAAGATTTCCTTATTCTTAGGAGAAGATAAGGAAAGTGTACTAATCCATGAAGATTTATATTGAAGAGTAAATCTAGCATGGAGTGGCGGCCAAGGCTAGGTTAGTCTAGGGCACGTATAAATAGTTGGGGTTTAACTCGAGGGAAGGGTTGAACACAACTAGAGAAGAATCTTAGCAAAAGGGATAAGGGTTTCAAGAGAAAAAAAGATTTTGTATCAAGGGCTAAGGGTAGAGAGAGATTCACGATATCAAGTGTGATTCGTGAACAAGTAAGGCTAGGATTGGGTTGAGAGCAATACGTGTAAGTAATTGAATCAATCAATACTAGTAAAGTGTTTTGGAAAAACCCCTGTGTTGTATTCTAATTCAGAACTATTGGTGAGATTGTTCTGAAGCAGTAGCTATTACATTTTCAGCAAATACATTCGATCTTGTGTAATTCCGTTCTTCTTTTGTGGTTTTGATACAGAGCAATGAGCAGACGAAGCAGTACGTGCATATGCTAAATTCGACACTTACTGCAACAGAGAGGACCATGTGCTGCATTCTCGAGAACTACCAGCGAGAAGACGGTGTGGACATCCCAGAAGTTCTGCAGCCTTTTATGGGTGGAGTAATGTTCTTGCCCTTCAAAGTTAAGCCCGTAGTTGCCGAAACCAAAGGCAAAAAGTCGAAAGCTTGATTGATATGTTTTCTTGAATTGATGAAACACTTCAACATATAATTTTCGTTACTTTGTTTGAAATCTTTTTGAACTTGAATAGTTTCTACTTGGGACCTTTTGTTTATCATCCGGATTTCTTATCGAATTATTTGTTTTGTTTGGTTTGGCTAATCGTTTGTTTTTCGTAATCATTCATTTCGTTCTAGTTAACTTTTACCTATGTGAAAATGTATCATGCAATACAAAATCTCTAAGTATGAGTCTACTGGTCGGATCATAACTCAAATGTAGAAAAGCAAAATAAAATAATAATAACAAACGTAAATGTGGTAGTATCCCTAAACATTATGGGATATGCTTGTGAACGTGAAAGAGATAATAAATACGAATAAAGGAAGAAATTACAAAAGGAGGAAAAGAAAAAGACGTTTGCCAAACAAATGTATGATAAAGAAGATTATGATATATTCTCATTTTTCTTTGCTTGTTGTGAAAATGAAAGCTATTGGCACAATTTTTTTTTTTTTTTTTGGTGGAAATGAGGGGACAAAGCCCCATTTTATTCAAACAAAAAACATTACAAACATATAGGACGTGGGACAATCAAAGTCCGGTACAGAAACAAAGAAATGAAAACATAACGGAAGAGAAAACGCATAGTTAGCTAACTCATCTGCAAGACGATTAGCTTCCCTATACAAGTGAGAAATACGGACATTCAAGTCCTTTGATATGAAGCCATGACACAACCGTACCAGGAATGACGGCGGATTCGATGCACTTATCCGCGGCCTAAGAAAACCAACAACCATCTTTAACATATACCGGATTGACCTTCTCCAATT